>VWPW01017965.1:652156-817916 GCA_013389825.1 Crypturellus undulatus | reverse complement strand
AGGACGCGCAGCCAAAGCCCCGGGAGCCGTGAGTCAGCGCGCGAGGCGCGGAGGGGCTCGCGGGGAGCCGCGCACGGCCCCGGCCCCACGCCCGGGGCGCGCAGGGCAGCGCAGTGCAGCGCAGCGCAACCCGCCGCCTTCCTGCTCCGCTCAGGAATAACCTGCGCGGAGCCTTTTGTTCCGAAGCGGCTCCGTAACGCACGCTCGGCGCTCCCCGAATAACCCGGCAAGCGGCTGCCAGCGGCAGTGCCAGGAATCATAAAAAAAAAAAAAAAGGGGGGGGGGGTGTCAGCCCAGCCCCGTCCCCACGCGTGCGCCCCGCGGAGGCGCCCCCGGCACCGGCTCCTCCTCCGCGGACCGGCTCCGCGCCAGGCTCGCGGCGACCGGCAGCGGGGCAATGAGTGTGTCCGGCACCCCGGAACGCCCCTCGCCGCCGCCGCGGGACGCTCCGCACCGCGCCGCGGAGCACCGTGCTCAGCACCATTTCAAAGCCCACCGATCCCCCCCTCCTCTGCCCGCACTGCCACCGGCTACCACGGCGGGCCAGACCTTCACCCCAAGTTTTGGGGCTCCTTCTCCCGCCCCTGCAGGACGGCGCTGCCCGCGGGGGGCACTTTCCGAGGGGCTCCGCAAACTTCGTGGCGCCGGCTCGGAGCGGCCGCCGGGCTCCGGCCCCGCCGCCTCTTCGGCTCCTTTCAAACAACTCCTACTTTTCCGGTGCGTATCGATTTCAAATGCTACTTACTGGAATATGCGGCTCCATGCGTGGTGCTTCTACCCGCTGGGAAACCAGCAGCATCTTGGACTGGGGATCAAGCGGCTTTTAGATCCACTTTGGCTGTTCTGGGCGAGCAGAAGCCTCCGAGAGGGTTTGCTCCTTTTAGGTTCCAGACAAGTTCATCCTGGCGTTGCAGTTTGCTAATGATTCACTGTCTGTCTCAATCTGCTCACTACATTTCCATCAACCCACAGCTTCCTCACTTAGAAGGTGGAGTTTGTGGGGTTTAAGTTACTGATAGGCATATCTAAGTGCTGTGTCACTCAAAGAGGAGGAGACACCCGCACACACACACACACCCGCACACAGCACCAACCGCTCCGGGCTTAAAGGGGAAGCAGCAGCACTTTCTTCTGCTCTTCGGAACTGGAAACCTCACAGATCCAAGGATTGCTTTTTCCCTCTGTGAAGGAAGGTGAGGATCATGCAGTCTGCGGGCAGTACTGTAACATGCAAAGTGCCTCGCATACACAGAGCCTCCTTTGTGTTGCTTCAGTTTAGTTCAGTGCAGAAGTAGCGCAGCTCACAAAAATACCGGCAATTAATGGATTTTTTTCTTTCTCTCTCTTTTTTTTTTTCCTCCCCAAACCCGAGTGTACAACGACTGAAAAGACAGCCCAAGGCATGAAGTGCAAAGCCCTGGGGTGATCCCGAGCAGTGCAGCTCCCTGCGTCCTTCCGCTGCTGCAGCGGGCTGTCCGATGCTGCTCGCGCTCACCGGGGGGTTAAGCTCACCTTGTACAGGTGAAGCCAGGTTAGCGAGAAGGAAACAGCAGAGTTGGTTCCTCTTCTCCCTTTGTGCTATGGACGTATATTTATGAAGCGAGATACAAACCCAAACAGAGAGCTGCCATAAAGGCACACACTTCCAGAAGACTGTAGATGTGCCCGTACCAAACTGCAGTCTCTGACTATTAATTTTGCCAGGCCATCAGTGGAAAGCTGAGCCCCGCTTGGACCTCCTGGGCTACCACAAGGGCTCCCAGGGCTGGGAGCTGCCAGCTGAAGGCGGCTAGGGCAGCACGCTGGGTCCACAAATAGCTGTTGGTATAATCTCATTTCATTACCCCCCTAAATCAATGATTGTCACTCCTGTGCTGAGATCTTGGAGACACGAGAGACCCTGTCCCAATTCCTGACCTAATGGATACACAGAATACATAGCACTGATTCTAATAAAATGTGCAGTTTGTTATCTTTCCTATTCTATAAATAGAGTATCCTACAGTAATATTAGTAAATAATGCTGCATAAAATTGACCAGAAAATAAAGATATTTGAATAAAACCTGATTTCTGTGGCTAAATAGGTACAGGTGGAGCAAGAATCTGGCCAAAATTCCCTGAGCTTACTGCATCGCAGTCATCGTCAGCTGGCATCTAAACACGTGTAACCTTGCTGCGTTTCCCTGGGGGTTTCCTTGTTTCCCTCAGGAGAGCTTTTCCCTTTAGCAAATTTGTACTTTGAAACTTGGAGAGCAAAACCAGCCTTACGCATTTCATAACAGCCCCATGTTCATAAATATCAGGAATATAAGTGCATAAATGAAGTTCTTTTTCACCTTTGCTTAAACCTTCAGTTTTACACCTGATTTCTTTGCTGAGCACCTCTGGTGTTCGAATAAACCATGCAGATGTGCGTGCCCTGGATTTGGCAAGCCCCAGGAAGGATGAAGGATGGAGGTGCTTCCAGGGTATCAGCATCTGATGTCTCGTCTTGCCAGGCTGCCCATGTGAGATAAAGATCCCTGCTGAAGGTCCCAAGGCTCAAAAAGAGCATTGGGAATGAGCATGAGGTCTGAGATAGACCCTGTGCTGAGCAGTTCCGTGGGGACGTGTGTCTGTGGATCAGCAGTTAACCCTGCAGGCAGCGTCTGCAGGGATGGGGCTGCCACCTCCTGCCTGGGATGTCTGGCTCAAAGCCGGAGTCTGAGAGAGGAGAAGCTGGACCTATAGCTATATAAAATAAATAAGTAAAGCAGTGCACTGAACTGTATCTTTTTCGAAACAACCATACAAAAGCAATTCCGGGCCTGTACTCCACAATTTAAGTGGCATCCTTATAGCTAGTGTTGGACTGTAAAACAGCAATACAACGCTAAGTGCCACCATTATGCTGACCAAGGGAATAGGTCACACTGTCCTGAAGAGCTTGGTGAGCAAGAGGTTTGTCGTTGCCAAGGGTGGCCAAGGGCTAGAGAAAAGACTCGTATCCTTCAGGTTGGCATGAACTAAGCACGCTAGGCACTGCGGGTCGAGTAACCGTAACTGTAATGCTAGGGCTGCGGTCCCGGAGAGCCACCGCGAGCCCCGGCTCCCCTCTGGCTGGCCCTGAAGGCAGTGACAGAGAAAGTCCTAGCAGGCAACTCAAAGGAAGCAGCACCTGAGTGGCATGGAGTCACTGAAGGGCCCACAAATATCTCAGTGACCAGATGGGTGGAAAGCACATAATGCTTGGTACTTCATGATTTGACAGAAGCAAACCATGGAGATCATTCCCATGGATGGTCATTTTGGAGTAAATGGGTTCAAAAGGGATTCAAAGCTCTCATGGAGGGCAGATTCATCAGTGGCTCTTCCACATGAAAGCCTAGGTGCAACCAACACGGAGCTGGCAGGAGTACAAAGCACGGCCAGGGTGTCTAGTAGAGGCCCCAGTTGGACACAGATATTGGGCTAGATGAACCTTTGATGTGACCACTGAGTATTGCATTTCCTCTGCTAAATCAGAGCAGTGACCCACCTAATCCAATACCATCTCGTCTCTGATAACAGGCAGCAGGTGATGCTCCAGAAGATAAGCAGCAACCTTTACTGAACAGCTGCAAGATAAATTTCACTTAGTGCTGCAAGTCTGGAGTTCGGAAGTTTCTTCCTAAGCCCGGACAATTAGCACTTGGCGGATGCTCAGAGCCTCGAAGACTCCTACCCCATCTCTTTCATTCACAAGGTACTTTAATGTCCTGGTGATGAGATTTCTAATGCATATAAATTTTCAGTCCATTTCTGAAACCCATTATACCATTAACATGTTTTTGTTGAGCAAAAAAAGCATCTCCTAAGGTCATTTCTGAATGTGTTTAACTGGGTGTCCTTTTTTTTTCTCTACAACAGTATATGGGAAATATCTGAAAAAAAATAGATAAATCAAATCAATAAACAATTTTAATTTCCTCAGTAATACTGCTGCATTAAGTAATTTTATAAGTCATGTAAAAAAGTGCATATAATTGTTAATGTATTGATTCTGATTTTTTAAAGAAACATTACTTTTAGAAAAATAGGAAGCTTCAAGGAAAAAGCTCTCATTTGTGTGCAGTTAAAGGGTTTCACAATGGCCTTCATTGATTTGGACATGAAATAAGAAGACCGTTGATCAAGTCAGCTCTTCCTCCAGTAGGTCATTATTTACAGGAATGTCCACGGCAGAGTGGCACGGGTAAAATCATCGAAGGAGGGACTGACGGGTGAACATTTCAGTGGGTGCAGGAACTGATTTAAGGAATTACATAAATCAAAGTGAATGCCAATCTTTTCTCCTGTGTAGAAAAAACAGTCACAGATCGAACCAGGATCTCTGTGCTTAGGAGTTAAAAGAGATAATGACACTATTAGTAATTTCTTCATATTTCCATAAAAAGGTGCATAGCATGAAGCAAGTTGCTTCTTCTGAAGTACAGGTTAAGTTCAGGTTGTTAATGACTGCTTGGCTGACAAATGCTTGTTCCAGATGGATCTGCTTTGAACTTTTATTTTAAATACCAAAATTGATTATTTGCATAGCTCAGAAATACACTTAAGCCCATGCTTAACAGCAGGTATGACTCTGAGAAACTGAAGGGACTTGAGTGCTTAGGTAAGCACACAGATACATCTGCAGCATCAGCACTGCTGGGATCACCTCTCGCTTGCTTTACAAGGCAAAATCCCAGCTCCACTGAGATCCCAAACTCGAGAGCATGGCTCCAAATCTTTGGGAAAAAACAAATTCTGTTACTTCATCGAGACATTTTTACTCGGTTTTACTTGCGTGAAATCTGACTGGCAGGATTTAGCAACATTTTACCTCTCTTTAGCCCTACTTGCTGTCAGGCGGTGCAGAGTTAGAGGGAGCGCTGAGTGCAGATCACCAGCAGGACTGTGCTCAGGAAGCAGTGCTGAAAGAACATCAAATCCCTTATGTATTTTCTTCAAAGCTAAAATATTCTACAGAAAGGCTGAATTATGATTAATGGATTTACCTGTCTTTGTAGGGGACTTTCTTCCATCTAAATTCTAATCTTGCCACTAATAAGATTTTCCATTAAAACTGCAGAAGAGGATACAAGTGAGCAGTAGCATCACATTTAATAGCCGTGTTGTTAGCAACAACAAAACACTGAAAATGCTTGCTAGTTAATGGTATTTTTCCAGGTCTGACTTGTGCCCCGAATGCCTTCTCTCCTAGTTTATGACACGCGGTCCCCGTGTGGTCCCCACGCACTCGCCCGCTGGCCTGGGCTACGTGGGCTCTCTGGCTGGGGGAGTGGGATGGCAGCACTGACATCACTCCGTATTTCACCAAGGAAGATAAAAGTCATGATAAAACTCATGCCCAGCTGAAAATACACAGGCAAATGCACCCGTGCTTGCTGTGTCTGCCTCTGCCCAAGAGCTGCTGTTCCTCCCAGTGACACATTCGCACGCTGCTTGGTTGCTGCAGAGCTACATCCACCACGCGGGCAGCCGAGCAGCTTCCAGCCCATGGAAGGGGTCTCGGAGCAGGAGCAAACAGCGGCCATTTACCGCGTTTCCGACTGGCAACAGCCCTGTGCAATGGGATACTGCATGGATCCCGGACATACCAGGCCTCCAGTAAGGCATCACTCAAATGTAATGATGAAGAAAAGACTTAGGGATAATTCTAGCTCCCCTGTTTTCTCCCTGCTAGATCCCACACTTCCTGCAGTGACCAGGTCTTATGAGTCTAATTCAACTCCTATAGAAGGCAAAGGAAACACAACAGATTTTGGCCTATACCTGATACAAAAGATTTCCAATTTGCTTAAAGTATCTAGAATCTGCAGTAATTGTTCTGCATTTATTGTTTTTGTAAGACAGGATTACATCATTTTCCTTCCTTCAGGAAAAGTGTTCTTTTTTCTTCTTATTTTCCTATCCTAGCAGTCTTCTTTTCACTAGAGCTGACACTACTTTTAAAAGCATTCACTGTTTCATGAATGTCAAACTATTCTTTTCCATGCCAGATCCATGGCAAAGTTACATATTCTTCAGCTCAAAACAATTTACATGAATATTCATAAACTACCTGATGGCAGAATTGGCCCTGAGATGTAAAACTATAAAACCCACAGAAACAAATGTTACCCATTTCCCTTTGTCAGAGATCCCTTGGATTAGGCATGGAAATGATACTTCATGCAGTTGCCAAGAAAATGCAGAACCAATGCATGAAACATCGTATGTTCTGTTTATTAAAGGAGAGTATCTGTAGTGACACGGATAGTCAGCCAGCCTAAGATCTTGCCAATGTCAGTTTGTGATTTACTAGAAATTATTGATTTCAAATCTTGGTTTCCCAGGGCTACTGCACATATCCTGTCAAATAAATATGCATCCATTTGCTAGAGGCTGCAGCCTCGTATACAAAAGTGTGTCATCTCTACTAGTGTCAGATTTCTTGAGCCAAAAAACAAAGCTCTGCATCCCTTCAGCGCAGGGATGTATCCCAACCCCCAAGTTACATTAGCCTGCCCAGTACAGCATCAGCACAACTTGCACAACGATGGCCTCCTTCCAGAGTCTGACACTCTGGTGTTGCAATTAATAAGAAACCATGGCCCTGAGAAACTGCATTTCCCCTGCAGAGGAAAAAACTCAGAAGATTTCACAGAGCATCTTCAAACTGTGTGACAGTTACAGCCTCAGACTTCTGGGACTTTTCCTGTAGCCCAAGGAACAGCTTGGAATTTAACTACTTTTAGGTACAGATCTGTCACGAGCAAGTTATGCAACGTGCAAGTGCAAAAGGATAGCAGGGATAGTAACTTGGTGTTCATCAGGGCCAGGAGTGTGTTTGAATTGCTAACGCTTGTGTGCAATTTTATAGATTTGTGTTCTCCTTTCTGTGCACTCGGAGCTCCTGGGAGTTTGGGCACACGTGTCCTCCCGGCCTCTGCCACCCAGGTCCCCGCTGCTGCCTGGCCGGGCTCCTGCTCCTGGCGCTTGCCCAGCTCCTCGGCAGCATTTTCCCTTGGCTCGTTTGCTGCACCGTGCTCCCGACACAGACCTGCAGCGCATGGCACACAGCATAAGAGTCCCTCTTCTGGGCCACTACAGGCCAGTCCTTGCTGGTCCAGGGGCAGCCCCTGGGGACATGGGACAGCGGTGGGACATGTGGAAGGGGAGGTGTGGGTGACCCTGCTGCGCGCTCTCCTCGGCACATCTAGGCTCAGTGCTCAGAGCATCTTTTCGCTTTTGTTCCTTTCTTCCAAAGAGGAAATCTCTGTTTTACCATCACTTTCTCAAGTAACTTGCATGTCAAAATGAGTTCTGTTTACTACAGTACAAAACCTTCAGGGCTGACAGTAGCGGCAAAAGCAACTGAATTAACAGGCTTTGCGTTTTCTTTTGTGTCTCGTCGCTTTGCTCTCATGTGTCTCCTCAGTGCAGAAGAAATCAGCTTGGGGAACAGCCCAGAAGGATCCGTCTCGTGGCGGAGTGCAGAGACGCTCTCCTCCCTTCTGCCCGTGGTTTCACCGACTGATTGGAGTCTCACTTGGGTCGGGAAAGAGGGACCAGCCTCGGGGCTGCCCTGTGGAATGGGGCAAGATCACCGCTTCCTACAGCGAGAGCGGAGCAGGAGAGGAGGCATCTCCCGTGTCCGAGAGGGCATCACTGCTCCTGGCTTCTCACGAGCACTTGTTGCCTCTGCAGCAGCACCAGCTGAGCTTGTATATTAAATTGAGAAAACTGACTTCTTCCATGGAGGGGATGGATAAAACGGGTAGTAGCTAACCAGAGCGCAGGTTGCCTGGCTGCAGCAGCCTGGTTTATACCGCCGGGGATCAGACCTGCCTGCTCAAAGACAGCTTTTGGCCAGCTTGGAAATGAACCTCCAAATTCCTTTTGAGCACTCTGGCCTTTCCTAAGTTATCTGGAAACATTTTATTCCCAGATTACAACGAACTCTTGCTCTTGCAGGAAAAATAAAGAGAGCATGCAAGAGAAAAGGACGCACTGCAACTTCCCAAGCCACTTCAGCGTTAATAGCGGTGCCCTCCTGAATCAATGCAGAGGGGCTGCCAGCAACAATAAGTGTTAACCGCTGCAGTGAAGGGGCTATTTAACCTGGCCACTAAAAGTTATTTCTGCCACAGCTATTTGAACAAAACATTTAGCAATTAAATTAATTCAAGCATATCCTCTCTTTTCATGGGAAAAAAAGCGGGAGAAATCCAGGCGGAGAATGAATGGCATCTAGATTAATGAGGAAAAGAGAAAAATGTGCACAGAAAGAGAAAAATAATGGTTTTCTAACGTATTAGTATTACATTCTGTGGCAGCACCATATGCTAGTTTCCTAGATGCTGGTAATCCTGACGTATTTTTATCTTGGCTAGTACCAAAGAGGGAGCTCTGTGAGGCCAAGTTCTTCCCACATATCTGTGCTGAATGCCGTCTACCTTCCCTCTGTGTTGTGAAGCTGATCTAATAGACAGCCCTGCAACTGCTTCAGATCCCTCCTTTTATTTTCCATCTGTATCCAACTCTAGAATTTAAATATCATAACACTTCATGTCTTGAGTCTTTAGTCAAGCCTTTTTCAAAGCTTGGAAATTTTGCACTTAAAATCACAAGTCGCTACCACTTCAATTTAGGGATCAGAACCACTAATTAGATGCAGCAGCAGACTATAAATTGCTCACGATCCAGACAGAGGGGAATAACAAAAAGCCATTTTCTGCTAGCAGCAGTATATTAACATATATGTAGGACCTCATTCTTCTCCGAGTTAAACAAATATTCCTTAATCAGTCCTTAGTAATCACTTTTCAAGATGGTGGTATTGTTCCCTTATTACTTGGGGAACAGTTGCTACAACTATTTTAGATGGAGGAAAAAAATGATCACTAATTAAGGTTGTGCAATTGAATGAATTTGAAATATCTATAGCACAGGTGACCCTAACCTTAACCCACTAGCCAACTTGTTGTATTCTCTTTCTTATGCACAGTAGTTGTGCTTCTCTTACTGCTGCACAGCCCTCTGGATACCCACTGCAGATCCTAACATGCTTCTGGTGTGGTCATCTTGAAGCCTTTCGGGAGGCAGCAGTCGTAGGACGAAAGCAATGTCCCAGCAAACCAAAATTCACCAGCACCCTGCACTGTTGAAAAGGTCTTTTCTAGGATGGCACTATGAACATTTATCAGGGTTCCTGTTAAGGGTTATGGAAAAGTATTTTCAAGACAGCTGAATCGAAGTCAACAGCAATGAAATCTCATGGCATGGAGACGAAAGCCGTTTTCGCAGTTGGGGCTCATCTGTGATACAGAGACGATGCCAGCTATGCTGTGATACAAACACTGTGGGTACAAGTTCTAGCTATCGCCTTTCTTTCTGTAAAGCTCTGTCTTTAAATACCACCGTTTGCCTTTTTAGTGCTAAAATAATTAGTCCCGGTTTGACAGTGATTCGGAGTCGCTCCATCCAACTCGGCCGAATGATCCTCTAGCTCTTCCACCTGAAGCCCACATGGCATGAAGTGAGGCCTGCTATGTCCCATGAATGCCAAGAGAGCCAAGCAGCAATTTACCTGCCTGTTTTCTGTGCAGGGAAAATATGACATTTGCCTTTGTCAGGGATCCTGCACTCAGAAATCAGGTGTCCCTGACTGTCTAGTTAGCAATTCGTGCTACGCTCATCGCTGTGGTATGTGACTCCCCGTGACCACGTTGCCTCTTGGTAACTTTTAGCCACTCTGAAGATAGGTGTGGTAGCATCCCAGAGCAACTTCAGGAACCAGGAATACACGTTTGGGAGGCATCTTTTATAATTGGCAGGGCTTGGCAGCAGACCTGCCGCGGGCAGAGGGTAAGCCCCGTCGCGCTGGGGGTGGTGAAAGCAAGCTCCGTGGTGCGGGGGAACCTGGAGTTCCTGGGAAGCCTCCAGGAAGGGGCCGCATCAGCCGAGCTTCCACAGAGCCGCCTCGTGAAGCAACCAGAGGGAATTCACTCCTCAAGTGAGCGCCTGAGCAAAGGGTGGTGCTGCCCGACGGGGTTGAGGTGAAGGAGGACACAGGGGCTACAGGAAGCTTTCTGGCGAGATCTGGGTCTGCAGCTGTTTACAGAAAGCTAACTGGTAGCCTGAAAAGCACCCGAAAGGCATTTTGGGTGCTAGAAAACTGTATTGAACTTACTTCTCTGTGCCACCATTTCTGGTGAGCGCCAAAGCACAGTTACTGCGTTCTGCTGACGGGGAGACTCGGGCGAACGATGATCCGGCTCCTCAACTATTCAATTACCCCTAATGAAGAAGGAACTGGGAAACAACCCTTAAACACCTTAAACAGAACAGCAGTATAAACATACAAAACGACTCTCTAGAGAAATCCCCAGACGCTTGCCAAGGTTGGCTTTAGAGCCAACTGTGATACAAATGCATAAAATATTAGTTGCTTAATGGTTGCGAAGTGTTGCTCTTTAAAGGTTACTGTCTTCCTGTCCAGACAGGGCTGCAGCTGGATGATGAATGAAGCGATCCACGTTATCTGGAGTTTTTCAAGCACCTGCAGCTCCTCTTGGTGTCAACAGGAATTTGTGGTTTCTAGGATTGGCCGGGTAGAACCTGACTTAAGAACTGGCAGCGCCAGCAGCCCCTCAGCCCCGGCCCAGTGCACGCGCTCCCTCGAGGCTGGGTGTCCGGGGCGTGTTTGCAGCGAGACACCCAATATCCACGCCACGGGGGCTGGGTATGGCACACAGCGAAGATGCCTGGGCACAGAGAGGGCAGTGCTATGTTCGCTGCTGCTGATTTCACTCCATGGTTCGAATCATGACTGACCGCGGCCTGCTCGTGTTGGAGAGGGACGGCCCGCCAAGACGCGAGCCCCGTGTCTGCCTGTGGTGGCCGCGCAGGCCGTCGTGCACCTGCACTTCCAAAGGCCTCACGGCTTGTTGAATGTGGCTGTGTGTTCAGCCCTGCACTCCGGCGAAGCTCAGACAGGCTCGGGAGCACCGGCGCGGCCGCCCACCCAGCAGGGAAAGGGCTCAGAAGAGGGAGGGAAAGGGACTGAAGGGTGGCTGCGATGGCAGGATGCAGTGGTGTTGTGAGGGATCTGGCCTCGCTGCGAGGCTCTGGCGCCCAAGCGGCGTTGGAAACCTGAGTGGGAACTTGCCCTGGTGTTCCCAAGAAGCCGCCTCAGAGCCTCAGTTCAGCAGGCTGCTGAGCTCCCAAAACTCCCATATCTGTCCCCAAAAGCAGCCGCTCGTCAGCACGGCAGAGCCAGGTGAGATCGCAGGCCGCCTGCTTTCAACCTGCTTTCCTAAACTGCGCAAGCATTAAATATTTAGGTGACCATATGCAAATCACTTGAACGTAGTTTCCCAGCAGCACCTGGACACGCAGCCACTCTGCGCCACCAGCCTCTTCCTACACTCCCATCAGCTATTTATCTCAAACCTGCAAAGGATTTAATTAATGGCTAATTGTCGACTACCTTTTTTCACCAACAGTGTTTGTGCAGGGGATAGGCGGGGGGAGAAGCCATAGTTTGGAGACTGGTGTTCCCGTCGGAGAAAGCGAACACAGAAGAAAACACAGTTTTGTGTTTGTACCAAAGAAAACCCCCGAACCGCTTGGCTGCTCCAGCCCCCACCACAGCAGCAACCCCATCTCTCCGTGAATAAACGGCCCTTTCTTTGGGCGCGGACGCGGCGAGCGCTGTAGAGACCAGGGCCCCCGAGCGCCTTTTCTTGGTGTCAGGGCGAATTTGCTGGGGGAAGTGGCTGACGGGGCGCAGGGAGCCGGGCTGAGCTCATGCTGCAGGCATCCTCCGGCCGGGGGGAGGGGGCTTGCCGCCAGCTTTCGGCCGCCTCTCCCGCTGCATTTACACACACACAAATCATGTTATCATAGTGAAAATATGTAAGAATTCCAGGAAGCAGAGGAAGTTTGTGTGTTGACCTTAATTTATTTTTTTTTCCAGAGGAAGATCACTCCAAACGTTAAGAGGACGGTAGATGCTAGCTAAACTCATTTACAGATATTTTAATTCTCGTTGCAACAATTTCTTTCTCTGTGCTTTTTCCTTTCAGCACTAATGCTGTTTATATTTCATCCTGCATGGGTAGTTTGCCCGAAGGAGGCAAAATGACTTGGTGAGCAGCTCTGTGGGACCCATCTGGACACTACATGGGTTGTCAGGGGAGGCCCAAGCGGGCCTGGGTGCCTATTTTTCACGGCAGAACTATAAAACCGGGTGAGACTTTTTGGACAGGAGGGAAGGAAAGGGTGGATGAAAGAGTGAGCTAGCACATTAGGCTCCTGCACTTCTGCTTTACAACGCTGGGCTTGGGCTCTTAAAACATTGATTAACCTGCCCCTAAACCCAACTGCTCTTTTAGAAACAAACTTAGCTCTAAAGCTGCGAGTATCTCCGTGACAACCACGCACCCCAAAGCTCAGTCAGTGGCACCAGCAGGTTGAGGATCTTGTGAGACGACAGCGGCTGATGCAGCCACCGGCCCAGGCAGAGCAGATCTGTCGCAGCCCTCACCACCGGCCTCGGCCTGGCTTCCCTGGCCGCTCTCACGACATTTTCTTCCAGCCGTTCAAACACAGCCATCTAGCACACCGTGTATCGACACAGAGCCAGGGAAAGAGCACCTGAATCCTTAAGCACCTGTTTGAATTTGGTCTCTCCCTCCTTCCCACATACAATGAACATGGTCGCATATAGACTGTCCTTGTAAAACAGCACATGAAAGCCCCCGCGCCTTCCCCCGGCCACGCAGTACATCTCCCGGCTCGGACGCCGCAGGCTCTGCTGCCCTGGTTGGGAGCACAGGCTGCGCCCGGCGCTGCCCCGCCGCGTGCTACGTCCCGCGGAACCAATCGGCCATAAAACATGTTAGGGCCAGTGTGGGTTTAGCTTGCAAGACGGCCGAGCGCTAATCCTGGACAAATCTCAGAGCTCTTACGCGAAGCTATCAGATTATTGAGGATTTTTGCAAAAGTAGTCTATTTCTTACACTTTTTTTTTTGCTGCAAACAGAAGCTTTGAGCCTGATTCGATTTCAAATGAGCAAGGCTGTTCTTCTCACTACAAGGCAGCCCCTGATGAAGATCGGGGACAGCCACCCCCATCCCGGCGCTCTGCCGAGCCCGTAAGGCTGTCAAGACCAAACCGCCTGAGCAGCCTCCAGTGTCGCAGGCCCACAGAAATGAGAGGAGCTGCGACAGCATCCATCAGCACAGGACTCATCCCACAGAATTTATTTCTCTATCCCCTTCTTCAGACTCTCCATATCCACTTGCTTCCCCTTCGAATGCTTCTCCATTTTCAGTCTACATTGATATCTTGGACTTTTGGGGGTATTATTTTATAAGGGTTAGAATAAGGTGAAAGTTCATGGCTAGCAGCTGATGGAACAACATAGCTAGTTTTCATGAAAAAAAAAAGTCTACTTAAATTTCTAGGGTGTAATTGTCAGTTGGCATAAATTGGCTTAGCTTCACTCAAACTAATGCAGCTGTGCTTAGTTACAGTTGTTGGGGAGCTGCAGTCAGAAGCAGGATTAGTGGTATCAGTCTTGTGGCAAGTGGAGATATATACAGGTAACAATCTAAATGTACTTAGATGTGAAAACTGAGAAGATGCTAAGACTGATGGAAAATTATCTTTTTCTATTAGAAAAGCATGTTTTTAATCGCCTGTAGAAATGTTTACAGAATTAGTGACTTTTTAAATATATTTCTCAGTAAAGATGTGACTGAATTGAACAACATGTGCAACCAGGGCAGTAGCTATATACTAGCCCCAGTGCAGCAGAGTGCTCGAGCACACCTTCAACTTCTAGTGTATGAGTGGCCTCCTTGAAGTCCTTAGTAATTAGGTGTTTTGCTGAATCAGGACCTGAATTTATTTGGGGCAGGAGGACTTTAATATCTTCCAAGGAATTATACTTATTAAAGGGGACAGTCTATAAATTAGAGTTTAAGTTAAAATCAATTTCTAGATAATACATACCCCTAAAAGACAGATTGTTAGTTTGTACGAGCTTTGTAACAAAACTTTAATTAAACCCTTTTTAAATAAAACCTGTCGTACATTATACTGCTAATTGACTTGACCTGGTACAAAGAGGACTCTGCCAGCTAGAGGAGACTAAAGGAGATTATTCTGTCTGGTGCTGCAGTGATTGTGTGTTAATAAAATTTATTTCTGCAGTCTTGCCCAACTCCCTATTGTGTATTCAAGAAATGTGTGGGCTTGAAGCCAGTCATCACAAAGCAAAAAGTAATAAAACCTCAAAAGCTGACTTTTTCTACCCCATATTCTACTGCTTCACCATAGCACAAGCTACATGCCATATTCTGCTTATATGCATACCTCAGCTAGGGTTAGACTCCTCTCTGATTATTTTTCCCAGAAAATTATGCAAAACCCTGCACTTTATTACTGTGAGCACAAGAACAGGACCATTATAGGATCCAAAAAGCTCTGTGATGAAATATGCTAGGTGTGGTGATCATATTTTATTGCCATAATACTGATTATGTACAATATATAACATATCCAGCAATTAGAAGAATAAACTTAATTCCCCTGGCCTAGACCTTTTTCACACAAAATTCATTTCAATGGGCCAAATTCTTCTTTTACTTCATGAAGGCAAATCTGGAATAACCTCGTGACAATTGGAATCACTTTGGACTGATATTTTCTGCAAGCAGCAGCAAAACATGACCCACTAACTTCACTGGAGCTGCTCCTGCTACATGCTGCGTGTAATTGCAAAGAGTAACTGCAAGAACCTATGCAAGAAATACAGGGAATAAACAGGAGAAGCTGTAAGTTTTAATACGTGATCAAAATTATGAATTAATTAGCATGAGAGACTTGGGCTAATTCACATGACTGGAATATTAATACAGATGACATAGTTTGGTCAGGGAGAAAAGGGATAAAACTGTCTGGAGATACGTTTGCTGTACACTGTAAGAGAGAAGGATCAGTTGAAAATTGCCAGATAATAATAAAAGGGGGAATGAACACACTGTCACGATGGGGGGTGGGTCTAAAACCACAGAGAACAGATGGACGGAGCTACTTCTTTTGGAGGGCAATAAGATGAATCGTATGCTACGCTGGGCTTGAAGATCATGGAGGGATATGGCAGGGAGGGTAATGGAGATACCCACTGGGAAAGGGTATTGCAAGACAAAAGCTCCATGCTAACATTTTTTTCGCATCCAGTCTAGAGAAGCAACTGGAGGGAAGGTTCCTTGGATTTGGCTTTAAGACTCAGGGAGAAACAGGTTTAAAAGTATGAAAATAGAAGCCAATTTCAGTGGTAATCATGGGATGAGAAAACTCAGAACTCCCAGGAAGGAAAAGGAACAACAAAATACAAACAGTACACTTGAAGAAAGGCTGCTTAAATAAACTCAGAGAATTGCTAAGTAATATCTCATGGGCAACACGCTCAGAGTAGTTGATAGTTCCTTAAAATAGTTCTCTTAAGGGCACATGTGCAAATTACCCCAGAGCAGCAGAATCATTAGCAGTGCTGTAAGACACCACCTTGGCTAAATCATGAACTTATCACTGATCTCAAACACCAGTAGTGAGTAGAAAATTGAACCTAGGTCACATTATCGAAGATGAGGATGAAAGAGTATGGAGCGTATTTAGGACTCAAACCAGGTTAAGTGAGAACATGGACCACATCTAGTACGGAACATAATGGATAACAAGAAAATACTATGAAGCATATTTACAGAATAAGAGAAAGACGAGGAAAAAGTGTTGGTCTGCTATTGAACAGAGAGAGAAAGTTATTGACAGGGGATGCTGAAGAGGTTGAGTGCTTAAAGCTTTTTTTGCTGCAATCTTTACTAAAAAGGTCAACTGAGATCAGGCAGGAAACAGCACCAATGACAAAGCAGTAGAAATGCAAGTGAAAACAGGGGAAGAACAGATTAAATAGTACTTAGATAAATTAGATCTTTCAAATTGGCTGCGTCAGATACAATTCATCCTAAGGAATCTACCAGACTGTTTGAAGCAGTCTCAGAGCTCAGAGAGTTGTTATCTTTGAGAGCTCATGGAGGACAGGTGAATAACCTGAAGACAGAAGAATAACAGACAGTGCCTATCCTTTAAGGGAGGGAAAAATAGAAAGGGGGAATCCAATGAGCATAAAATTAAGGAGCAGTGAATGAAGGTCAATTTTTGGAAAAATACTGAAACAATCAAATTATTTGTAACCACTCAGGAAATAACAAGGAGATGAGTAACAGCTAGCCTGGATTTGTCAAAAACACAGATTTGCTAAATCAGTTTCATTTCTTTCAGAGGGAACAGAGGAGAAACAGTAGGCAAATCTTGATTTTATTAAAGCTTTCCAGTATTGTCCTCCTCATGAACATAACCATAAGCAAGCTAGAAAAACACGGTCTACCTGAACTTGCAAAATGCTCTGTCAAACTGAAAGGATGTTGTTTAGTGCATTTCTGCAGGCATCTGCTCTGCATTTGCTTCTATGAAATATTTCTATTACAATCTTTTTTTTTTTTCTTTTTAATGGAACAAAGGGACTTTTTGCCTACATTCAGTAAAGCTGAGAAGGGCTGCATAGAAGACAGGAGGCTATTCCAAGGATTTGTTTAGAATACAGTGCGATTTTGACAGCTGGAGCTGTGTATCATTTGGGGCAGCTATTTTCAGCTTTTAGAAAAGATATAGACCAACCAAAAGAGATCTGTGGGCTGTGGGCATGGTCAGAGCCCTAGGAAACATAAACTTGAAGGAGAAAGAAGGTTCTCACACAGCCTATGGAAGAAAAAAAAAGACTACATATACACTACATGAACATACACATATAGAAGTTGGATACAAAGAAGAAAATAATAAACAGTTCTCCTATACACTATGGAAAATTATTGGGCTAAACAGCAGCACAGGAAATTTAGGTTAAACATTAGAAAACACTTGGTAATAACACAGCTAGTTAAGCATTGGAATAGACTGCCTGAGGAGGTTGTAGAGCGCCTACCTCCTTGGAGGTTTTCAAGAGTGTGTACGACATACACTTATCAGAAATTATGCATGTAAAGTTGATCCTCCATGGAGGTAGGGGGATGGACTTGGATGACCTCTCAAAATCCATTTCACTTATCTAGGACTTCTTTTTAAACAGAGTAGAGAGAAAATTCAGCACAGTGAAATGAGAGCTTTGCCTGTGTATTCACACAGTGTTTCCCAAGTCAAGCAATCCTCATCCCAGCCTCCCCACAGTGCCAGTTAAAAGCGTGTGTTTAAGCAGGTGCTTTACCTCAAGCCTACAGGCAATCCTTCACGCACTGCACTTATGTACTTGGACATACGCTTAGATGCTTGAGCTGGGGACTAAACTGGCAGTCTTTCTTACTGCTGTTTGCAGCACAATTATGCAGACTTTTACCGTTTCCTAGTTTGGGGCTGGGGTAGCTTTGGAAGCGGTTTTCTCCAATGCACAGTCCTGCTGTGCATTTCCAGAGGACATTTAACTGGCAGCAGCATACCCTGTGCGCTGGCTGAGAAGTAATTTAGGAGGGCAATGGAAGGTGCAATGGAAGGTGCAAGGAACCTTCCATCACTAATCCCCAGAAATCCTGAACTCCAAGTTACCCCACAGTCTCACTGATCATGTTCTGCCCACTATTGTCACCTGCCCTGGCTACATGGCCTACAGGTAATGCACACACAATGTGGAGACATTGCATTATTCGCCACTAGCCAAAAAATTATCCCTGTCACAAATCCATTTAAACCTAGATCCAGCCATTTTTAGAATGCATTGAAAGATATATTTTTAATAGAGAAAAAAAGAAGTGTCTCTAGAATCTTGACCAATTTAACTGCACACTCTCAAAGATATTTATATTCCTACCACCCACTGAAGCCACAGACTAAGCTTACTCCATCTCTGTCCTCAGAAGCTGCGGGGCTGCAGAAAGCCATAGCTCCCAATAAAGCAAGAAAGTTAATGTATCTGAATTTATACCAAGTAAGTGGACATCACACCACAATCACAGAATCACAGAATCATAATGGTTGGAAAAGACCTTCAAAATCATCGACTCCAACCATAAATAAACATGTTTGGGGAGATCACAAACAAAGCTTGTCTGCTAACAAATGAAGAAAAGAAACTGCAAGCATTCTTACGTTTCCCTCCTATACAAGTACCTACATTCTTCTCAGGATGGCAGTCTCGAAGGAGATGCATTTTGTTATGCAATGCATTACATTCAAATAACAACATTTAGTTACATGTTAATAAAACATTGCATTAAGAATGTGTCATGTTAACCTATTTAACTACAAATCCTTCCTCCATTCTATTTTAACCTGGCCTGGATTTACACTGTAAGGAGGATGCATTAAACATTTGTTGTTTCAGTCAATTATTTTCCTAGTGTATCTGGCCAAATTGTCCAAACTTGTAGCAGTAAAGAAAAACCACAACGCATGTGCACACACACAGACACACAGCACACGAACAATGAGCGCCGGAGCCGCTGGCAGGATGCGTCTGCTCTTGATTTCGCAGTGCCACCCAGCCCTCGCTGTGCTACAGTGGGGTTTTTCCATGTTATTTTGCATCTCGGTGCCAGCAGCGATTGTGGTGATTGATAGACTTAGCTGGTGCTGCAGGACTCAAAACAACAGCACTGGCAGAAGCAGCTCGGGGAAATACGGAGAGAGTTGGCTGGGTTAACCCAAGGAGAGAAGAAACAACGCTGGTGATCTGCCAGCTCTGAGGATCCTACAATAAATTAAGAATAACTGTCCTCATTGTTTCCCAGTGAAAGATGCGAGCGGAGTCTGGCAGAAGCACTTCAAGCGTTTGGCGCTTCAGCCCTGAGGCCGGAGAACAAACCCCCTCTCAGTAACGCTGAGCTGCTCCTCGCACACCTACCTGCCCAGCTCCAGCAGAAGGGCTCGCAAAGTGCTTCCCGCCCTGGGGAAAAGGGGCTCTCCACCTGCTCCCCTGCTGTGGTGACAGACTGTTAGTCACCCCCAAGCACTTCGGAAATGGGAGAAGCGCAGCTCAGGCAGCCCCTCCGTGAGCGGCGGCTCCTTCGGTGGGTCCCCTCCTCTCTCACGAGGGCCCTGTCCTGAGGAGAAGCCCCTTGGAGGACGCCCCTCTCGCAGGTCCCACCTCTGACTGAGCACAAGGCTGCAGCAACGTGTCACCATGTTCCTCCCAGAAGGGCTGTCTGCTGCCCAGAGCCACCTAAAGGCTTTGCATTGTCAAAAGAACACAGGGACTGGAGACCCTTGGAGCTTTTCAACTTGGTCACTGTTTACCCTTCTTTCCCTCCTGTCACCTTCTGCCCCCTTCTCCCCACCCTGCTCTCCCTGCTGCAGCCTCTTCATTAAAGAGTGTCTTGTGGACACAGATCCCATTTCATCCATCCAACTCCCCTTGTTCCCTGAGGAAGGAGGCAGCTCCGGCAACCTGTTCCCTGGCCTCTTCTCCTGCTCAGCTGCCAGGAGCGGCTACTTGCCTGTTTTCCCAGCGGTAACGTGGGCTTCCCTTGTTGGCTGCGTTACCAAGATAAGCGACTCCCTGGACTGACAAAGGACTTGCTAAAGGACGTGCCCGGTTTCTCATCCTGGGGACAGCGGCTGCTTCTGTCAGTAACTCTTTTCCTAGCACAAGTTGTTCTCCAGCATGCACCATAAAACAGAGCACATTTATGGTTGCTGGCATCCTAACAGGGTTACTGGGCAGCTTTTGTCAAGGCAGACTTAACAACTTGCATATAGATGGGCCCGACCATGAGCCTGGCTACAGACAATGGCAGATTTACTACTGCGTGTATTTGCACGAAGATTTGGTCCAGTGTGTCTTTGTATGAACAAAATAGGAACAGAAAATAATTATTTGTTTGCCAATGCAATGAATGTAGGGGAGAAGCACAAAGTTTTATTCATCTGCAAGCTCAGCAGATGTCAATGGATGAATGGTCTGACTTCAGACTCATTTTGGGGCTAATGAAGACTTAATACAGCTAGCAACACCAAGAGATAATTCCGATTTTGAACAAAAAGTGATTTCATATCATCCTATCTCCTGTCACAATCAAACATTAGTAATTCTATGAATTTTGTTGGTGGCGTTCTGTTAAATCAGCTTCTACATGATAGTCAGTATTTGCATGCCTGCTATAGTGAAGCCTACCACCACTAAAAGTCTAGCATAAAGGACTGTGTTATTCTTTTGCATCTTTCTTTCTGTATAGCTTTTGAGGGAGCTGTGGTTGAAAAGAAATAACAGGGAAGCTGAACAAGAGACACAATGCAAGGGCTGCAAGGACCAGCCCTGAAACGTGAGGTGACATACTTTATTTGTTGAAACTCTAAAACTCCTGCTTTGTACTTCTGAAAAATGTAACATCAAAAGCAAAAACAAACAAACAAACAAACAAAAAACAAAACATTTTTTTTTCCTCAATCAAGAAATAAACTCACTTTTTCTAACTTCATGTTTATAATCTGGTAGTCTTCTATGAAGGCCTAATTTTAGGAGGTGAAAGAGAGTCCAGTACAATAGAGACATGAGAACACCAGGATTCTGAGAAGTAGGGACTTACAGCACTTCCAGAGAGGCTGCTAGGTAGTGAACCCGGACTCAGCTTCCGATCTGCATCAGCTGGCTCTGCTTGTTCCGCGTGTTTTTGAAGTGCTGCTGAACAGCAAACAGCACTTTCCATATTTTAGTTACAAGCTCGGTACTTACAGGATTGCCAGAGGTTTACTATGGTCCAGTGACTGATATGCCAAACTTAAAACTTTGTCCTATTTCTACAAGTATTAACAATGAGAACCTCTCAAAGGGCCTAATCTAAAGATACTGAAGCCATTTAAAAGCCATTAAAGTCAGTGGAAATCTTTACTTATCTATCTGTGGCACTCTTGGATCCTCCAAGTTACCTTTTGTGCATACCTCATACTTAAATGAGTAATCCCATTGCCAAAGCAGAACTCATCTTGACCATGAAAAAATGGTCGAGTTTAATACCAGTTTATCTGAGTCTGGCCAGGCTAAGCCCAAACTCAGGCCTCTTCCTACTCAGGACAACTGAATAAGACCATCCTTCTCCTTGAAGTTTTCTGTGCCCGTGAATGCTTTTGATTATGTTTGTAACTGCGTTTGTGATCAAGTCTTAAAATGGTATGGTCCAGAAGTGGTTTATTCAGAATAAACTAGATCATAAGCATACAAATCATGGAATCACAAACATAAGAATACTGCAGCTATTTCTGGCTGCATTGAGCAATGTTTCTTCCAGTACACACCCCAAAAAGACTTTAAGTTTATGTTGCTTTTAATGATAGAGAATTGAACAAAGCATAATTTGGAAACAGTTTTGAGTACTCCTGCCAAACGCTGAATAAAACATCATTTACCTCCTAAGTGAACATTTTTCTGGCAGTTTTGTATGAATTAAACATTTTGGTCATTTAAAGGAAAAATGTAAGAAATCTGGAGTGTTCTTAAAATAGCTGATCAGTATACTTGAAATATCTTTTCTGATTTCAGGAAACTCCCCCTATGCATGTAACTGGCTAGGAAAACCACAGCTCTTCCACACTAATTTCAGTGCAAGCTTATGAAAATAATATAATGAGGCAAAGCACTCAGCAATGCCAGAGCATGGGGACCACAATGCTGTAATAGATGATATCAAGATGATGGCAAAATAATGTCACAGCAGTCACTGGAGACTACATTACTATGTCAAGATGATGGCAAAATGATTTTGATGCAAGTCTATTGAAACCTCTGTTAAAATATCCAGATGATTGCAACATATCAGAGAAATTCCCCCGAGGAAGCGACTGATAAATTTGTGTTAAAGTATTTCAGCCGAACCACTTTGTAAACTGTGTTACATTGGCCAGATCCTGCCTTATTAACACTAGCTCAGGCTGACCCCCCTGATGTCAGCTGAGGCTCCAAATTGGAGGCTTTGCCTTACATAAAAGCTCGGATTTCTTTCATTCTGATGATCTTCTTAAGCATTTGGAGATGCGTAGCTCACTTTATCATCTGCGTGTGCACAGCTATAGTCTAAGATTGCTGTGAGAAGATTGCTGTGGGGCTGAGAAACAAGTTGACTCGCACAAGCATGGCCTTACCTGAGGCTCAGCAGTTTGGAGCCACGGAGAGGCAGAGGATTGCTCCAAAAGTGGGCAGTCAGATGGTGATTGAGCACCACGGCCAAATGAGGTTCGCACCCTGCAGAACGTGAAACATGTCAAAGGTACGAAGGGAAAAAGGAAATCTTGGCTTCTGCTCCCCCTACATGAACTAGAGAGTTAATCAGCAGAGGGATGCGATCTCGAATACTCCACTCTCATCGTTCTCTCTTCATTATGGGAGCTCTTCAGCAGGAATATGAGAAACTGCTCCTGCAAGACACAGCTGAGCTCACAAGCATTAATAAGCGTAAGATCCTCACGGATGCAAACACATGTTTACCTCCGGAGATTAGAGTGAAGAGCGATATCGATCACACGTGATAACGTTCCCTCTAGCTCCCGGGGAACAAAACCTGCTGAACACCGGCTGCCACCGCTCTCTGCTCTTGCTGGTGCCGGTAGCGCCTTGGTTTTCCAGGCCGCATACTCAGCAGGAACCGTGCGTACCGAGCGCCTGCAGGACTGAGCCCTCGGAAGATTGTTAGGGCAATTAGCGCAGAAGCAGCAACATTGCTGTTATCAGAACGAACAAGAAGCTGCAAGAGCTGCTTCAATAGCAGTAGTCAGGGCTGCTCTAATTACACGTTCCTCGCATGGGCTGGCAAGCGCGATGGTTTTCGAATCTGGGTTATTCAGGCTTCTGAGGTTACGAACGCGGCTCTGCCAGCTCCACCCACTAAGTAAAAGGTTGCGCGCGGCAGCCGGCTGGCTGATCTGCGCAGCCTCGCCACAACTGTAGGCAACTTAAAGGTAAAATAACACTGCTGAGGGGATAACCAGTCGCATTTAGAGAAGTCCTTGCCAGCTGTTTCGCTTCTCCTACATGTGTGTCTCAGTGGTGAAAACTGTTTTCTCTCATTTTCTAGAAGTTCCCCCCCTTCTGCTTTCTAATCCCACTGCTCTGACCCACTTGCTCCTCACCTCCAGCTGACAGCGCTGGGCTCACCACTGACTTCAGCTGCGCCCTGGATCTGGAGCTCAGCTATTGTGAACAGATGGAGCTCGAGGTTCCTACAAATCCCATCTGCTCCCACAGCAGCCAGCATTAGCACTCCTTCAGGAAGGAGCCTAGGTCCCCCCAGAAATCCCAGTCATCTTTCTGCGTCTCACTGTCACTTGCGAGGGCAGAGGGAAGAGCAGGGCACCGCGGATCGCGCCGGGTGGCAGCACGCTGTGTATCGCGGATCGGGCAAGCCCGATTCTCCAAGCAAACACGAGCCAGGTCCCCCAGGGCTGGCTCCGAGCGCATGTGGCTGCTGCTGCTGGAAAGCAGCTCACCTTGGTGTGGTGTAAACGCAGCTAGAAAAAGGAACATTTCACTGACGAGGGAGCAGGAGAGGATGATCAAAACATGTAGTTTGGCACAGCAGTGATACCTGGTGCTTGGCTTTCACAGGCCATGCCTCAGCTGCCTGGTACGGAAGAAAATTCCCATTTCAGATTCCCACCTTAGCTGCGTTCCCAGCCCATTCCGAACAAGCCACGGCTGCTCTCCTTTCTCCATGCAGAGACCCGGCTGCCTGGGCAGCAGGGTATAGCAGTGTTCAGGACCCCAGTTTACACGATGGGGAGGCTAGAGCCTGTCAGGAGCACTAGGAAAGCACCGAGCGGAGATGCAGCCCCACGCAGGCCACTTACAAACCCTGCCCTCCTTCTGCACGAGCAGCACAAAGGGACGGATACTTCGCTCTAAGTGACCAGAAACAAACTCCCTTAGCAAGAGGATAAATCCCTGAGGAAGTGATTTTGTGCTTTTTCGAGCCCATTAAAGATACTAACTGGGAACAAAGGTGCATTTGGGATGCTCTGCTCCAATAATTCCCCATTTCATAAAAGCACCATTATTCCACTAGTGTAAACTGGAGAGATCTCACAATGATTTTTAAGTCACCTGGGGGCACAGCTGGTATATAGTGATCAACATATAGGAGGGTATAATTTCATCTTTGATATCTTTTCCATTGTCCAGTGCTGAGCAAAATCGTGCTGCTAGGGAGAATCTGGTAAGAATATAGATTTTTTTTGTTGTATTTCTCATTTAGGGTGAAATTCTGCTGTTGGTTACATCACCTGAATACAGAGTAATGTTACTGAATTCAGTGTCACTGGCTATTAAAATTAAATGATTTGGCATGCCTTACTCAAAGATGCAGATCGCTGGTTGAAATGTGGCTCTCTACTGCAGTCACCCTGAAACTCACTGGCAGCAGGCAATTATAATAATACGAACACTTCTTTTAGCATGAAACTAGCTGAAGCAGCTCAATTATTTCCTTTATTTTTCTAATGTCACTAATACAAATCAATAGTTTTCCATCTGCTGCCATTTCTAGACTTGAACCATGAATTTGAACTGTGCATCTCCTTTCTAACCATTATGCAACCTCTTGACAGAAACCCATTATAAACCTTTCAATTTATTCTGCAGCGCAGCTCTGCTAGTGATATTTCCATCTACACACACACACATCGCATGCACTTTTCTTCCTTGAAGCCTCCCTATTGCACCACAGTTACATATTGAACTCACTTTAGCCTCTAGCCAAGGAAAATACAGACAAAAGGATTTTTCTTAAACATATTTCCATTTTAACTGCAGACTTCAGTGTTTCCAGTGGGAGGCTCAGAAAGATCTGTCAACAGAAGAGGGAGTTGATTTTAAGTTTTAATGTGATACAGGAGACTTGTTATAGATCATGTTACTGCTGTGGATGCTGATCCGGTTTGGGGAGAGCGCACTGGGCTGCTCTCCATGGCTGCCCAGAACGCGGCAGCCCTGCATGCTGCCTCGCTCTTGCTCCTTCCATGCACTCCTGCATTTCCCCCCCCGAGCGTTTCCTCTCCAAACATCAGTCCTGCAGCACGGAAGCAGCGGCCTGACAGGCACTTGCTTGCTCTCTCTCATGGCACGTGGGCTGGAGATGACAGATTTCCCTGCTGTCCTGTCTGGAATTGCACCTGTTTCCCTGCCATCCCACCTGCAGCTCTGCTGCTCTGCGAGCAGGTGATTCCCACCAAGGCAAGACCCTGCCCTGGGTCAGCCGTAGATCATGCTAAATAATTTCCTAATACACAGGAACAAGCTGGGGAACATCTCCCAAAAATCACATCCTGCACAGCCTCCACTCACAGTCCGGCATGCCCTAACACTCACACCAGTTATCGGCTGGTAACTACCCTCGGCTCAACTTTTCATCCACACAGTAACTTTGGAAAACTTTCAACCAGGATGCTAGGGCAGGAGTTTAAGAGAGTGAAAAGGAAACAGTCTGAAAAACAAATGAACAAAAATGCTGCTGCAAGTTTAAAAGCAAAAAGCGACTTGACATCAGCACTCGGCAGCTGGGAAGAGGGTGCCAGGCACCAGTGTCACCTCCACGCGTGGTGGGATCTGCCCCTTGGGAGGCTCCGGTCTTCCCTGCACCCACTGTCCTGGAGCAGAGAGAAGGGACCCACAGTGGTTGATTAGGGAAAGGTCTGCCCTGAAGCGAAGCGTTTCCTTAAGTCTTGTCAGTCAGTACTTACATACGCTGTGAATCATAAGTATTTAATTCTCTTAAGATTTTTATCCTAGTTAATATCAGTGTAGATAAGCTCATGACCTGTTTCTGAGCATTTAATTGTCCCGTCTTCAATAATACTAAGGTGTCAGTAATATTTTGCTCCACTCTTTACACATGGGTTGGAAAAAAAGAAAAAACATGTTTTTAAGTATGAAGCCTGAGCAACTTCCCTCACTGCTGAGATCCTGTGCGAGACGTGGCTCTGCAGTCAGATGGAGCAGAGGCTCCTACTCCTCTGACTGCAAACAACTTGCCAGAAAAATTCCTTTGATCAATTTACAGCTCTGTTTTTCCACATCTTGCATGACTTTTGGTTGTGTTATGATGAAGAAGGGTGTCTAAGAATTCCCTGATGCACCTTTTGTCTTACATTCGTTATTTTTGATATCTCTATTCTGTCAGATCTAATTTGCCCATTTCCTAAAAGTAGTCGAAAATCATCAGTTTCTCCTCTGATGCTTCCATGTGTTTTTAAAGAAAGAGGAAGCTCCGCTCTCAAGCAAGTGCTGCACTGCTCGCTGTAGTCCCTGTTGCTCAATAGTTCAGCTATAGTTACACTTCCAGCCAACTTGTCCGTGTTAGTTAGGACACAGCCAAAAATAGCCTCTCCTCGTGTGCGCTCTGAAGCTAGTTATTTCAACCGTGACTACTGAAGAGCTTGAGAACTTGTTTCTATCCCACCTGACTAGTTTATAAGAGGGAAGCCGGACTCACCAGTTACTACAGTTTTATTTAGTTTCGTTGCCTCTTTGATCTCCCTCGGTATTTTCATTGCAACATTTTGCTGAGCCAACAAAATAAATATAATTTTGGTAACTGCATTCTCACTTGCTTGGGATTTTTCTCTAGTGTGTTTATTATGTAGTTCAATCCACACAAAAGCACATTCTGTATGAGAGCTCTTGGCTACAACACGAGCTGCTGTGCCCATGAGCTAACCTGTCCTTCACATCGGGTTTATACTTTGGCACTGTGACTCGTCACCTCGTTGTATTGCAGAGTCGTGTCCAAGGAGGAAACGGGGCCGGGCATGCAGGGACACGGAGCTGCAGGGGACAGGGAGGACGAGGCATCGCGTTGCAGGCACAAACACTGCCAAGAAGCGAAACTTGAATTCTGGTATGAATGTGACTGACAACATTAAGCTGCTGAGAGCGTCCTGTTCCTACTGAAAAGCAAAATCCTGGTTCTACCAAGGTGAAGCTTTAGCAGCTTCCAAATGCCTGAGTAAACTCAGACTGAGCTGACTCCTCCCGCACTTAATAATAGTCAGCGGGTGTCTTCTCTCCTGAAAAACCTGCCTCTTCAGTGTTTAGAAAACATTACGTGGTGGCAGAAGTTATCTGGAGCCAAAGGTAGAGCAATTACTTCCCCTAAGTCTGTTGAATTTATGAGGTAAAATGATGAAAAATGATGAAAACAGAACAACAGGAAAATAGAAAAAACAGTGTCAGTTTAGCAACATTTTGAGTTATGCAGCCATGGGGGCTAAGGAGAAACCACCCGAGGGCAGGTGGGGCGATGCTGGGGGGCCTGGCAGCCGCACACCTACCGAGCGTATTTGGAAGGGAGAAGAAAAAAAGGACTTGACATGGAGACAGGCGCTAAATAAACACCTTAGAGTGATTAGAAAGCACAGCCAGATAAATTTACATAGAAATCTCAAAGCTGGGAGAAACGAGCCTCAGAGCTGATGGAGACTCTGCACGTTCCCCCATACCGAAGCCTCTGAGAGAAGCAGGCACAAAGAAAGTGATCGGTCACATGGACGTTAATTTAAGTGTTTCTCCATCCCCCGAGAGCTGAAGGCAGTGCCAGAGCAGCAAAGACACGAGGTCTGCGTCGCCTGCTGGCTTCGCAGCAGCAGCGTGGGGCACCGCTGAGGCAGAGGGTTCACACCGAAGGGCCAGGGCTGCCTCCGAGCGCCCCGACACCTTCCTGACTATGGAGCTAAGCCCATGGGGTCCTCAAGGCCACCAGGAAAAGGCCTGCAAAAGGGCACGTGGCGAGGACGCCACTCCAGCCCGCTTGTCAGCCACATGCAAAGCGGTTTGAGAGGAGTTTACGATTCCACGGTATTAATGAAGGTGTTTTAAGGAAAGAACATTGAGAGAACCTAACCTATGACTACAGTGGAAGAAATCACTGCGGCAGAAAAGGTGCACACTCAAAAACAGGGAAGGGATTGATGACCAGTGTCTGGATTCAGGAGCTGATTCCCTGCCTGATGAAATCTAGATTTCATCATTTCCC
The DNA here is from genome assembly GCA_013389825.1 of Crypturellus undulatus. Classification (NCBI taxonomy): domain Eukaryota; kingdom Metazoa; phylum Chordata; class Aves; order Tinamiformes; family Tinamidae; genus Crypturellus; species Crypturellus undulatus. Next base: position 789,840 of record VWPW01017965.1, on the reverse strand, counting down.
TCAGAAAGCGTCTAATTTTGAATTGCCTCGTCTGTTCCCGATTGAGTCAATATTCTGGTTTGTATTCCAACAAACCCACAAAACCAGAAATAAAGTGAAAGAGCTTACGCTTGTAAGTACTTCCAGGCCTGGGGAAAAAGAAAGAAAGAAAAAAAAAAACAGTGAGAGTTTTCTACAACAGTCCACAGTTCAAGCCAGTGTCTTATATAACTGCTGTACTTCAAATGCACACGAAACCGAAAATATGATGAGGAGAAACGTCGTGTTTGGCTTCAGAGGGAAACGAAAGTGAAGGCAGCTCCTCCCGGCCCGCACAGCCATGAGGCGGCTCCCAAAGACAGGGCCCGTGCGTCAGCCAGGGCCGCGAAGGACGGCCCTGCGTGCGGACTGCTCTGCCTCGCCACGAACCCCTGGAACCCAACAAATGGAGGCCGCTCAAGGCAAGGCGGTGAATGAAACCGCCCGAGGTAGAAGGATGAGGCACCGAGAACGTCCAGGCGGCAACAGCTCAGGGCAGGCGACGCAAACCGCAGCCCTGCGTCACATAACTCGGCAGAGGTACCTGGTTAAACAAACTGGGTTGAACAACGCCCCAGAACCCCAGCAGCTTGTCCCAATCGTTACGGATTTGCTGATGGCCAGTGTCCCCCCTGCTCCTGCTGGGCACGGAGCATTTCATACTCATTCTGCACAGACCATGTCCATGCTCGGATCCTGGATCCCACAAACACACCCTGCGGCTTTGCCAAAGCACCTGTAAAACTGTTGTGCTTTTGTCCTTCTGTAAGAGGTGTGATATCGGATAATTTTTACCAAGCTTCTGATTGCGGAGGCAGAGGTTTAGCTTTCATACTTTTACTAAAGCTGTGTTTTTAGTATTATTGTCTGGACCAAAAAAAAACCTAAAACACCCACAACAATATCACAGAGAGACACCAAAGCCTCAGAAACAGACAACCCAGTGATGACAACAAATACTATTATGAAAAATTACTATTTAAAAAAAGTCAAATTGCAATCCAGCTATTTTTTTTATATATACATAACTGTCAGAGAATTAAAAAAAATAAAGCAAAACAAACAAAAAAAATGCAGGCTGTTTGACTGGTGCCCCATGCCCTTGTTGGCCAAACCCAGTCACACGGATGCCAGTTTAAGAGCCTTACTTAACGCGGACATCAAATGTGCCACTGGTCTGTGACACCCTTCGGATGGCTTGCTCCCATTGCACTCCCTATTTCTCCTCCTCCCCTTCCAGCTTGAACAATATTTATTTAGCCAGCACTTTCTTCACTGCTGGTAGAAGCTCCTACCAAATCCTGCAGCCCAGGGAAGCAGATACCTGCAAACAATCAGTCCTCCCCAAACTAACAGCCCTGCTAGAATTATTTCTTTGTGTGTCTGAGAGATCCTTTGGCGACCGAGCAGCTCCGAGCACTGCACAGCGCCAGCCCTTGAAACATATATTCTTGTATATCCTGAAAAATGAATAGTTTAAACCCTGCCAGGTGGGTCTTTGCTCTTTCCCTTGATCTTTTATTTCATTCTCTCAAACTTCAAGATAAGCCCCCAAACTAAAAGTTCTGAGATCAACGGGAGTTTTGACTAAATCAGAGCTGTAAGATTTGGCCCATAATTTCTAAAACTATTCTTGCAGCCTGAGGAATCTCTCCAGTGAAGCCTTCCAATCACAAAGAGCTGCCCAAACTCCCAGTTGACAGGTGCCCCATATAAACTTTGCAATGTATATTCAGTATCTTTCCACCTGTAGAAGCCTCTTTCATACATTAGATTTTTATTTGATGGCAGCTAAGGAAACAAGCTCTGCAGAATTTCTGAAACATCCAGGGAGATAAAAAATCAGACGGTGCTCGAGCTAGTTAATTAAAACATCTCAGAATCTTTCACCTGCAGTGTCAAGCTGTTTTGTTAAGTGAAGAATTGAGAGACTAACAGAGCAGGTGCTGCTGCAAGCACCGATCGCCACAGAACAAGCACTTTGCAGAAGCCCATCAGAAGTAGTCAGACTACAGGATCTAATAGAGAGGGCAGCGTATGCTCATCACTGCTCATTACCTGATTGCCGAATCTTTAGTTAAGGAGAAGTCTCATTGAAATCAATGGGGATTTTCCCAGACGCAGATTGCAGGATTGGGACCACGCTGTGCCATTATGGCAGATATTACAAAGACCAGACTGCTTATATTATGGCTTTTAGTGGCGGCATCTGATCTGAAGCCTGCTGAATTTAACAAAATGCTTCCCATTGATTTCACTGAAGACTGGATCAGGACAAGAGCCACCACATGGCTGGTCCAGGATGAAACAGCAGAAAGACACATCCTGCAAGTTGTTTAACAAGTTACAGACTTCTCTTTCTTTCTTCAAAAAAAACAATAACAGAAAGTATTTATTCAAGGAACTATCAGACAATAGTGTAAAGTGGAAAAAATAACCTGTAACCAACTAGGATAGTGTGAACGGACTCGTGTCATATTTCTGGACATCATTTATTTGTTTTTACATGGAGAAGAATTGCATTAGAAAGAGCTTGATGCAAATACTTGTGCATAGGAATAGTGCCAGGCAAGTCAGTGGCGCTCAGGCCAGGCGTGTAGGTGTACAAAACACTATGGACAGTAGTTACAATACCTGCTGCCCAAGACCTGCTCTCCAGGGATGTCGCTTGAAACTTGTCACCTCTGGAGCCCTCCTTGAAATCACCGCAGAAATGCATAGGCAAAAATATTTGCCTTAGCAACTTTCAGGACAGAAGCCTTAGTCTGTATGATCCTTGGGGCAGAGGACATCATTTACGTATACTTATACAGCACACAGATGAGCATCTCCAAACCTACCTCTGACAACCAGTAACTGCATAAAAATCAAGCAACATACTTGTTATCTCAAGGCTAATGAATAAATTATTTAAATAGTCATACATTATACTCTTAACCAGATACATTTACAGGAGAGAAATTGGAAAACATTTTAAAAGACTTTTCTCAGAGAACGTGTATATTAGGAAAGGTTTTCTCTCAATAAAGCCTGTACTGGTAAAGCATCATGCCACCTCCAATTTACACTAATTAAGGTGATAACCAAGATCAGTTTACCATGTTGAAACTTATTTTTCCCCGTAAACCAGCCCCTTTTCATACAGGCATCTTTTTTGGAACATCTGTGCTACCTCTTTCCTGCTGACACAGCAGTACACAAGTAGATGTTTTTCAGAAGATGCTAGGAGAAAGAAGAGACACCAAGAAAGAAAATGAAACAGAAAAAAAAATGGATAGGCAACAGAGAAGCTTCTTTTTCAATTTATCTGTGTTTTGGGTTAGTTTGCGTGTAAATTTAAAAGTATATATCTATTCTCAACTATACTGTTTGATAGAGTTGTATGCATCAAATATAGAGACAGTTACAACTTATAAACCTTGCCTTGTATCATACAGTGTTTTGGGGTGTTTTTTGCTTAAAAATAACATGAAATGATGCTCAATTCTACCTCAAAACATATTCTTTGTTTGCAAATGCACGATCATTTTATCTGCATTCGCTCCCTAGGCTCTCTGGTATGCACTGCTGCCAGCTATCATCACTCTCAAACGGGCACACCAGTCAAGACACGGCTTTGAGATGAACTCCTTTATTTTTCCGAGGCAGTCTGTCCTCCTGAGTTGTTTTGCCCAGTTCTTAGATGTTCCTTTAGAGATGAAAGAAGAGCCTTCTCCAAAAGTCATTTCCTTTCCTTTCCATCTCAGTTCCTTCCTGACTAACTGGTAGGAGAGGGCTCAGGTGTAGAAGGATATTGAACTGGAGTCAGTAACTTGAGAGTCTATTATTTTACTTCCCCGCGCCTCCATTGCCCTGTTTACGCCATGGTAATACAACACTGAAACACCTTCTAGGCTTAGTTCATTAAGCTCTCTTAGGTATGTGGAAGTATTTTTGTGAAAGGTGCTAGAGGCATGAATGTTATTCTTGGTATCACTGTCATCTTAGGAGAACTCTGTTCATACAAGCTTTTCTTTCCTCTCCTGAAAAGACCACGAATGAATATAACTGTCCCCCAGAAGCACTTTTTTTCCTCTGGGGACCAAACTCCTGCACTGAAATGTCTAAGCAGCACCACCTCACATGGAAGGACCAAAGCTGTTAGATGGATGAGAAAAAACAGTGGTTTCAAGGCTCTGTAGACGCGCAACCAGAACAAAGAGCCCACCAGTAAGGATGACATGTGCATGCATAATATGTTCACACAGCGATTACTTCGGAGAAAGGGCTGCCCATCTCAATCGGTAACAGCCACTGTCTGCGAACACAAAGCTCTGCCTTACTGGTGAACAGCAATGGAGCAACCTCTTAAAAAAATTATCACCGAAGAGGACAAAAAAAAAACATATGCTAAGGTATGATTGACAGCTGCCATAATGGACTGTCATGTCAAAAGAAATGCCTTGCTAATTCTCTTACATAATGAGCTAGATGCTAGGCACTCCTTGCGAGTTTGATTGTGCAGCCTTCCATCAATCTTACCGACATCTTGGCATCTAAAATACAGCAAAACCACTTAACAAGGGCTCTTTAAACAGGCAAGAGGAGGGATGTCTCTGTGTATTAAATGTGATGTGAAGGTTGCTATGGTAAATGCGAGCACACGAATGTAGCAGTGCAGAACTCCACGCTGGTGGCTAGACTTGAGGCAGGTCGTGCCTCTGGGTCCCTGATGCAAACTCGGGCTGCGCAACTGAGGGCGGTGAGAATCTGGTTTTCTTGCCACTTTTGGGGGGTAGGGAGGGAAATGTGCCTTAGCCCAATTCTCACTTTTTTTTTTGCATGAAGATCCCTGAGGTCTTGCTGAGGAATCTCTGAAATGGATTGTGGTATGCTCTCTCTGAAAACTGCAAAGATGGGTCTCCATCCCCCAGGTGCCTCCAGCAACTAAGAGTGGAAATAGATATACATTGCTCTCCCCGCTCTTTGCCTGGTTGTCACAGTTACATAATGCTGCCAGTTGTAATCACAGCTCAATGGCGTTGTTAGGCAACTCGGTAAGCTTTATTTATTGAATTGAAAATTGCCATAGAGGTGTTGATTATCTGCCCCAGAGTCATGATGATTATAGCTTTAACTATTGGCACTTCCTTTATTACCAGTGTTCTGACTTCCCATTTTGCTTGCTAAATTTATAATCCACAGAGCCCCTTCAGCTGTGAACTGCTCCCTCCCAAGCAATTGCAGATTAATTGCCAGCTCCACCCTGGGGCCCTGTAGTGGAGGGGGATTGAACTGCACATCAGAGAGGGAAACTTAGCGTATAAACATTTACCAGGATTTACTGTTCTCTAGGTTATTTCATGTTTTCCTTTTAGAATAAGTTCCACCGGAAATCTAGTGGTTCCCCAGCTCCACAGTGACATTTCTTAGATCTATTTTGCTCCTGTTTTGTTGTTACTATTCACTTATGATCACAAAGGCACTGAAAAGACTAATGCACTATAAGCTCACTGACTACCATCTCCCATGTCCCAGCCACTCAGCAGCACATCGACACCACCACCACTATGCCCACTATTTTGTCCAGAGACTTCACAGCTCTTCCTTCAGGGCTGTTATTGCTTCTGCTTATTCCATTTCCCCAGTTCTTCCTATTTCTTCTTACTCACATACATGAATTTTAAACATCATTACAGTCCATTCTTCCTACATCTCCCTTCTCCTTCTGGTTAGGATTTTGCAACATTCCCACCTACGCAGTCATTCTTTGCATACGCGATTCCATTGCCCTCACTTTGCCAAGTAATTTGAACTCTCTGGCTCAGAAGTCCTGCACTGAGCACAAATGCTGCACAGTCCTGACTGTTCCGGAGGAGCCTCCCCTTCGGAATCATCACATTCATTTTCAGTTCCCAAGCACTTTCCTCTCTCTAGTACTGGGTTATGACTTCAAGAACACTTGTGTGATTGTAACCCTGCACTAGAGCCTTCCCTCACCTCAGGAGCACCGAGTTTTTTGTTTAAACACATTTAATAGGACATTTAGCTTCCTGCTACCTGGAAACATTTTGCAAAGATGCCCCAGTGACTCTAAAAGTTAAACACTTTCTATGTATGCCAGCTACTTAGCAATAAGAACACCAAACCTGCCTCACCCTGCCAAGTTCCACAGTAGTCACAGTCAAATTCCAGCCTATGGAGAGACATTCTTACACCTGGAACATCATTTCCCATCTCAAACAGTATTTTTCAGTGCTGTATTTGTTACACAAAGGTTCCTCACTCACCCCATGCTCTTCATCTTTCCTCTTTGCTGTTTCAGGCTTCTCCAGGGCTCTGGATCACTTCCAGCCCCAAGCTGTCTCGCTTAATCAACCCTTCTCTCACCATTGCTCCTCTGCAGCCTATTCCCAAACAGCAGCACCCTATGGGCCCCAGAACTTTGCCTCCCTGGAGGACCCTCCCCTGCTCCATAATTGCCCCAGCTGCTGCTGAAGTAATCCCCTGAATATTCAATTAGTAGAATTACACTAGGGTAGTTGGTTGAGTTAGTTTAAAAGTTTGTGGCTCGACCCTGTGAGCGTATGAGGCAGTGGTGAATATAGCAAGTATTTCTGTTTCTGAAAATATGACCAGAAGTGGTAAAGTTGTCCTTTTTTTTTTTAAGCGGAAAGCTTTTCCTACTCTATCAGCAAATTTTTGTCCTCTTTAGTAACAAATTAATCCTCTGGGATCCTGAATCCTGCTCCAGAAATCTTGCCCATCCTACTCATAGCAGTTCAGTGTGGGTGAGATAGTTGCACAGGCCTTGGGAGTGGGGGTTGCCATGTGTCTAGGACTCCACTCAGCTCCTGACTATCACAGGCTTTCTCCGCGATCCTGGACACCTTGCTTTACTTCTGTATGATTCAACTTCCTTGCTGTAAAATAAGGAGAAGAGTAATTATCCATCTGGAATGATTAATGTGCATACACACGGGGCTGGAAGGGGAAAGAGCTATATATAGGTAAGCAGAAAGATGAAGAGGTCTTTTGCTCTGATGGGTCTGAATAGGGATTTGTTTTCTCACTTTCCCTTCTTAAGAGAACTTGAAAGTGAGAGAAAGATCATGCTCTGTCAGAAGGCCAGACTGCCACAAAGAGAGCAATCCTCCGTTTTTGGCTAAAGTATCTTTCGTTTCAGTTATTGCTCAGGGATTTTTTTTAGTTGTATATCTATTCTACTTATAGCTTTGTTATCTTGAATCCAAAAACATTTTCACTCTTGACTATTCAGCTGTCTTTGTATTTAAGAACTCCAGACTTCAGCAGTTAATGACTTGCAACATGACATTCAATATATTTTCATGTGTAAATTTGCTCTGTTGGGCTTTCTAAATTGTTTCAATGAGGGGCAATCTCTTAACAGAAAGAAAGTATTATTGTATTCTTTCCTTGCATTAGTATCTAAAATCATCTCTCTACCTTCATGCAATCTTGTGGTTTCTTCTATGACACTAGAGATCGATGGGAACAGGTGATTTTTTTTTCTTTTTTCATTTTCCTTTTTTTTCTTTTTCTCATAAGGAGAAAAAATCCCATCACAGAATGGGAAGAGAAGCTGGTGACAATCATCTGATCAGCCAACATCCCCTACATCAGATGCTCTCCACTTGGGAACATCTGCCTTAAAAGATACCACTTGTTAATAAAAAAAAAAAACACCAATAAACTGCTTATATGTCAAATATTGAATGGAGTGTTTAAGAGTTCATAACAATCAGTTCTTGTAAAGTAACTACTTGTAAAGTAACTGCTTTATAGGTTTAAGGTGAGTACAGCATTCAAAAGCCAAAGCTAGCACATCTGCTTCTGTGCTTGGTAAGACAGTCTGCACAGCCACGAGCACATTATAACATTTGATATTTTTAATCAAATCCCATTTTAAGGTGGGATGTGTTTTACTCTGTTAAAGGTCATTTTAGTTACTGTAGCATTAAGGGTTTTCAATAAAACATTTTAAATGCCAGTTATATAACTGCTTTTAAAACATTTAACAGCCACATTGGTTGCATGACCTGAGACAAAGGATATTTTCTCAGCACTTTGATATATTGTGCCTAGATTATCCTTTTGGGAACGCTCAGTTCCATAATGGCCTCAGGTCATCCTATAATACGTGGTGTAGGATTTTTTTCCACCAAAACAATAATTGCTAATGAAGCCTATGGTGACGGAAGTTCAGTGACACGGTGAAGGATGGAGATTGTAGTCAGTAATAGCAGCAGAGACTGGCCAGTACAAGATGTTCATCCAGCACTATTCAAGGACAAGAAGGTGTAGCAATAAGGAATGAACACACACTGGTCTAGGTCTTACTCCTGCACTGTAATTTTAAGTAAAATAACTCAGGTTTGGAGAAGTTCTTCCCCCTCTTGCACATCCTAGAATATCATACCACTAAAATACTATCTATAAGAGGATATAACATCATCTATAATTTCAGGCCGTCATACCCAGATGCTCCTGGACTCTAACTGAGCGTGTATAAAGTTGTACCACTCCACACCTCTTTCTTAATCTTGGAGAAAGGGGGTGATTTGAGATAAATTGTCTTCATACAGTTTACAAGAAACTCAGGCCAGATCTCATTTTTCAGGAGTAGATTTGGCTATTTCTAATTGGGTACCTTATGGGAGAATATCACTGGGGCAGTGCTTTCGGCTGCAGTCTCTATCCTGCCAGCACTCACAAATTCTGGATCTCATTCCAAGACCCCTCAACATTTTTGACTCTGAAGAGAGATTCCTCATGGCAGATTATCCACGTGCCAGTCAGCGCGATAGACTCCACTCTGTTTCTCTCAGTTGGTTTCACTTTTCTATTAAGATTTGGCTTCTTATGGTTAAACCAGCTACTGATGTGTGATCTTAGACTGTGCAGCACACTTGGGTTTGTTGGTGGTACTAACCAAGCTTGCAGTTCTGTCTCCTCAAACTAAAGCAAGTGGCTTTCATAGGGCAAACTACTGCCAAAGGCAAAAAATATATTTGAAGAGCAAGCTTTTATAAGCCTGTTATTGTTTTTACAAAAAAAAGAACTCTTTGTACAAAACCTGAAATGTCTTTTCTCCTTGTTTGAGCAGGGGGTTGGACTAGATGATCTTGTGAGGACCTGTCCAACCTGAATTATGCTAAGAAACTTTGTGTACTTCTTCAAAGGCAACATAAGCAACAGATACAATCAAAATCCTTTTTTCACAGCCCCTGGCAGTCATGTTTTTCCCAGCGATTTCAGGTTGTAATGGAATTAAAAAGTTGCTGTGTTTCAGAATATCTTCCACAGCCAATTTTATCATGAGCCAATGAAATAAATGTTTCCAAAGTGAACAGCTGGCATCTCTTTTCATAAAAGATTCCCTTTTAGAACAGTATTTCCAAACAATATTACAGTGGCTCCATTCACACAGCTATAGTTAAGACTGTGTCAATACTTCTCTTATAAACCTTGTTTTTCAAGGGTTTATAACTTTACAACTGGGCCATAATTAGCTGGGATTTGAGTTACAGCATAAGAGTTCAGTCTGTGAGCACATTTTTGCTAATATTAATAAAATCAGTTTTAAATCACAGAAAAGTAAACATGGTACTTTACATGCATAAAAAGGATTCTTCAACTTTAAAGAGTTTTGATTTAAAAAATGAAATTTGGCAAGTGATTAGAGCATAATATGATCTTGATCCTTTTTGTCCTTTTAAAAGAAGTAGACAAAAAAATCACTTTGGAAGCTCAGTCTGACAAACATAAGGAAATTCAAATTTAAAGTTGACAGTTTCTCCTTAATTTATGTTGTTTTCAAGAAAAGGCACAATAGTCTCATTAAAATGCACAGAATCAACCAAGGCTCACATTCTGCAGCTTTTCTCAGTTCTCCCTTTAGTCTTGCTGCCACATAAGCATAGTTTCTAATATTTGCTATCTTTTTGTTTGAGTATTTTATGACAGTAACAATTTGTATCCTGCCTGTGGTTTTATGGTCACTTCAGTCTTGGTTAGCTCAGCTTTCTGCATTCCTCACTTCCAATGCCATCCTTAATTACAACGCAAAATGAACATCTCCTGCTTCCCATTCCAGTCACACCAAGCCGTAGTCCACGGTGAGCCCAGCTCACGGCTTCAGCACGAGCTCTCGGTCCTGCCCGTGCAGCTCTCCTGACTTCTTCAGGATTTCATGTGAAGGAGAAGCACATTTGGTTCACTAGCTGTATATCTTAATCGCAAAGTCTACTGATATCCCAAAGGAGCTTTCTAAATATTCTAATGGATTCCCATGAAATGAGGCCAAGTAATTGCTGTCCTTACACAGAAACATTTGTTCATAAAAACTTGCCCTTAAAGTATTCTGGAAAAAAACACGTACAAGTAAAGTGAGAAAATGGAAAAGATATGCAAAAGTTGGTCACACAAAATATGTTTTTCTAGGTATAAACTGTAATAAAAGGAATAAATATGCCAACACAGAAACCCAATAGTGCAACAACCCCTGTGATGGCTGTATTCCAGCAGTTTCTTCCTTCACCGTACCCCTCCTCAGCCTTCCTCCCCTCTGGTTTTGCTTTGGACTTCAGCCTCCTCCTCTCTACTGTGGCACTTTCCATGTCAGTCCCATGCGTACCCTGCAGCCTCCCTCTCCCTCACCCTGGAGGGCCTCGATTTGCCCCTCTGACACGTCACCGTGACCGTATCGGACCCAGTCCCTTCAGCGTAGAGCTGGCGCTCCTGCGTGGAAATGCTGGGAGCTCCTTTCCAAGCTCAGCTAAAGAATCACTCGGGAGAGCTGGCACCGCGTGCGACAGACTCACCTGAGCCCAGCACAGCTGCAGGGAACTGTCGATGGATGTTGTTAAAACCTTTACCATCACCAGGAAAGCAACAGTTCAAGACAACTATGACCTCCTCGGTGCCACTGGTTGTTTTTAGCTGATTCTGTTGCAATTTCCATCCTTCTGAAGGTCAAGTTTGTGGATACACACTATAGGCCTGAACAACAACCAGATCTTGAGCCTAAAGAGACTTCTAGCCCTAGCTCAATGTCATGCTGAATCATTTCCTCTGTATCCCCTCTCTTCTCCCTGCCATTCATCTGAGCTAGGATCCTCCTGAAAACTGTATGATCTTAAAAGACCTAGAAAACAATAGGAGGAGAAGACCTGAAACCCCTTTCAGTCACATATGGGGGGTATGACCCAGGGCCTTGTTCACCTCAGCCAGAATGGAACACCTTGCTAGTAAGAGCACATTGCCCTCCTCGGCCTCCCCTCCTCTGCTCTGTTTACATTCCTCTCCTTCCTCCCGGACCAGTTAGATTTTCATCCACACTGAGTTCAGTAATACAGTTTTGTTAAACTAGGACACTTTTCCTAAACATAATAATAATCAGGGGTGACACTGAAAGAAGCCTATTTTATCTTAATATATTATCTCTATTGTGCTAAGCAGGCCAAAAGGAAGCAGTCTCACCTCAGTGTTACAACACTGTGAAGCGAACACAAAGCACCTCGAGTGTGCAGGGCACCCCCAGAGCTCTCCTCGCTGTCCTCATCGATGGATCAGGATGGTACCTGCAGCCTGGGATGACAGCATGCCACCCAGGCCAGCGTAACTACCTGTGTTACACAACCAGAGCCTTCCTGAACGCTCTGGTCATCACCCTGCACACAAACATGAAGTTAAAACTGTTTCTTCAGATTCCAAGCGGATCAATAACTTGACGGAGACAAATGGGTTTTTCTTTTTCTACGCTGACAAAATGAGCCAGTGTCTGGAGTTCTGTCTCTACGAAGTCATTCCGCTCAGAACAACCCCGTGAGAAACCGGCACAGGGTGGGCACCTGCTCTCCTCCTTGACCAGCCCTGTCTCTTACCACTTGATGTCTGACATATAGGGAGCTTGACGCTGCTGTTGCAAGCTGCTCTCAAAACCAGACAGCCGAGCTCAAGCAAGAAGGGCGTGCTTGGTCTTTTTTGAAGCTTTTTTCATTTTCACTTGTAGCTGAATCCTCTAGGTCAATTGTATCTGCAGGGGTGGGAGAGGAATTTAATTGCTTTTACTTCCTACCTTCATCTCAGGGTGACCAGTCCATTAATAATGCACAGGAAGCAGCGAAGAAATGCATGGTAGATTAGGGATTAATTGATATTTGGAAAGATTTCAATCCACATTTGAAGGAAAAGGTTACACACTGTGGTCCAGTTTTAGCTACTATTTGCATTTTATTATTTTATAGTTTCTTAGTGCCCTGCTTTTCCTCTTTTCAGATACATTTTCTCCTTTTTGACCAAAAACTCTATTACAAAAATTTCCATGTTTGTTTTTTGCTAGAGATGTTACCTTTCTGATACATGCCACCCCTACATCAAATACATACATACATTTTTTCTGTGTTTTCCACTAAATGCTTTTCTCTGCATTGACACCACCCACAGTTTCTTTATGAACAATTTCACTTTTCAAAATGTTATTGATTTCTGTGCTTGAAAGTTCCAAGATTAATAGCTTTAGAGACAAAAAATCCCTCAATCCTTTCACCAAACAGGTGCTACAAGCTCACTTCAGTGCTTGCTGATGTGCTTTAACACATCACTTTTATTAAGAAACTTGAGCTAGATACTCCTCAAATCAGCAAGGCACTAAAACACAGGAAACAGAGGGGGATTTGCAAAGATGTCAGGGCAGGAAGGTCTGATCTAGTTGGTCTGAAAAAGATTAGTCTGAAATCTTGACTTGGCTGGCTCAGATTGCCCCACAGAGATGGCAGTGACTTTAGAAACTTCTTCAGTGATTTTAAAGAGCGCAGTAATATAAACTCATAAAACCTGAGTCTTCTGCTAGCGGAACCTGAATCTGGCTGTCATGAACAGCGACTATACAAGAAGAACAGTAGATCCAATATAGGAAAGACATATTTTTTTTAGAACTTGAGCAATTCACTATCTTCTTTTTTTCTGACACTAGTCATACTAACATAGATTAAAGTTAGGAATGTAACACAGAAGTGCAGTTACAAACACTTTGCTAATGTTAGGTGAACTGGACAAAGACTTTTTGAGGACCTCTGGTGTTATGGCAGCTTTTATATTGGTATTTGAATTGAAGAGCAATGGAGTCTTCCAAGCAGCTAAAGCTGGACAATTTGGAAGAGTTTCAGGGCTTTTAAGGGTTCACCACAGAGTGATTCTGACTATTGTAAAATTTGAGTGGCCATCTCAATTTAATATTAAAATATCAAAGGCAAGTTAAAGCTGCATTTCACATGTGGATACATGAAGTATCTGCAAGAGAGATCAGAGAAGAACTTCTTGAGTTCTTTCATAAAACCCCAACACTCTGGAAGTAGAGCTACACTAGTTACAGAAATGTGCTCAGCTACAGAGAGTCACTGAAATGCACGAGGTAGCTCGAGAAGCTGCCCTGGAGGAATCTTTGCTCACCTCACCACATCACAGCGCTGCAGCCACTCAAAACACCATCTTTTACCACCTGAGATCTCTCAATTGAGGCCAGAATTTTACTCAAATACCCACTGTCTAATGAGTAAGAATGGTAAATTGCATATCCCATTTTACAGTATTAAGTTAAATACATATGCTATTTATTAAGTTAAATATATATACTATTTGCCTCCATTATTAACACTTATTTTCAAAGCCCCTTAATATTTTTCATGCATAGAGGTATTAGGGGAATTTTATTACTTCTGGTTTTATTGACCATATATTTGGTTAAGGTTGTATGAGTTTTATTTCTTAATCTGGGCGACTTTAAAAACATTATTTGCTGATTTATCTGTTTTGTCCGATTAAATAAATGAGGAAAGAACTATAAACTATAGTGGTGTCACAAATGGGTAGTTATCCTTTATTTTAATTAAAATCAGGGTCAATAAAACATTTTATTCAGTGGCTCTCTATCTGGGCCTGCTTGGCCTAGTTTCTACAGGAACCTAAAGGTTCAGCTGAAATCTTCCCTTGCCCAACGCCACCAGAAGAGCACAGTGCTGAACCCATAGGCCAGCATGTGCTGCACCACGCAAGCTGCATTTGTACCTCTGCCAGCAGAAACCCAAGCTCCACATCGCAGGTGTTTGTGTGAAGCCTCTATCGCTTTTACACAAACCTCCTCTTCTTCCCTCTGCTCTGCTTTCCACCACTTACAGGCTCTACAGCTCCCTGTGGCTGCAGCTACCACTGAAACACTCGAGGAAACAAGGCTCCATAAACCTTTGGTTTCTGTTTTATTTTCCACTCAGTCTCTGCAGGACCCTAGAGACACGTATGAGTCTCTGGACCTAGTAAGTTTTCTGTCAAAGATAAGTGACTGAGAATCACAAAAACGAGCGGAATTTGGGGAATCACGATGGCACACAGCAGTACAAGGTCTTTCAAATGGGAACAGCATTAACTTACCTTTGAAGCAATTCCCAGCTATGTGGTTATGGCTGTGCCCAGTTCTTAGCTGTGCGCAACACATCCCGGATTCTACTGGAGGAAGTCAGGCTTCTTGTAATTACCAGTCAAATAAATATCACTTTCCATCACAGCTTATTTTCCATTATGGTTGGCAACAATCTCACCACTCTCCAAACCAGTTACTTATTGCCGTGGAGACCAACAGGTTCCCTGGATGTTGCTAGGCTGCACCACTTCTCTGAGTCCCTCTCCTTTTTCCAGCCACACTGCTTGTTTCATGACCATTTTGACATTGCCCAGGACACCCTTATCCCGTGAAATCCTTAAGCAGACATCTGGAAAGTGGCAGTGAGACAGAGCCCTATCTCTGTCCCTAAACATCAACATGGAGCTTGGAAGAGATTTTTAATATAGTATTTTGGTCTAGTTTCATTTACTATGGACATGGATAGCCTAGCACCATGCTAACTCCTTACAAAGCCTTCTGCTCATAATGCACTGTGGTCTTCTTGAAACTCTGAACAAATTATATGTATACGTGCTTTATCTTTCCTGGATGTTCACCTGTTGTGGGACATGTTGCAAACTGACCACAAATGAAGCTGAGGTGAGTAGACACCTAAGATTACATAGGGATAAACTGAGAGGGGATGCGAAAGCCAGGATGCAGCAGGAACCCAAACTCACATGGGGTCAGTGTGGTCCATGTGAGTGGACTGTGTTAGCGCCAGCAAACACCTGCAACCGGCAACGAGCAGCAAAGGGAAGTGGAACGCAGACACTGGATGAACTGGGCTATGGAAAAAACAGCAACAACCACAAAGTAGCCCAAATGCCTGCCCTTTCCTTCCTAATCATAATGTTTTAGTACAACAGAATAAAAAGGGATATAAAAAGGTAATGTGTATTTTCTTCAAGGATTTGTTGAAAATACAATACAGTATCTTTGTAATTTACTGGTAATATGTACACAATGTAAAAGATCAGGAGCAGAGAGTACTATCACTATATTTAGAGATAATGGTGCTTTTCTTTCATAGGCTTGATATAAACTTTGATTACATAGCATTTCTTTAATTTGCTGCTATTCAAGAAAACCCTTAGAGCACTGCAGCGAGCAATGCCTCTCTTTTACATTTGCATTTTTTAATTTGCATTTTTTAATTTCCCAGACTACAGCTCCACACCTACACAGGCTTTCCCTGTGGGAGGGAAGCGAATATTTTTCAGTATGAATGATACTGTTTCTCTTCTCAAATAGCTGTAGTTATTAATTCCAGGGATTTACAAAAATCACTTTGCTACTGCATCACTTAAGTGTGGAGGTTTTTTCTAACTAACATCAGACACCGATCCACTGCTCCGCTGGCTCCCATTTCAATCAGCGCCAGGAGGGGCTGAGGTGCTCGGACGCTGTCCTGGGCTGCCCGCGGTTCATTCCTGGCCGCTGAGTTCAAGGGCAGTTTGGTGCCTTTCAAGGAAGAGCTGCTGTGTCCGAAGCCTGTCGAGCTCCTGCAGCATCTTAAGGACAAGGATCTAGAGCTGCACAAAGATGTGCAGGTCTAGACGGAGTCCGATGTTTCGAGACCTGAATGTCAGTGAATTAGAAGGGATGAAGTGTCTAATGCAGCTGGTTTTCTCTAGTGCCACTGACAGAGCCTATGGCACCCAAAAATGCCTAGTGGGCAGGCCCCTTTTTGAGACATGAGAGACCCAAATTCCAGGTGCCAAATCCAGCAGAAGGACATTTAGCTGTGAATTTCCCATCTCCTAGAAGACACCAAATCAAGAGATAAAAAGAAATAGTCTCTCCTTGTGCTTTGGACAGCAAGGGCTGAGCGATTTGGGGTTCAGGTGTTAAGTGCAGGAGGGAGCTCAGAGAAGAAATGCACCCGGGCAGGCAGGGTCCTCCCCAGGGTCCCAGGCCCTGCGCTCCTGCTGTGCCCAGCTGCTTCTGAGGCTCTGCCCTTCAGAGCCCAGGGTTTGAATTTGTGGCACAACATAAAGGCAGCACAAAACAAGCAGAATCAGACCTGGAAAAGAGATGGTAACAGCAGGGCCATGAGTGTGCTCAGGAATTGTAGCCAAACACTAATGCCTGCCTGTGCGGGGAGAGACTGCCTCTAGAATGAGTCCGTCCAGGGGCTGAGGCAAAAAAATCCCAAAGTCAAATTTTAAACTTGACTTTCTCTTTCCAGAGCCTTGCAAAATAAAATTAACAAACACAGCAGGTCTTCCCAAGACTGAACATTTGCTCACATAAGAGAGAAAAAAAAAGAGATCTGGAAGACTTTATATAACAGCACCACTTCATGACACCTGCCATAACAATATTTTATTTGTCAGTCTTTTCCCATCCTATGTCTCTTGAAGCTTGACTAGGTTACTGCATCAAAGGGAAGGAGTAATAGTATCATTTCAGATAAAAGAAAAAAGAGAAGTACACTGTACACAATCTGCCCGTCATCTCACTTCACAGTTACATTAACCAAACAGGCAACACATCTAAGAAATATACACTGCCATATAACATGGCAAACACGTAAACTTCTTCTCAGGTGTGAGGTAGGAATGCTTCATGCTTATGACACCTATATTTCAAAGTGTGTTATTCAGTTTAATTAACATAACTTACTTTATGCACATCAATACACTAAGGCAAGGAAAGAATAAATTAAAAAGTACAAAATTAAGTAGACACTCAGGATTTGGCAGAGCCACAAGCAACCCAGAACTCCTGGTTTCTAAAATAAAGGAAAAAAAATCTATTCCAATGCAACTACTTCCTTCCCCTTTCTTAAAGTACGTGTTTCAGATAGCACGTTCTGTTTGCACAGCACTGAGCACTGTGTCAGCTCTCTGCAAGAACTGAACCGAATAAATAATACTAACTATAATCCCAGTCCTGTGTCCTAAAGCTCTAAATCTACTGAAATTTTATACCTTCAAATTTAACTGATTTTCAGAATGATAATTTTGAAAGCGTGTGTTAAGCTGCACTATTTCAGTAGTGCTAATTAATATGTAATAATAATAATAATCATGACTAATAATACTGCTCTAATAAGGATTTAATCTTACAGATCATTTTTATGAAAGCACTTTGATAATAATGATTATTTATTCTTACAGTGCATTTTTCATGCTAGCAACTTCAAGTACTGTGATGATTAATAAAGCTGAAGAAATTGAGAGATACATAAAATAACAAGCTTAAGAGACTGCCAATGTGCTGATCTTATTAAATAAACATTAACAAAAAATAGAGCTGTAAAGGAGATTCCCTTAGGGGGAGGGGAAGAAACAACCAAAAAAATAAACAAAAGAAAACCTTGAGGCTATGTCAGCAGGACTGAATTGACCTGTGTATCAATGTCATTTTGTTGTCACTCTAGCAAATAAAATAAAATAATAAATAGCACTTAGTGAGCCGCGGACTAGGATGTCATTTTTTATAAATAGGTGCATTGGCATTAATCTAAAGCAGGTGTGCAGCTGACCCTATATTTTCAGAGGGTTGCACAGGCATAAGCAAATACCTAATACGTCTTGTCCACGATGACTTTCGTGCAGAGCAGAAGAATGTTACATACTGTCAACGTTCACGTAGTCTGGCGATGGTTGATCTATAGATCTGAGCTACTTAGCTGGATTAGGCATACTGAGAACTATTAGGGGCTTTTCTGTCTGCAGCTCCTAGGATTTAAGTTCAGTGGAGATGCCTCTTGTCTTCCTGCTCTCATCTACCCACTCCCGCAGGCTAAACCAAAGGCTCTTTGGTATGACCCAAGTTAGACATCCACTGATACCCACAGAGGACCGATAGAAAGAATTCACCTGGTTCAAAAAAATCCCCCCCAGTAGGGATGCATTTATCCCACAAAGCACTACCTAGAAAGCACTTTGGCAAGACAGCTTAGCTAGGAAATTGCCTGGACTGACACAATTTTGAGCAGCAGGAGGACGCTTCCGCCAGCACGGCGCGACATTAGAGGAGGGTGGGGAGCGGCCCAGGCGAGCGCGCGCCTCTCACACACGGCTCCGCTCGCCCCGCTCACGAAGCCTTCACTCATCTGACCTTCCTGGCAAAGACTTGGTGGCGCAGACCAACCCTAACAGCTACATCCCTCTGCTAACACCAACGGAGGAAGACCTCACTAGGGAGCGAGCAACCCTCTACTGAAAAGAATCCCTTGACTTTGTTCGTATCATGCACATACCGCTTCAGCCAAGGGGTTTTACTGTGACATCAGTAGAAAAGAAATAAAAGATACAGAAGGGAGAAGTCCCTACACTGAGCTTTACTGTGACACTAGATATATATGGCAATCACTGACAGGGACTTGCTCATATGCTCCATGCCAGCACTAGGAAAGCAGATCACACAGTGCCAGGTTTTGCAAGGAATAACATGGAGTATCCAAACCTGAAGTCTGAGAAAGATGGAGAATAATTAGTCTTTGGAAAAAGGGTTGAAGGAATTTCTCACAAGAGAATTTTGCAGCTCCTTCTCCCCCACTATTTCTCTTCATAATTATATTTACTTAAGCAATTCAGAAAATAATCGCATGGAGAAAGATGTAAAAAAAAAAAAAAACAAAAGAACCAGTCCAGCTAAACAGAAGCTTTCCGATAAAACAGAAGCCAGCCCACGGACAAGGGAAATATATGCACAGGTGGTAAGAAATGGCTGCTATGTTTTGACTCTATGGTACGGTCTGAGGCTCATGGAAGGACTGAGGGCAACCAACTCTCTCTTTGTGAAGGGGATGTACAATATTTCAGTGCAAATAAATATCAAGAGTAGCCCCTAGCAGCAGAAATCAAATCTGAATAGGAAGAGATCTTAGCAGATCTAATAGAGGCTTGCTATACTCATGGTCGATCCTTCTCTAAACTAATTTGTGAACAAAGAGAACAAAGGGCTGGATGTTTCTCTGGGGACGTTCATATTTTCTAACTCAGGAGTACATTATGTTGAATGAGAATACAAAGTCATAAAATATAATCAGGCTATTAGCCAGGCAAGAACTGTGGGGAAGATACAGTGCTCAACAATGAACTGCTAGTGTTACATGTGCTAAGCATGGACAATAGGAATCAGTGGGAATATTTGGCATTGGTGATTTCCTTCCTTGGGCCTCCTACAATTCGCAGAACTGTGCAGAATTTACTGGGCCAGAGGTCAGCTTTCTCTCTTGGTGAAACACACTTGGATTTCAATGCTAACTGCCACTGCTACAAAACAAGGGTAGTTACAAAAGGCTGATGTGCAAAAATCCGTATAAATTCTGTAGTTTTTTATTTGAGCAAGTTCAGTTTAAGACTTCTGGCAGCTGCAGGCATCTGCCTCGCCTGAGATTTCTCCATGGTGCTAGCAGGTGAAGTCGGAACTGGGAGCTCGATTCTAGCGAAAACAGAACCCAGAGGAGAACTATAAACACACACATTTTGTTTGCCTATAGATGTTTCTAATATTCTTAGGATTGTCAGAAAAATCTTGACACAATCACATGAGCAGCAATGAAAGTAACTATGAGTTTTGTTATGGATTTCCAGTGGGATCAAGAGGTACTCAGAGGTTACCAGTAAGCCTGTCTGCTAGCTGGACCCAGCTGATGTTACCCAGCCTGATGTGATCTTCTCAGACTTGTGTTCTCTTTCCTTTGGTCCATGTTCCACCAATACACAACTTCTTCCCCATCTTGGACAAGGTTCTCCTGCTTTGTCTGACACCATGATCTCTCTTCTCAGTTCCTCTTCATTTCAATACATAACGGAATATCATCTGAAGTAAAATGAACATTATCAGAAGCACATTTGCTACATGCTTGGGCTAGGAGATCAAAGTCCCAGGTTTGAAAAGGAAACTTTTTTCCTTGAAAGAAAGGCTAGAGGGTGTAGCTTTCACAGAGCACATCACCTTTGAACAAACCAAATTCCAAAAGAAGGAACAAGATGTGCACACACGTCAGTGGGGTAGTCAGCATTCAACATGTGATATATGTATGTGGCGAGTTACGTATGAGAATTTTCACAGTTTAGGGAAGGAAGGCTTTAGAACAGCAGAATTTAGACATGGAATCATTCAGGTCATGAAGAGTAAGAGGTGCTGGAGAGATCTGGAGAACATGGAAAGATTGAAACATTTCAATCAGCAGAGCATTTAGGACAATGCCTCGCCCACAAGGAAGGCAGGTGGGAGAGAATCAGACCATTAATAGAAGCCTTGTTTAGTCAATGTAGAAAAAATATAGCAAACGACCAAATGACAGTCACAATCTGGGCAACAGCAGCATCCAAATGCTGAGCAGATCCATCCTCAGCCACAACAGGTCTCTCACGAAGGGCCAGTTGTGAGCTAACTCATGGACTGCAGATTGGGCTCCTGCAGGGAGGAACCAAAGGTGGCGAGTGGGTGAGTGCGGAGCCCTGTCCTGGCACAGGTCGTGTCCTTCACAGAACGGCACGGGCCACCTGGGACGAAGCAAGACTCGGCCACAAGCTGCTGGAGACCGGGAGAGCAGCCAGCGGCCTCCCATCTTGGATCCAACCATGTGGTTAACGGCACGGTTGATTTTGATCAATTTTATTTGCATGCTGCAGCTACTATTAACCAGGAAATCAATCACAGGACATAAAATATCATTTTGTTTGTTCTTAAGGTCTCCATTCTTCCTTGTCTGCAAGGTTCAAAAGAATATTTTGCTCATGAAAGTCAACAAAGCATACTTGAAAGCACTAAGGAGTGAACTGTTTGTTTGTCCTCAGGGCAGGTGCTCTGTAGATTATCACAGGCAGCTTTGTTACTCGGAATTACAAAGTCTTCAACCTTGACCCATAAGGACAACTCTTTCCTGTCTCCTCCCTCCAAAAATGGGGAAAAAAAAGGAACAGAGAAATGCTTCTTTATTCAATGCTGATGCTTTGTCTTGACTTTGCTGTACAGACACGCTGAAGTCTCCTGTACTTGGCTGTTACTCAGTAGTCTGGGGCTGAAATTGTATGGTAGGAAATTAGAAGCACAGACTCTCTTGGGGGATTCAGCAGTGTTAATTGCATGACTTGGAAATACTCAGGGGAAACTTTCCAGGTGACATGTAAGGAATTAGACACACATATATCTCACTTTAATATGAAGGGAACCATAGTGCTCATCTCCCTGTGCAATCGGTTGACAACTTTCTCCTTACCTTGAATGATGGCTCACAGGTGGAGCTATCTTGTTCCATTAAGGATTTTTAGAAAAACATATATAACAGCAGGAGCCTGCAAAGGGCTCTCCCCCAGACAAACATCATAAAAATCCTGAATTCTGGAGTTATTTCAAAAGAATAACTGTCTTCAAGATATAAAATCTTTTCTAGCCACCAGTGTTTGGGAAAAAATGGCACAGTGAATTACTGCCCCAGTTACCTGCCCTGGTGTGAATACAAGAAAAAAGAAAAACACAAGAAGGGAGGTGCAAAGCTGACTTTGGAAACTCCCTGATCCTGAGTTAGTTGCTAGACAGACCCTGGGTTCAAGCCCAAAGCCCATTAGGAACCATGGGAATATTGTCTGGGAGAAGAATTAACAGGTTCCAGAGCCACTTGCCTCCTCAGCCTGGGGAATGCCTCATTCAATGCCTCTTTGCATAACTTCACCATTGATGTTTTGACCATGTCTTCAAGAATATAACGCATTCCCAGCTATTTCTAACTTACCATTTCCAAAACGCCTGCTTAAAAAAGCCTTCCAACTACCACTGAGCCAGTGAAAGCTTCTGCTCCTCTATGTTCTGCTGCAGATATTTGAAGCCTTAAACATCCATTAATCTCAGGGGACGATCTGTAAACTTCTAACAAGATCCAGTCATCTCCTTGAAAATATGTTCTTGAGGCTTTACGGACACTGCCTTCAAACCCCTCTCTAACTTTGTCTGATGCATAAAACAAAGATATATCATAGATGTTCCTGTAGTTGTTCGGCTTGACATGAATATCATTCAGTTTTGATATTCATAGATATTTGGCATCAAGTTTCTTTGTGTCAAAATTGGACGAGTGGCAATTTGGTATTTAAGAAAAGCCTGGTTCCTATAAATGTTGAAAGGGGAGTAATTATGAATACATGGGGCCACCATGTCTACACAGACTATTCAGATAGGAACAAAGCAGATATCTATTTATGACACATCACGAGAGACAAAAATATCTGCCTGCCTCTCTGGCAGAGAGACAGGATGGTGGATGGATACGTTTCTGCTGCCCACTAACACACGGGAGCACAGAGTAGTGGGGCTGATCCGGATCACAGGAGATGACAGCTTGCAGGAGTCAGCACACGGATATAAAAACAACCTAGGGCTAGAAGCAATCTGCAATGTATTTTCTTCTAAAATAAGGCTTCTATTAATCCTTGGATTTACAAATGAGTCAAAGGTAGCTGGAATTGCTATTCCTACAAGGAAAGGAGTGGAGTTAGACATTTTATGCTTGTATATTCCTTTGATAAACTCTGTGTTTTGTCCCAGTTGTAACAAAAAAGCTCTGTTTACACTTTGGCTAATCCATGTCCTTCTCCAGGAAGGATGATATTGCAACACTGCATAATCAGGGGGGTGGCAGCTGGGCACCGGAGCGCTCAACATTGAAATCCATGTATTGCAAGGGAAAAGCGAGAAACTGTGTCAAGAAAGCCTCCGTCATCCTTACCCTGTAACTTAAGATCAGAGGCCCCAAGTGTGTTACTTCTGAATTCTTGCAGGGTTACAGGCCTCTAAAATAAATCAGCTCTGCCAATTGTGAAACACCCTGGAGCATATATTGGAAACACTTCACTACCTTTTAAAGTGACAGATTAAAATCTCTAGTAACAAAGTTTTGCTCCTTTCCTTCAGTCATCCTTAAGCAATTGCACTCCCACTAGCAGGGGAGGATTGGGCATTTTTCTGAAAACCCTCCAGCAAGGCACACTGGCCAGTTCCAGCCTGATCCTGACCTTACTCATACAGCAAAAACAAGAGGTAAATCTCCTGAACCTGAGTTACTTAGGTGCATGTCCTAAATAAGGCTTCCGCTGCAGACTTGAACACTTTTAGGCTCAGAAATCCCAGGACGGTTCCCATGCGGACCATTTCTGCTAGAGGAGGCACCAGGAGACCCCCACTGTAGTAACTCAGCCCCAGAGCCGCGTCCCGCTGAGCGGCTCCCGGGTGGTGCCTTGTCCCGGTGCTGGCAGCGCCCCAGGGCAGCACCTCGTACCGAGGGGCGCCAGGACCGGCCCACCGAGCCCCTCGCAGACCTCACCAACCTTGTGCGTGGCACTTCCCAAAACCTGCTTGCACCTTTTGGAGCCCTGATCCTGCCCAACACTGCAAACGCCACAAGGCCAGGATGGACACGATTGCAAGACACTCTGTGTCGTACTTGAGTATCACAAGAAATAATACGGTGGCCTCTGCTCTGACCACACTATTCATTTTCATATTTAATTCATTAAAAAAATCCCCTAATATCCACCCATTTTCCAGCCTCTTGCAATATAGCCCAGAGTCTTACCTGCAAAATTCTGGTCAACCTTGGCACTTAAAAGTAAAAAGCCTGATTATAAAGACAACGTTCAGAGCCCAGGTTCTAAATTGTCCTTAATGCCTGAGGAGCTTATAAACAAGTTTAAAGTCTTAAACAAGAGTTTTGAGAAAGGATATGAATGTCTTATGCTTCAAACATCTTTGTGAAAGGGCCAGATTCTGATCCCTGTATAACACCAATGTAAATCAGAAGCAATCTCCTTGAAGGCAATAGAGATGGGATTCCAGGCTCATAAGCCTTTGCACATTGAATTTAACTATCTGTCATGCCTGCGAGGTTACAGTGCAGACCTAAAGGAAGGTATGGTATAAGATCAATGTTAAGGAAAGAGTTTCATTTAAAAGACCATCTTTTCCCATCAGACATGATAGGAGATTTATTATTCCAATATTATTGTTGAAACTAGAAGAGAGAGAAAAATAAACAGGAACATATATTTTCATTTTATGACTGTGAACAACATTTCATACTGTAAACATATCTTGGTCTATAACATTTACCCAGTAAAAAAATAATTTCAATACAGTCCTTATTGCTAGCTCGGCAGAGCCTCCCTAGAACATTGTGTTAATGATTAATATGAAGTCAGTGGAATTCCACAGTTGCTGAGAGTCTTGTGCCCAAGAATGAACTGCATTGCTAAATCAGCAAAGACAGTTGTCAAGGTAACCTCTATGTAATCTATTTAACTGGCTCCCAAAACACCAATCAAGGTCAGATAACGCACTCAAGCACCATATGAACACACTCATACGGCATAAAGCTTTGTATCAAGACAGCAGGGAGGAAAAAACCTCATTAGGAAGTAGGGGGAAAAAAATAAATTCAGTTTTGAGAAGTGTTAATTGGGATTGCAGTTAGCTTTGTGGGGAAAGTATGAAGCTCTTCTGAATATGTTTTATCTGTGGAAGAAGTAATTTCTCTCCAATTCAGTATGAATGGAAATATTCTTCTACCAGTGTTCTTAAAAAGAGAAAATAAAAAATAAAAACAGCCACTGGTAAATTATTAATTTCATTTATTGTTTTATTAATGCCTAGACTGGTATCTACACTCTGATATACAGCTCTTGTTTTGTTTTGCTGTGCAGTAGCTTTCGCTGGTACTTAACAACAAGCAAAATGTCAGCAGAAGCATCTCAAGGCTGGCACTGTCGTCCTCCCCAGGCAAGCACCGTTCCACAGGTCCCGCTCCCTGCTCCGCCTCCCCTCTCCCGGGGACCTGCCAAACTCCAGAGCGGTTTCTGGAAGGAATAATCATCTACTTGGATTTACAGTCCGACGGGAAGCTTGAATTTGAAGTTGCATTGTAAGTATTATTTACCTTCTCTGTGTGCACCTCTCTATAGCCACAACAAGGGCTGGCAAGAGTCACTCGGGTCTGAACTGATTTTCATTGCAACAATTGCTGTGCATACAAATCAACAGCCTTTCCTTGATATTTACTGCTTTGCTCGTCTTGGAGTGAAGAAGAGTAAGCATTATGAGAATCAAAAAGGTTGGCTGCTGCCCCTGGAGCTTCTGTACCTTTGTCCTCTGCTGCAAAGCTTCAGCACTGCCTAACTTCGTATAGTCTCTGCTCCTCAATGAATCTCAACAAATATCCCTGTGCCTCTTACAGCAAAGCACATACCAGGGGAGCTATTTCCTTCCTTCGCTTACACAATGTCAGCATCAGAAAGCTGCGCTAAATCAGGACACTGCTCCTGTTCCACAAAGATGCCAAAAGGTCCTGCCGTAGAAATGGAGTGCTAAAAATAACAGAGTCAAAACCGCAGAAGGCAATCACACTAAAGACCATGTCAGCTTCTGCACGGTCAGACAATATTTTAGGCCCATGCTATCTGTTAATAAAAAAATCTGAATTCTGTTTTAAATGCAAAATGGCAGCATACATGGTACCTCAAAAGAAAAAACAGGCTCAGCTCTCGCCCCGGGCACTGAGCTGCACTAGCAACTCTGTCCCAAGCTGCAGATACTGAGCACTTTTGAGCGCTGCCGCCTTGCTAACACGAAGTGTGTGCCTGTCTGGGATCACTGCAGGGTCCAGGGGCAATCAGCTCCATATGGATCCAGGGAAGGAAGAGACAACTGCACACACTGGTCATGGCCAGTGCGGGCTGTGGGACGGTGCCACAGGCTGCTGCTCATCCTGCTGGTGCCAGAGCTGCCCACGCAAGATGCAGGAGCTGGGGAGGAGGCAGGCTAAGGGACTTGCTTGAGGCCACACTGGATGCTGTGGCTGAACCGGAGACAGCTGCAGAGGACCCCCAAAATTCAGCCCCACAGCAGCAGTGCTCTCCTGACAGGAGCCCCAAGCAGCACTCGCCAACTTCAGGTTTCTGGAGAGGGAAGAGCCCTGGGCACTTGTCAGGTGTTAGCAGGAAGGGAAGGAGCTTTGTGCATCTTTAAGCTCCAGAGGCTGTGGCTGCTTTCAACAAGAAATTAGCAGCCTGTCTCTGGGTTTTGACATGCCAGACGCGGAGGGGAGGATTGATGGCTAATGAAGCTCACAGACAATTACAGCAACTCTCCCACGATGAGCTGAAACCCGCCCTGTGTCACTGGGTTGCAGCCCGGTGAAAGCTGGACCAGCTGCAGTGCCTCCTCTCGGACCTCTACAGACACCATCTGACACTGCAGAGGAGAGGGAAGAGCATGGAGACTGGAGGAACCCTCATTTCTGAGGGAGATTATGCCAGAAGATGCTGTATACAGTAAATGAATATAACTGTCTCATCCCAGCAAATATACAATCATCTGTTTTCTCTACTAATTCAAATTGGATTCATAAACATGTTCTGTACCCAAAACACTCATTCTTTGCACCTCTATTAAGAATAAAATTACTTTTAATTTCCTACTTTAATGCAGCCAAATATATGAGGTAAGGCTGTTTGCTCAGTGAGGGTGTAGTACACCCAGCACTGGCAATCCTGGCTGGGGATATTCATGGCTACTCAGATACAGGATAATCTTATGGATTATCTGCACCATCTCCCTTCCACATGTTAAGGCAACAAAACCATGGTTACAAACATTTCACTTAGCACTTCCTTTAAAAAAAGCCATTTCTGAAGACTTTTAAATACATTTATATCTGAGTCAAAGCATCGTGTATAATGGATTTCAATTAGAGATATTTTATTTTAAAAATAGTATTGAATAGTATTTAATAGTATTTCTTGTTTTTCTCAGGTATTAGAAGTTTTAAAAAGTGTGTTCTGATTTTTCATTCATACACCTTGTAAAATTCACCTTTAAAAATAAAGTGTAAAGGCTTGGTTTATTTATTCCTAAAGCCAATCAAATATGACAAACCAGTTAAGAATTGCGTAAGTTTGACTTTTGTCTCTCTTCCCTGCACTGATGCACGTGCACTTCAGATCTGCTCTTCGAGCTGCATCAAAAAACTTCGAAATGTGGAGAAGAGATCATGACAAACCTGGCCTCTGCACAGGGCATCAGCATTGACTGCGGATTCTTGTGTCTCCAATGGAGCACGGACTAATCCATGCACTGAGAGAGGATTTACAAGATGCACTGTAACAGCTCCTAAGATAGCTGCTACTGTCTCTGTGTTGCTATTGTGTTTGCAAGATTAGTATTAATTACCTAATAAGACACACATCTGTTTTGAGAGCCTATAATAAGTCCTTACTTAATATTAGGCAAATAACATGCAAATGAAAGACTATATCCTATAAGCAACAAAATATTTAATTGTTTGTATGTATTTTAAGGGGCTATAAGAGATCTTTTTTTGTAATATATATTATGGCTATATATTTATATCTCTACGAAGAGTAATTCTATAAAGGATATATCAGATACAGATATTCAAGGTTAAATAAACAATGCAGAGGTGACAAGAACTAACAATTGCCAGGACACTCAAAACTTCCATGCTTTGATTTATGCTGGTTTTCCCTAACATAAAGGACGATGACTCCCCCTCCTGCCCCAGCTTTATGGTCCCTGCCTCTTCTCAGATTGGTGTCACCACATTGTCTGAACACTTTCCTCAACTAAAGAGGGAGGAAAAAAATCACTAGAAAGAACAACACTCATGGAGAAGGGTGATTTCACCAAATTCCACAGAGTAACCACCTGGAAACCTAACTTAGAAATGCTGGCCCTGCCAGCAGGAGTGCAGTAACCACTACCACCTATAGCAAACACCCTGTGGGCAGCAAAAAAGCTGCTTTTCTTCCTACCATTTACCCTGTTCCCCACCTGCAGGGCAGGGAGAGGAGGGGTGTCCCGCAGCACGAGACGCTGCACCCCGCGCTCCTTTATTCCAGCGCGATTCTTCAGGATTGTATAAAAACACAGCAGCTCGTTACACAAATCCATCTTCATTTTCCAAAGTAAAAAATAAAACATTGCAAGTCAGGGAAACGTCTAGATAAGAGCGCTCTTTCTATCTCTTGATACTTCTGCGACTGACTTTTCCTTCAATAACTGATGGCTTAAGCATACCAGGTAAGCTGTGCACGAGTCAGTGACAAAAAAGGGTTGTACCATTGTTTTTATAACATAAATCTCCCCCAAACCCACCCCTGTAAACAGTAATAAGAACATGCAGGGGTTTTTAATTGAACATTAAACTCAGAAGTCCCATTACATTCACAGTATAGTATCCAGCTAACATATCCTTTGGGTTTTTTTTTCCCTTTGTCCCACCCACAGAGATGTTACAAATTGGATTTAAATTAAATTTCATTCTAAACACATATATTCAATCATAACAAAACAGTGACAAATTAGCTTATTCCATTTAAACTCACTCTATGCTCAGGCTGAGTACCTCCTGCTCCAGCCCAGGGCCTATTTCCCAAAGGTCAGGTATTTAAAGAACTGACGCACAACTGTGTGTGCAGCTATTAGCTGGGGAATTGGTTTGATTATTACATGAAATATCAGATTGAACTGCAGTGCGTGTGTTTTAAAGTGTGAATACAGAAACGGTTTGTTTTTATTACTGCATGAATAAAGGGGCATAAACAGATGGGTACAATCACGGAGCAGCGCGTATGTAGGTACAGCTGTTTTAGAAATGCCTACATTTATTTTTTTTTTCTGATATAAGAGGCCTGCCTGTAACAACCACATTTAACCAGATTTATCCCTCTAAACACCATTCCCCATTAGCTACCTTTACTGAACATGCAGAAAAAGCGATTTTGCTCATTTAGGTTTTTCTACACCATCAGGGCTGGGCCCTTGCTAGTTTTAGCATTTAGAAGAAACCAGAGTGGGTCGGCAGGGGAGAACAGAGTGAATCTGACACCATTCCTGAGAGCACTCAGAATTTCCAAATCCATCACTCTTGGCGCACGTGTGTGTATAGGGGAGCAACAGGCATTAAAAAAAGACACAAAGTGTTACCACAGCTAAACATCAGCTGTGGCTAGATCAAACACTTAGGAAACAGAACATATTGAAACTGTTATTTGTAAAGAAAAAAATCCCTTCATTTCAAAATTATAGTGGAATGTGTCTAGAAGGCAAATATTCTTGATCTGCCCTAAAATTTGCTAGCAGTAAACAAACCCACTTCCTTTTACAGGTTTATGCAGTCTCTGTGCAGCCCAGAGACTTCCGAGATAATTCAGGACTCATCCCTCTAACAACTTCCCAGGACAAAGAGGGATACATTGTCCCTGCTTAGGGATGTCTTAGCTCTTGGCCTAGGGTACTTAATCACAACTACTAACAAATAGAAAAGAAAGAAAGAATTAAACACCTAATTGGTTTGCAGCTTTAAATCCCCTCCCAGCATGCACACTCATTCCTCTACATACTCCCCAAATCTGAACAAACCTCTCCCCAACTCCCACCCCATTCCATTGTCGCTGACCCTGTTTGCACCACGCAGCCCCACATAACTCTGCCTCCCCCTTCCTGCTATGGGTTGGGTAGCCAGGATGCTTCTGGCACCTTGATGGGAACATGGCCCCCACTTTTGGGGGAAGGAGGGGAGAAAACAAAAATCACTAATTGGATTAGTTAATTTAAAACAACAGTTGCCTGTGAACCTGGTGACTGTAAAACTGGTTTATTAGTGAGCAGCTTTGTGGGTGATCAAGGGGCAGCTACAGTCATGCATGATATTTTAACTTTCAAAACTCATGGTCCAATTCTAGCTCTGGATTTAACCCTGTGAGATACCCAGTTGCCAGGAACCTCAATGAGGTTCGCAGCCTTGCAGAAGGGCTTGGCTCTTCATCGCATTGGCTATAGGGCAGCTTTTCGCTCTTGGGGTCAAAACATTAAGTCAGAGCCACCAGGATCAGCCAGTCTTCACCACTACACCACACAAACGTGCAAAGACGGTGGGGAAGTTGGAAGTGCTGAGGATGCGCTATGTGGTATTTGCTTTGGCTAATCAAAAGCTTTAGCATTCAACAGTCACACGAAACCCAAGGCCAGAGTCCCACCTCTGCCTGTGCAGCTCTGGCAGGTGTAGCTGACTGGTGTCACTGAGAACCCAGCCCCAGAACTCCTCGCTGAGATGTTATATACAGAATAAACCTGCAGACCAGGACTCTGCGGTAAGAGAGAGCCCACTGTGGTCCCCGCTTGTTAAGGGACACGTCGGCGGTGAACTTCCCTTTTCCGGACTGAGGAAAGCAAGACGAGCCCAGGTTACCTCCTCACCAGCAGCAGTATTCACAGCCCAGCTCCTGAACCTCAGGACATGCTCCCTACTCTACACGAATCCTGCTGAGGAGCATTAGCAGCCGCACAGACTGTACCAAAAATGCTCCCATGTTATTGCACTCTATAAACCAAACAACCATAGGAATGCAGCTGGCCATAAACTAAGAGAAGAATCAGACCTACAGAGCACATGCATTGAGTAGACCCACTCATGACATTGCCCAGGGGCTGAATACAGACAAGGGGACAATTTACTGAGGTTGCTTGTGGTTGACAGGTAAGAGGCACGCAAGGCAAGTGCTCTCTGCAGGGAGGCTTGTGGTCCCTGAAGGAAATACCCTCCTGTGTCCTCACAGCTACCTAGCTCCTGGGGTCCCCAAAAGAAAGGTGAAGGATACCTGGAAGGAAGAACCACAAGGGAAGGCACACATGGGGTAAGAATATTGCAGTGGGCAAGAAATAGTGGCTGGAGATGAATGGAAGAGATATCAGAGGAGTAAAGAAGGAGTATGGGAAGAGTCTGTGGGGAAGGAAGGGATGTGAGTGGGTTCACAGGCCCCGTCTGAGGCCACCTGAACTCGAGGTGCATAGGGGAACTCTGTCTGAGCAAGGATGTCGAGCTCAGACCTGCGGTGAGGAATTTGTGCAAACAGTATGTTGGTTTTTTTGTTTGTTTACTTTTAAACAGGAAGTGTGAACTCCAGCAGGCACCTGAGGACAAGAGTCTGTGCTACACTCTCAGGCTGAAGAGTCCGGTAATCTGTTGTTCGGAAAAATCACCTTCCAAAAACTAATAGCTATTGCAAAAAGTACCAATACCTCCTGCCCGGATCTCCCCGCGGATGTGAAGCACAACACACACACGGCGCCAAGCGGCCCCGCGGTTCCCCTGGCCGGGCAGCAGCCAGGGCAGTGCTGCGGGTGCCAAGGCTCCCGGAGGGGCAACGCGCACTTCAGTGCGTGGCACTGCCAGCTGCGCGTCACCTCCCGACACGGCGGGCAGGGCTTAATCCCACAAAGCGGCACTGACGCACGCGACCCTTCTCCTAAACCCTGCAGCTGCGCAGGCGGGTGCAGCGCACGTGTGCCAGGGACACAGCGAGTCCTGGCCTCTTCCTGCAGAGGCCAGAGCCCTGCAGCTTTGAGCCAAATGACACAAGAGGGAGCAGAACGGTAACAGTTAAAAATTACTGCCAGGAAAAGCCTCATCTTTCAGATGTACTTTCTTAAAACTACTTAAGTTTTCCTGCCTCAACGAGGTAAATGAGATTATTACACGAGCTATGGTTTGCAAGACAGCTTAATACGGAGACAGATTTCTGCAGCAAGTTCTTATAAAATACTCAAGACCGTTCAACTCCAATTTTTATTCTCAGAATCAAAGCAAACAATCACTAGCTGTCCCAAGCTACAAACCGGGGAGGAGAGGGGTATGCACACAGGGGAAGGAAAACTAATAATAAAAGAATCCTAAAATGCTGCTGATTTATTTAAACATTAGTTTCCTATTTTATATCCTATATTCACTTTCCACTTTCTGCTTTCAGAGCATGATTTCAAATAGAAAAGGAGACCTTTTAAATAAGCCCTAGGAGTTGCTCAGATACAGAGATATGTCTGATTACAGAACAGCTCCCAGTGCTAATGATAAAACCCTTTCCTGTTTGTCATGGCCACAAAACCACCCTGCTTTTGGGAAGGATAAGGTCCTTTATGATGTTGATAAAACACTCCTTTTGGAGAAACATAGGGTACCATCAATCAACAACATTTGTCTTTGGCTTCTTTTGTTGACATCCCAATATTACAACAGCAAATCATAATCCTAGCAAAGCAAATGGGCTCCAGAGAGAAGCAGCTATAAATTGGGCCTGCCTCAATCAAATGAGCTCTATCATGAAGCTCTGCTAAGCACTCGGGCTTTACTTCCCCACAGCACATTTCTATCGAATGGATGCCAGCGGGCTGGAGGAAGAGCCAGTGTGAGCAACCTGGGAGCCCCATTCCTCTGGTCCTCCAGGTAATCACCGGTATTCGGGCAGATCACCCCAATGATCGCTGCCACGTTCTGCTTTGCTTTCGTTCCCGCTGATGCTGGTTTACTTCAGCACTTTTGCAAATGGAGGAGAAAAAAGCATAATGGCAAAGGTGAGCCTTGGCGGCAGCAGCCATCCCTCCTGGCTTTAATGAGCACTATGAACCCGTCCACCCCAAACGGCTGCTCAGGACGAGGCAGAGCCTGTTATGTAAAACTGCTGGCCACAGCATGGAAAACAGCACTACTGCTACGGCTTGAAGCGGGCTGCAGGTGAGCAGGCATCAGAATGAACCAACCCCCAAGCTTCCCTGGCACTGGAAGGGGCAAGCAGGTAGGGCCCTGCACTGGAGAACCAGAGTTACTGTGACATTGCCTGAGGTCCCGCTACTACCACGTCTGCGCGCACCCACTCTCACTCCTGCTTTTGTTCTTCTTAGTAACTTGAACACCATAAACTAGCTCAAATTTCCATAATCAGTTTAAATGGTGTTTTCTTATCATAAGATACTATCATCACAATTATTCTCCTTCAGCCCTGCTGAGCTGCTGTGCAGGCCAGTCATCAAGGTGCAGTTTTCACCTGGGTTACACCTGTATCAGGCAGAGGGAACCAGCCAGGCACACAAGAACTGAGCTGCTACTCCAGCAACTGCAAAAGAAACCTGTCAATATAGGTAGGGCAGCAAGACCTCAATCCTGAGAAAACAAACCCAAGACACAACTTTGCTGAGGCTCATAGATGCCTGTGGCTATGCAAGAGGTCCAGCTGCCCCAGACACCATCTAGATCTAGGACACAATGATAAAAGGGAGCCAAGCAATTAAAAAAATGAGTTAACGGTGTTATACTGACATGCTATCTAGATACTCTGATGGCAACACGACATCTCTGCACAGCTCTGCAGCTTAGTGTACAGGCACTTACATACTCCCGCAGAGATATTTCTTCAACTTTCATATCAATATGAGTATACAGTCTATTCAAAATCCATACTTCAAACAACATTTTTATTATCAACGATTCCAAATGAAGTAAAAAACACTCTTGTGGACTGCTGAGCTGTACTTTTGACATGCAGAATAGGATCTGAATGCAGTTACCTTATAACTCTCAAGATTTCACACTATTTACAACAGTTCTCCCAACTGCACAGGTGTCAGAAATACAGCAAACTGTATTGTGCTGAAAAAGT
This sequence comes from Crypturellus undulatus, assembly GCA_013389825.1. Taxonomy (NCBI): domain Eukaryota; kingdom Metazoa; phylum Chordata; class Aves; order Tinamiformes; family Tinamidae; genus Crypturellus; species Crypturellus undulatus. Next base: position 755,922 of record VWPW01017965.1, on the reverse strand, counting down.
AACTTTGACAGGTCTAATTTACTGAGACTGATTCATGTGACAGCATAAACAAATCATTCCTGTCAAAGTCTATATTGAAAGTGGGGTAAATTGATTGTGGAGTCAAGTGCACTAGTAATTTCAGGGAGTTCCATGATTTCATTCGTAAAACTACTGCGAAGAGGAGAAAGCTCCGTCTCAGCCGGCTCCCCCTCATGCCCTAGTCAGAGCAGCAGAGGAATATGCTGTTTAAGAGCATGCTGCTATTACCAGCATTTTCCCCAAGCAATCCTGTTACTGTATGTTCAGGGAAGTAACATGAGAAATCCCCTGAGATCTTTTGTACAAATATACAGTAGAGATCAACAAGAAATCCTTGGAGTGAACAAAACATTCTGTTTTCTTACTTTTGCTCTAGGAGTAGAACATTTTGACTGATTAAAACACCAGCATAACATTCAGTTTCCTATTGGAACCGATTTCTATGTTTAGAGGGAAACTATAGAAGCAACATTATGATAATGGGGCTTTTCAACACAGATTCACATTATGTAATCTCTGCAGTCATTGTTTGCTGCTGCTACAGGGGATATGGCAAGTTTCTGGGAATAAGCTTTAACTGACAGGGGCTTAGTTCCTTATCTAAGAATAAAAAAGGGAGATATAAAGTTTGTGGAGATAAGCAGAAGCAAAGCTCGTGTGTAATGCATCCAGCGAGGCTAACGATCCTCAGAGCAGAGAAAGTGAAGCCAATAAGTTATGCGAGACAGGCACTTACTGAGGTCTTCTGGGGTCATGTTTACTAATCTCTCCCTCACTCTGTCAGGCGGCTCGGAGGAGACAAAGCCTGCAACCCACCCCGAACGCCAACCCTGAGTTGCACCAAACGCAATTCCTTCACACTTTATATAAAAAACATGAATGTTAAATACAGGCTGCGTTTAACGAAAAGGGCAAATCTTAATAACCCAAACCATGAGTAAAACAGCAAGACAGTACGCGGCTCTTGCTGGAATGGTTTTGTCCTTTTCTGTAAGGAAGGGATTTAATAACGCTCCCCTGCTTTCTCCCATCGCTTGCATTGGTACAGCCCTTTGGTTTAAGTTCCAGATGACCCCTCTCTTTCTCTCTCTTTTCTTTTCCCCTCATATGCAGGGGGTACAAAAATCTTTTGTTCATATTTCCAAGGGAAAAACAATACTTAGTGTCTTACAAATATTCACCTTTTGTGTTCATGCTTAGGCTCCATAAGGTCAACATAAAATAGGGAAACAGAGCATTAAATTTCTAAAATCAATAGCATGTACATAAATTGACATTCATTACTTTACAGCGATTTCCAGTTTCTCCTTGATTGATTAAAGCCAGGGGTTGAAAATAAGTGCTTTTCCCCTGCCTGGAGAAATTCCCAATTGTCCATGCTGTGAACCTTCCATTATGAGACATGAGACAGCGGTAGCAGGACATGGTTCATTTCACACCGCCACAAAATAGACTTGTCATTCCGCAATCGAAAGTAAGGAACCTGATGGAAGAGCAATGTGTCAAAAACTTGTCAAAAGAGGCTTGTGCTTAATGACAACTGAGAACAAGGAAACCATATCTTGAGGTTTACACTGGGTAGCTTTCACATTCAGACAGTAGAACACAAAATTACCCTGTTAATTTGCCATGTGTTTGAATCATATTGAATAGCAATTCATATTTTTGACCTAATTAATTTTGATTCCGCATTAATTTATGGAAGATAAACATTTACAGTACAATTAAATTAGTTAATTTATAAAAGCGCAGGAGCAAAAAACACTTTAATAGGGACTGCTTAAATTAATGCTAAAAAAAGAATGGGTTTCCCCTGCATTAAAAATAATGTTGGGTAAACTAATGCTGCATAAAACACTCTGTTAAGGATGTTGTACACTAACATGATAAATAAATTGATCTTTTGTAAGAAAGAAGTTAGAGCCTAAGAAATGATAATGTCAAGTTCTGTGATAAAACAGAGCTGAAACAACTGCATGAGCAGATAATCTGGCCCTTCACACTAGTAAAACATCATAAGTAGGAATGATTGAGATGGATGTTTTTGTTATTATTTACAGAGGCACATGCATGCACATATGGTGAGTTTATCTGGAACATTTTTTCATGGATGTACTGATTAATGACAGGCAAGACTCCAAAGATTCATGAATTCATAAGAATTCAAAGTTTAGCTAATTACATCTGAAGCTCTCTAATAATTCAGAACAGAAATATTACCAGAAGAGACTTAATGATTGATTTCTAGTACCGCCTGGTCTGCTATAAACTGAAAAGAGTGGAAAAGCTTTTTTGCCTCACAGTGCATTTCAGCATTTCTTATGCTGCCTGAGCACTGGCAAACTTCTCAAAAACCTATCTTAGACCCTCAGAAAGGCTCGAGTTCGTTTCCTCAGTAAGCGGAGTTCAGGCCAAATCATTTGCACGCCAACTCACTTGACCTCGCCCCAGTGGGAACCTGTGTTGATATTAAGTCAGGCTGCCATTGGAGATTTACTAGTTTCTCAACTGTTTCAAAAAAAAAAAAAAAAAGAAAGTGAACCTCCTAAGAAATCTCAACTGCAGTGGAAGTTCAGCTCTGACGCAACAAGGCTCCAGCCTGTCTCTCACATGGTGGCTAGTTTTTACAAACTCTTAATTTCTGTGAATTTAGCATGTTGTAAGTGCAGTACCTCCTAAGAGCAAATCCAGTATTGACTAGAGTGTAATTTGGAAGTTTGTGTCATTTCTTGACCAAAACAAGATTTAAAGATATTCATCATGTACACTTTTAGAGTTGCTACGCACATTGCAGAAGCCCATAGGGTCTACTCCATGAGGTTTATTTTGTCCCCAAGAACTCTGCTTTGAGTGGTTAATGAAGCAACTAGGGTAGGAAAGGAAGTGTATCCCCAAATCCATGCCATCCCCTCCAAAACCTGCCCACTTCAAACACCCCAACTGCATCCATGATCCAAGAGTAGAAGAAAGAATACATACACAACTGTGTGTACCAGGGAAGGGGGAAAGAAAGGAGTGTAAAGGCAGCAAGCAACCTGAAAAGGATCCCTTTTATTATTTTCTAATGAATAATCATAATTCCAAGATGAACTAAATCAGAGTCTAAAACCCAAGGCTGAAAAGGGGCTTGAGATGGACTAAAACAAGCAAGCACAAAGTGCTTTCTTGCTCTTTCCTTCCTCCCTTTCTGGGAAAGATTTTATCATCTCTCATCTGTGTTAGGTTAGTATTAGCCTTTAACACGCAGATCCACAGCAAATATACCATGAGATGGTTCCTGTTACAGAGCACCTTGGGATTTGATTGGAAAACCCAAGCATGCTGTTTTGCTTGAAATTTTGGTAAATGTAACATCGGGGAAATTAGGGAAACATCTGTTTAATTCTGCACCTTCCCTGCAAGGAAAAATTTACAGAAATCAACAAGACCAACAATAAAATGGGGCCTTAGAGGTGAAAATTATAGGTTATTTTACTAACACTAGCAAATACCTCAACTCAGAAGTGGAAGCCCAACCCATCCATATTAAATTCTGCAGGAATCGCAGATGCAGAGTGCTAATAAAGAGAGCACATGTGGCTGTGCATGGGAGAGGGGAGGGCAATGGTCACATTCTCTCAGTCTCTCCATCTCCAGAGCATTTGCTCTGTCGCTGTTGTGAGCACCATCTCTTTCTCTTTTTCCCCCTGCTTGAGACTAAACAGCATATTTGCTGCAAAATCCTTCTATATTTAAGGAGACTTTACTAATTGAATAAACTGTTTATTTTAAGGGCATTTACCCACCCATTCAAAAGCCATTCACCCTGTCCTGAAAAAAAAAAATTCCTATTGGTGCCGGGAGTCGTCCTTAGGGATATACCACTATAAGCCTCTCAGCATCGCGCTGCCAATGTCTTTGTTCTTGACCTGACCTAAAAAAGCGCACTCTTTATGAGTCACAGAGGATTTATTTTCTGCCTTAGCTTAGCCCCAGCTTCTTTTAGGCAGAAAATGACAGTTTTGCTCAGTTGTGTTGAATGCCCTGCACTTTTTATGATGTGGGTGATTGTCCACCAGGATCTATGCTGAAGCCACCAGTGTAATTGAATTCAGGAGTACAACTGTCTGGAAATATTCACTACAAGTGTCACTTTGGTGAGGGGCAGCAGGCTTTTAAGAATTCCTTCCTAAATCTGCATGGGAATTTAAACTTAAAATGCAGTTTAATGAAGGTATTTTACATGATCCTCCTTTTATGTGTGTTTTGAAGTATTTAATTTGTGATTCAGACCCTTACCCAGAAAAAGGTCATAACAGTCCTACATAGATCTTTGTTAAATTTACACCAGCTGAGGATTTGGTCATTTGAAATTCTTCTCCCCAATTTTACATGTTTATTATTTGCCCCTCAAATCAGCTCAGCACAAAACCCTACAGTCTATACAGAGATCTCTTCTAAGTTAAAGAACTGACTATGTCTGCAGGAAAATATATTTTATGATACAGTCATTAAAGCTTATCACTACATATCTATGGCTCATAAAAAACTACAAAAATGTTTCAGAAGAGTGTTTGCTTAGATTAAAAAATAAATTAAAAACTGCACACTTGTCCAGAGAGGAGGCAAAAGCACTAACCTCAAGTTCAAATTAGGTACTAAAGAATTACCTCTCTGAGCTTGCCTGAGGGGATTCTTCTCCTTAAAATGACTTCTCTTTGCAGCCCCAGTACAGGGTATAGCCCTGGGTTAAGAAATGGGCCCCTGGTCAGAAAGACCCTCCAGATAGTGCCCAGCAGGTCCAATGCTTATAGGCTTTTTTTTTTTTTTAAAAATAAAGCTTTTTGAAGATGTCCTTTCTTGGACTGACTGAATATCTTGGTTTCTGTTCTCATTTGTTGCTCAGAAAATTCAAATTAGCAGCTCTCTACAAAGTGTTATTGGCAGCTCTCAGTACGTTTAACCCTAATATCACAGTAGCATAGTAGATAATTTTAACTATTTCCCTCCCCCCCACCAAAAATGCTCTACCAGAGCTTCTAGTAGCAAAAAACATCCTGAAAATAAGACAAAGCTACCTTAAAATGTTGTAAAGCAGAACAGTAGGAAAACTGAAGTATATTATTGTTAAATCCTCCTGATTAAGCCAACTCACACGTTGAAGAGGCTGGGCAGTTCGCGTGGTGGGAAGAACAAAGCTCAGTTTCCCTCAGCTAGCAGGGATCAGACTCCCGCAAGGTTTCGGAGGGCACGTGCCCTGCACACCAGCTACGCAGCACAGTGCCAGCCCTCTTCCCTGCTCTTTGTACCTCCACGTTGGTTTTACATCCTGACATTTAAAAAATTAAATGTAAATGTTAAGTTTTACCCATTTATATACAGAGGCCATTTACTCTACCATTCAAGGCAAAAGCACACCATTACCACTTGAAATGTTAGAAATCCCCTTCCAAACCACCCCACAGGGGAGCTGCGCTTTGTGCAGCCGATGGCTTCGTGCAGTCAATGGCTTCGCGTTGGAAGTGCGGAGCAGAGGAGCCCACCACCTTCGCAGGCCAGCGCAGGTACGTGGCTCCTCGAACCACAGTTGCTAACTTGTGTGGCCAGCACCCACTGGGGCCTGCAGCCCCACTGGGTCCTAGTGATTCCCAAGGGGAGCTCCATAGGCTCCTCTGACTTCAGACCTCCACGACCACATGTAAGAGTAAACGTGACACTGAGTCGCGTTTGCCAAACGGGACTCGGGGCGGTCATCTGCCCCCTCACTTCCCCCAGAGCCCTTAGGTGTCCATGCTGTGTCAAACATCATCTAATCTATCTGTATTTCTAGAAAAACACAGAAAGTCTCTGCTGGATGTGTGTTGCTTAATTTGATAACCACCAAAGTATTTCAGTATCAGCTGTTATATACATTCACTGCCTCTGCACAAAAATGTTAATGACTCCCTGTGAGAAGGTACTGCCTTGTAGATATGCTCATTAGGAACCAGATAACTTTAAGCTAAAGCAAACCTTCCTTAACTAACACCACCAGAAACAATTTCCAACAGGAGCTGCTAGTAGATATGCAATTTGTTGTGCAAGTGTTCATTTTTTTACATTATTCCACTGATGTGTCAAATAGGAGCAGAATTGTCTGCACTGATAGAAAAAGAGGCTTTCCCCTCCTTGCACTAGCCATTTGCTTTATTTTTCTTCCTGCTCTCTGGGCAGATAAAGGGCATGATATTAAGCTCTTCTGCCATCTGGTCATACTTTTTTGGTTGCTATTTAAAATAAAGCAGATGTAGTTTCAAAGTGATTTGACAATGCAGCCTAATAACCACGCATACTACTACACATACTTTACTGAAGGCTATTTATTCAGGAGAAAACATTTCACACGTTTATGTTACTGAAAAGATGTTTTAATCAGGTTATTGTACTTGCCTGTCATATTGTATTGTATTGCTTAGTATTGGAAGTGGTCTTATTAAAGAGAAAGACTGCCTTTTCTATGACCCAGGTTTTGATATTTAGAGAGAGATTACACAAAGAACAAACTGGCTGAGCATTTCTTTGACATTCTGACACACGGGCTCCGCTGCCGCAGCTCTCGAGGTGGAAGCTGAGGGAGGCAGAGCAGGGAGCACTTCGCTGCTGCTACTCCCCAGCCAGCAATACGCCCTTTCATAATCAGCAATGGTGAAAGATACTCCACTCCATCAAAACCAAATACAAGTCATCCCCTGCAGAGCCAACACGAATTTTCAATTTTCCACCCTTTTAGTACAGGTGCTTTTCAGGAGTGACTTAGAAAACGGCTACTCCGTGCTCAGCCATCTGGCCATATCCAACCCCCTAGATACTTTGTCTCAAAGGCCGTAAAATGAATAGTTTGAAGGCAAATGAAAAAATTTTCAGGTGCAGCACTCTATTGTGAACTGTGACAGGCTGCTCTCTTGCCGGTTCAGGGACATCCTTCATGAATTCTAAAGTGAGTTTCAGCCAAGGTGTTCATTTTCCAGGATGGTGCCCACCAAGGGACTGAAGCAGAAAAAATGTGAGGATCTCCAGCACCATTAGCAACTCCATTCTCTGCACACGCATATGCACATGCTGCCACAGGAAAAAAGGTTTTGACTAGAAAAGACATTTTTACTTATGCTCAAAATGCATCTTCTCGCACAAAGTGCTTGTAGCTGTTACACCAGAATTGTTCCTTTTCCTATGATATTTCTCCTGCATCCTCTGTTCTATTTGTCCCTTGTTAGTTCTATTTTCACAACTCTCTCCTTTTTCTTTCAACGACTTTCTTATTTTTGCATCTTACTATTGATTTTCAACCCTAATTACTACCACAACTGTGCATTTTATTTTCTCTCACACAGCAGGCAAAATTTCATCACTGACTGCAATGAAGTTGCACCAATGAAAAACATAGACTGCAACTGATAGATCATTTATCGGCTGCTATAATGAACTCATTTGAAATAAATATAAATGCATGAGAGTGAAATAGGCAAAGAAAAAAAATCATAGAACAGGCTGACAGTAACTTCCATGCTGAGCTTCACTAAATCTTTTGGCTTTATTTTATATCAGACAAGTAGAAACAGTGCAGTTTCTCTAAGACTTCTGATCACCTTGTAGATATTTGAAAGAAAACACCTAAAACCACCTATTTTCTCATGCTTATACTTTGTCAGCTCTTGGTTGGGGCGCTGGGCTAACCTCTGCTTTCAGTTGACCTTTCTAATGAACTTTTCTGCTGAATGATTCCTTTGATCTTCAGGTTGTTTTCTTTTTTAAAAAGTACAGAAAAAGTAGCAAGAATGCCAACAAGGCTGCTTAAAGGTATAAAATAGCTTTCTTTGATAGAGAGAATTAGGATCTTTCAGACTGCCAAAGTGGTAACTGTGTCTGGATTAGCTGGAGGGCTTTAAAAATGGAGAAAGTACCTGTGATAAAATATTTGTTTTTCATCACCCCACAACCATTTTATGGTGTACCCTTTAGCTGAGTAGCGCAAAACAAGGAACAAAGTAGTTTTTTGTTTTTTTTTAAACCAGTACCCAATTAAAGTGTGGAAATTCACTGCCAGACTGTTGGGGAGACAACACAGAAGTAGGTTCAAAGACAAAGTCACCACAGACGCTGCTGCCGGCTGCTCTGAACACACTGGTTCAGCTCCTGCCTCCACTCAGGGAAACTCTGAGTGCTGTTCGCACGGTAGATGCTCTCCATTTATCCTGATTCTCATACTCTTTCCCTAAGTATCAGCTACTAGCTCCTCTTGCAAAAAGGATATGGGACTAAGTGGACTTTTAGTTTGACCCAGGACTCTTCTTGCCTCGCCAATAAAACTGCATCGTTGTCATTGTTGTTTGACATTGTTTGCTGGGAAAGAAAAAGATGTTTTCCCTGCATACTGCATATATTCTGCATGGCCTTACATGCTCCAGATCCACCCCCACTGCTGTACCTAGAGTCACTTGCACATGAGTGTGCCTTGTGAATCATGCCTAAAAAGCATACACTGCTTGCGAGGCACTGAAGCGTACAGGGAAGGAATTTTTTTTTTTGGTGAGTGGATGCCTCAGTGATTTGCAGAGATCAGGCACACAGCAAATGTGCTTTCTCTCTTAATGGGTAGATATCTTGAGAATACAATAACTAAGTTGTTCGTTGTTTTCCTATCCACTTGCATGGCTCAATACATAGTGTAGACAGAGTAATAAAAATAAAGTTATTTTCTTTAGAAAGACTTTTGAATTTAAAAGCAACAGAAGCATTGTATAAAGATCTGATCCCAAAGCCAAGAGCATGGATGCATTTGCCCAGGATGATAAAACTTAGTTACAAATAACAAAAATGCATTAATTGCCTTTAAGGTAATATAACATTTACAATGTGATATCATGTATACTTATTTATAATAAAGGTAATGTAATGAGGTATTTCGTGGCCACATCAACCTACTTCTTGCTCACTTTCTTGAATCTGTCAGGTACGGAGACGCACCCTCCCATTCAGGATGCTCTGAGTTGCGACTACACTTGTCTCTGCTCAGCAGTGGCCATTTGAAATTGCAGTATAAGAACCTCACACTAGAGAGTCTAGCGTAGGAACCAATTCAGTTTAGTCATGCCTAAGATACAACTCTGATTCTTTGAGATGTCTTGTTCTCCTACAGAAGAATTTTTAAAAAACAAACATTTCCTATTTTGGACTCACAATTTAAGAAGCATTGAACCGCATCTGCTATCTTTTACAAGCACAAAAAACATACAGGAAAGATACTGAAAAGCTATGAAAGACTGTATTTTGTCTCAGATGATAGGCTTAAGAGAAATAAATCCTATTACCCTAGCATGTATACACCTATGTGTAGGAGAAAAACAACAGTTTTCCTGGACAAAACATACCTTCTCAGGTGCTACACAATGACTGCCTGATAATAAGACAGGTTATGCAGTACCCTTATTTTATGATTTCCATTTATCCTGTGTTTTACACTACACACTTGTAGACACATGCTTCAATTAGTATGAAACAAATGGCATAATTCCAGACTCACTAAACCTTGGAGACCCATATTGTCATGCACACACAGCATGCATTTACTACTGCATAGGAAGCTGTATCTCTTCACCTCCTCCTCTTTTGAAAAAAGCTGCTTTGAAATGAATAGGATAAATAACTCCCAGGTGGTTACAGCAGATACTCAGAAATCACAGCTAAAATAGACCTCATTTATTTGAGGGCAACTTTAGTGAGCTGGGCCATTTTAAGTGCACATGAAACCTGGTCTTCTGGTAGCTGTGATCCACCTGAGAATGAGCAAAGCTGCCCACTATCAGTGTCACATGTTTCTGCTGAAAGAGAATCCTGGTTCCCACAGCAACATGCGAAAGTAACAACCTGAGACTTTCCAAACTGATCCGCACCTTGCAAAGCCACCAAAGCACAGTCTGCAGGAATCTGACAGCAATGTCTAGAAGAACTGGGCACCACAGACAAGCTGGGAAGCTCATCAGGAAACTCTCCACGGCAGCAAACCCTGCAAAGGCCTCACTTGGCCAAACCTCTCTCCAATCTGCCTTTTGCAGCAGCTTATTCCACTTCTGATCAAGACTGCAAAATCATCTAGAGTACAGACCTGCTCAGCAGCACCCATGGGCCTGTAAACAAGCTTGCCATAACACATATGCAGACCTGTGCAGCAGGACATGGATGCTTCTGCATCCAGCAAGGAAGGCCAATTACAGCCTCCACAAATGGAGGCCAAATCTGCACTGGGCTCTGTCTAGATTAGCAGAGGATGTCTCTGAAAAAATATCATGGGTCCACACTAGTAATTGTGGGCATGTTGGAGACCTCCCCAGGCAAGCATCACCCCTGTTACTGGAGCTGCATGGGCACCCTGCTCACTTTGCCCTCGCAGAAAGGAGAGGGCAAGAGAAGTTTTGACCGCTCATGCTGGAGGCGCTCCTCAGTCACCAAACCTTGGAGCCAAGTGCTCGCAAAGACCTTAATGGCTGATTTTGGAACTGCACCATTCTAACAAGGCTGCCAAAAGCAAACATGAGCTTCTTGGGGGCTTCAGGTCGCCAAGAACCTACATCCAGCAGCATCATCCTCTGTCCCATGGGTCTGCAAGGGGGACTTTGCCTACACATCCAGGCAGCTGGAGAACTCTGTCCTGCAGGAGTAATTCACTGATGGCTGCTTTAAGGCCACTTTGTACAACTGCCCAGATATTCCAAACCAATGAAGAGAAACACTGAAGAAACAAGAAGTTTTCAAGCAACTTCTTTAAAGCTTGCTGAGATGCTGATACTTGCCTCCTTATCAATGGTCTGTTTAAATATTAAAATGTGATTGGTAAGACAATGACAAAAAAAAAAGTCAAATAAAGTGATCTCCAGAAGCTGATTGCTGAACAATCCTGTGCATCTTCAATTAAGTGGTAGTTTTACAGTAAAAGCCTTTGATTTTCACGAGGCTGGTGCAGCTTTATGTCAGAGGAGCAAGGGCAAGGAAAGGTTTGGGGGTGGGAAGTCAGGCAGATACTTCCCCTGGCAGAAGCCCGACACTCACGGTGCAGCTGAGTCACTCAGTAGAAGCATCTCGCCACAAAGCCACCCACCTAAGGATGACAAAGCAGGGCCACCTCAGCGGTGGTGGCACAGCACACTCAGGCATGACAGCTCACATTAGGTACGGGGAGCTAATGCTACTGCCGTGACACCCACACGGAGCTTTGCCCACCCTCCTACCAAGTGAAAACATGTCGCTTCAAACCTCAAGGCAAGGAGTATAATAAACTCATATATATTCAAACAGGGGATTTATGCTCCCTTATGGATTGTTAGGAAAATGCTTCCTGACACGCTGTGAAGTGGGTTATGCAAAAAGAAAACACTGACATTTCATATCACATGAACAAACTAGGACTTTATCATTAATGTATCATTTCATCCTTTAAAAGTAATCCTAAAACCAAACTCAGTGATTAATATTATTCCAAAGAACTCAAGCAACTGGAATGAAACTGTTTAGCTTTCCTGTCTCTTGCAAGGGATGTGAGAGGTTACATTTATTTAGGACAGAGATGGACTTGTCAAGTCATGACACAGGATGCTCTTGAGGGAAATGCTAATGCATTAACTCCGGCGTGTTTTGTATTATCAAATCTGGCTCCCTGGCCCCCTCCCCCAAGCATGCAAATGGGCAATAAGTGATTGGCATTCACGAATGTGCCTCCAAGCAGCTTAGGGATAATTAGTAAAGCATGTAGACACCCTGTCCTAAGAGCCAGTTGTGACAAATGCACAAAATAATGAATCTCTATTAATAGTTAATGATGGATGTCAAGAAGAGCTCGGTTCTTCCCCTTCAAGGCTCTGCTGTCTCCCCTCCCGTTTTGGCTGGTCGAGCCACCCGGGTCGCCCCTCGCACCGCCCGCTTTGAACCCCGGCCAAGATGAAGTCACCAAGAGCCTTGCTGCCTCACACGTCTATCGTGGGACAGGATTCAACAAGCTGCTTCCCAGTTTGTAAATATGCTGGAATATAAGGAGTAAAAAGGCTCCAGTGTCAAACAAGTTTAAGCATTAGTTGCATTGTTTTACAAGCGCTACAGCAACACTTAGTACTTTATATATTCAGGCCTATTAACACTGTAAAGTTACTTCATCCCTAATTTTCTCAGAGACATTTTTTAAAGAGATGTTTTACCACCCAAAGGATGATATATATACACACAAAGCAGTGTGTGTATATACATGTGGGTACACATACATATATGTAGGGAATATTAAAGCCATAAAGAGTGTGATTTGAATGCTAAGCATCATAAAACATTGCATTTCCAAAGATCTCTTTCCTAATTTAATTCTGCATTACCAAATAATAAGAACAAAAACAGGGTGGTATTAAAGATAAAAAGTCCTTTCTATACTTCATTTCTAGCATGGGAAGTTACCCATGTTGGGTATATACCCACTGATTAATGATACTCTGCTTCTGGTTTGCTGGAACACACCAAACACCAATGCAAAGTGGAAACAAAACAAGCCTTTGCCATGGGAGGGAGACCAAGGGTAATGGTGAACATTCGGATGACTTTATAGGTTAATGTCCTCAAATACTGGTTGCTTGAAACATGCTGCTTCTTGAGGTCCAAATGCTACTGCCAGGCCATGTGTTGTTAATCAGACTGAAAGACTGACCTGCCACAAAATTCATCACTGTTAACAGCTTTGCTTCTCTATTCAGCTCACAATTTATCTTCACACTAGCAGAAAAGCTGAAACAGTTAAAACTTCTATATAGAGCGGGCTGTAATCAGAGGTGCTACAACACTGAGCCTGAACACCTTAACACAAGCTTCTGGGCTGTATCGAGTCCAATCTAAGACGAACAGCTCACATCCCGTCCCAAGTACTTAGAAATACAGCTGGCAGAGTACCTGGGATACTGGATTCCTTGCAGCTACACAGGAATTGTGTGTTTAATTTGATGGTATTGTAAATGCTTGATTTTAAGAGATTTTAAGAGATTCCAAGTGATTTACTTTTATCAGTGGAAGATGGATGCAGAGGACTTGTGACAAAGAACAACTCTTAATATATCAGATTTTAAGGCTTAATTAAAAGTGACAAGGTCCATCTTAGAAGCTCTCATGCTTAATATTTCAAAAGACTAAGAAGCCTATAAAAAGCTAAGCAAACGCTTCCAAGTACCGCTACCTTTGTCAGACAAGGTTAGTGAATCCCATCCTTTATTTGCCTTTCTTTGTTGTCTCTTCAGAGACACATCGCTGGAAGACATCGAGCCTTGTGGAACCATCAGAGGTAAAGAGCAGCTGAGGGTTTGAAAAGTGCCAGAGCATTAATTAGCTTCAAATTCCTGAGCCTCCACCGAGATCACTGTTGCTCAAACACAGAATTACGTGGAAAGTGTAATAGTGGCTTTAGAGTTAAAGCACAGAACTGGGAGGCACAAAGTGCAGCTTCTATCCCAACCGCCAGCACCTGGGTGCAACCTTGAATAAAGCACCAGTTTCCATTACTCATTTTCTATGTAAAATGGAAATAATTGTGCTCATAGGACTATTCTTAAGATAACTTCACCTCCATGTGAAAACCACTTTGGGATCTTCAGGTTAGAGAAACTACTGAACTGTAAAATATCATTTAAAATATGTATTTTATTGGATATGCTTAAAATAAGGAGTCCCTGTATCTAAAAAAAACTTGGCATTTGGGATATTAATTCTAGGTGATTTAACCATTGCCTTGAAATGTTGATGTGCTGTTTGTAAATGATTTTTCAGTACAGCAGCTGTAAGTGGCATACTAAAAAGCAGCATTTCAAACTGCTTTGTCTAAAATGTTATAAGTAAACACCTGTTTTACAGGATTATTTTGAAACATTTTGCATCAGATATACTAGAAGTGTGTTTCCGAAAGCAGAGCTTCAAAGATGTTTAGAGATATGCACACACATATGTGTGTGTGTATAGATATATTTAAATCTATACAACCTTGTATTGCATTTGTTCCAACAGAAACAAATGTAATTTCAGCAATGACATCCTGTCTTTGACTCACTTATCCTCAATAAAGGTGACACTTTGTGGAAGAACAAAGCACAGAGCTCCTCTGGCTTTGGTTAGATCCTGTGTAATCAGGAATTGCTACTGGAGCTGTGTTTACCTCTCTACCAAACAACAATTCTCCCTGAAGTCACCTGCCTGTTGATCACAGATGTAAACTCCATGAAGTTGACTGGTAACACCTATAACTCTTGGTAAGTTTTCATGTAAGAAAAGTAGAAGAATGCTTACTGTGCTAGATTTAACCAGTATGATCCTGAAGCTTTTTCCTTTCAAGCTTAAATAGTCTCATTTAGGCTTCCTATACTGGTGAGCACCAAAGCTCTTGGGCTGGTCTCAGGGGTTTCTTCTGGGACCTTTCTGCTCACACAAGGGACAAGCATTTGTTGAAAGCATCAAACATAATCTGCTTCCTCATTTTATTACAAAACTCAAATTTGGAACCTCTGCTCAAAGAAATGCAGTCTTTGGGCAACCATTTAAACTTGATATGAACTGGAGCTTAAAATAGGTCAAAGAAATTCATACCCTCCGCCTATGATTAAGCCTCAGTCTGAGTCTAAAGAGCAGAATAAGACTTTCTTTGAAAACTGAAATGCAATATTATTTAAGTTCAGATTCCCAGAGTGAAAATTTTGTTACATTATCTCATTTGCACCAAGGGAGGGTAGTGAGGAAAGGAGGAAAAAAAAAAAAAAAAAACCACAACAACAAAGAGAAACAACCACCATCCCTACAGCCACTCTTATCTCACATAGCTCTTATTAGAAGGCTTTCTTGCAGTCATTCTCCTCTGTTGAGTGAGTGTAAAAACCACAAGAATTAAATTTCATTTTCAGCCCAAGAATGACCAACTGCCAAGCTACCACCTTCCGCAGGTCAGAGAGCACCATGGAGCCATCTGCAACAGTCAGAGCTCCCCAGCACAGAGCCTTGTAGCTCCTACCCAGACACAGAGTCCCCAGCACCCAAGCCACTCCCGTTTCTAGGCTGCCAACCTACTTCATTTGTCAGCTGGGACTAAGACTGTAGCTGATTCCCAGCACCCGTGCCATCCTGCAGCCTCAGCCAGCTGCTTACGCAGGGTTTTAATGACCAAGAAACTCTGCTCTGTGCTCATCAAATAAAAGAAGTGTATGTCTTAACACTTGTCAGCTTTTGCTGTACTTGGTTGAGCAGAAGGCCTGGCAAATACACAACTCAAACCACTAGTGAGGGGTTTGCTTTACACCAAAGCAAGCTCAGAAGAGAGAAATGGAAACTGTCAGAAATTACCTGAATCAGGCATACAGCATTATCTTTATGCAATGTGACTTTGTCTGAGGCTGAAGTAGGGCACAGCTGAATTCGTAAATAGCCTCGTATTCACCCCTCTGTCCTTGCGTAAATTAAAACATGAACCTTTTGAACAACAACTCTCATGTCATCTGCAATCTTTTCTGGAGGCTCCATGTGGAGCCACCTTGGCGGGTGACTGAGATCCTCTCCACTTTCTACTTTAGATCAACTTCTACCCTATTATTTTACATCTTTCCCCCTTTTAACTCCTAATAAAATTATACCTGCTTTTGGCCAGATGGACAAAATGAACCACCCGCCCCAAACCAATAATAATATTGTACATGTTATATATCAATCAAGGAATAAGATGAGTTTAATTCATCTTTTAAAGCTCTATGTCACCACTGATACTCGGCATATTATTACTACATAGTAGTTATAATCTGCTACAGATATAGTAAACAAACAGAAGGAAGAGCCTAATTTAAAAAAAAAAAGTTACGAAAGGTAGATCTTGCAAAACATCAATATATGATATGCCCACGTGCCCATAAACTTGGCTAATTTGCACGCACAGTGCAAATCCCATGCAAACACACTTCTGCTAGCAAGGTGACATTGCTGTTGGAAAGAAATTCCATAGTGTGTTACGGAGCTTTTTTAAGTTTTTTTTTTTTTTTTTAAAAAAAATTTTTTAAAATTATAGGGGTTTTTTTTTTTAAAAAAAAAAACCCCTATAATTTTAAAAAATTTTTTTATTTTTTTAAATTTTTTTTTTAATTTTTTTTTTTTTTTTTTTGTGGATATACACAAAAATACTTTAAAATCATAAGGGCTGTTATTTTTAAAACAATATTTATCAGTAAGGCTTTCCAAAATTAGACATGGACAAGATTGCTGAGAAGCTGTGTATAATACCTGATTTTAAAAATTTTTGCCATGCAACATGTTGGAGATGAAGGCAACCATTAGTTGGTAATGAGATACGGCGACTTTAAAATAAGAGTTTATCCACAGGAAAGATTTTTGTAAATACATACATGAAGTTTATACAGGAAAATACAGGTACATGATTTGGTGTTAGTTTAAAAATTGACTAATGTTGGTAACACCGAGAGCCCTAGGTATTTCCAGATGTGCCCATTTGTATATGCAGTGTAAAGAGTCACTGCCAAGAGCAAATGGTATCTTGTAGCTCATGCAAGGCGGGGGATCAGGACACTGTTGCTCTTAAATAAGTCATTTGGAAATTTGCCACTGGTACAACTGGGCAGAGCTTTCACGTTGGGCTTTAAATGTGAACGGCCGACCATGACAGAGGCGAGCCCCGGAGTCGTTCTCGCTTGGTGGCTCTGCTGCAAGAACAGGTTAGATCAAGACCATATTGTAAAAGTGACATTTCCTCAGAGGTGAGTTTTTCTGGGAAGAATGAAGGGTCTGATTTGCCACACACCCACCAGCAGATACCATAACAGAACAGGGCAGAAAAACGTATCTAAAACATCTTCTTTTAAAAAGAGGATGTGCAACCTCCACCCGGATGCTGTGAGTTGCCATGTTTCTGCTGCACATGCCTAACAACCATGGATTCTGTTTGCATCTGTCTGTGCCAAATGGTGCACACTGTAAGCAATTCTAAACTGTATCTTGGTAATTGTTTTTCTTCTTCTCATTCATTCCCTGACTTATGCATGATTTATAATATTTCAACTGGGAAAGCTGCACAGGCATGCAAGCTTTCCCTTGTGAGGTTTTGTATATTGCCATTTGGAGGCACCTTTCTACTTTAACTATGGTAATATTTTCTGTATCAGTTTCCAATTTCTTTGTTCTTGGAAATTTTCTGGGTAATAATTTTAAAGGTATTAAAGAGCTGCTGGTGTTTCACGGAAAAAGTCCAACAAACATTCCATTAAAAACTGTGCTGATAGTAACTTGTCAGAAAGCCCTCAGTTTGGTTTCCTTCCTTTCTTACAAACTTTGCCACCTGAAGGGAAGTTCTTATTTTCTAAATACTTGACTGGCACCAAATCCTCTTGTTTCAGTTCTCCCCAAGAGAAGATCCTGATGAAGAACAAGAAACTTTTAACAGAACTAGTTATTTGCAGTGTTCAACCCAAGATAGCTCAAAGAGGCCTGAGCTGCAACGAGCTCTCAAGCTTTCTCCATATAAACAGCTTGTGTTGAGATGCCCCCTCACACGCACACAGTGGAAGAAAATATAAAAATGAGACAGTAGAAATTAGCAGCATAATTTCCACTTTATATTAAGAACTTTATCAGTTTTTTCACTTGGAGTTATCCTCATTATCTGCTTTCATTTATCATTCACATGCTAATCATAATGTGATGAAACATTCAAGTTTTTCTCTCTCTATATATTTTTACCTAGCTGCTACCTTCATAGGTAAAACAAATTAACTACATTTTCATTCAGTTCTTTTTCATGAACACATGGAGTTTAAATAGAAAGTATTCAGGTTACATGGATTAATTAGATGTTTTATTAAAAAAAAACAGGAAAATGAGTTGCAGAGTATAATATAAAACACAGCAGGCTTTGACTTTCTGCCTGGAAGCTGTTTAAAAAAATAATAATAATTAAGAAGGAAATGAACAGTACACTGTATTCTATGCATAAATCAGAGATATTAAAGGCAAATATTTGCTTTTAGGTTATGATGAACTCAGATTTACACATAAAAATGGACTTGAGATGTTAATTTAGCTAAATATGAGCTCTAATCAGTCATTCCTCCTACATCATCTTCCATGGCCACGCATAATAATAGTAGAGGTGTTCATACTGTAACACAATCTTTCACTGTAAGCCACAGCCTGAGGATGTTTTTTCCCCTTATCCTTGAATCCCCTTTGCACAGCCCTAAGCCCCATCACACATTTAGAGGAACAGTTCAAAAACTAGATGGAGTATAATAAATTAATCTGGACTTAGAGGGTGGATAAAAGGTCCAGCAGGGGTTTGTTACAGACCCCGGGGACAAGAAGAGAGAGGAAAATGGAATATTGCACAATGACATTAATAAGGCAAATAGAGATAATACCGCGCGTGTGTGTGAGTGCTGGGGGAGGGTGACTTCAGCATCCTCAGCCTTGAATCATCTTCATATGAAGCCTGAATACTGCTAGCCTGCTCCCAGGGTCCAGGGAAGAGGTGTCGCTACAGCTGTCCTTAACTTGTCACACAAACCGAGCTGTAGACACGGGAACCCCGGCAGCCCAAAGAGAACAGCATCGACAGGTCTCCACCCTGACGCATGGATTTCCCTGATCAGATAGATAGAGCAGAAGCTGTGTGCAAACTGGATCGAGTTACTGTGATACAACTTTTAAATAGGAAATACCCTTTTAAAAGTGCCCTTTCAAAAGCACTTTAAGACAAACAGACCAACACAGGTATTAAATACCAGAAACCAGTTTTGCTCTTATGTACACTGCTAAATACCAGTGCAGTTTCTATGCTGAAAGCCAAGGCAAAGGCTGCAGTGCTACTACCCTGCCAAGGTAGAATTAAATGACAAGGACTAAAACTGCCTGTGTCTCGTCGACAAGCTGCGGGACTGGGCAGAAGGGCCCCAGATCTGAAAGGGTCTCTCACATTTGCACAGATTGATGCTACATGCTGTGAACCTCATTCAGATGGGACAGCAAGGTAAAAATACCTGGTAGTGAATGCACAGAAATGCCAAGTAAAGAGGAGAGCAGGGATAGGAAAGAAACGGGTGGAACAGATTTAAAATTTCATTGTCAGAAGCTTACAAACTGCTTTGGCAAATTCATTTCTGATGATCCACTGAAATTTGTTCTTAAAATACTAAATGTATGAATAAAATGTTCCTGTCTTGAATCTATATTTATTCATCAAAGCCTGAGATGCATTATCTCCTTTGGAACTGAAATGAAACAAAAATTTAATGTCATCCAAAAATGTACCTAAATACCAGTTGTTTCTCACTCCTTTTTTTTCCTACAGTGACTGTAAGCCAGAGCTTGCCATAGCTCATGCTGTACAGCTGGGTCATTGCACATTGCATCAAGGAACATTGATGTCAGTGCTTCCCATTTTGCCTTTTGGGGCAGGATTCCAGCTGACATCCTTGGAAGTATGCAAGGAGAGAGATAAGCGCATCGGGAGCTTCTCTCTCTGCTGCACATGAGTCTGAGAAAATATAATATTGCTCCCTGTCGAAGTCGCCTCTAACATTGCTTGCAGTGAACTTCCATCTCGCAGCTCTCTGCAGAGCTTACTGGGTTCCAAAAGGTCTATTTTTATCTAGTGATCTCAGAGTAGACAATTTGCAATGTTGCACAACATTTAATACTTCTATAGCAAAGAAAAGGTTGCAATACAGTTTTCAAGTTAAAAATCCAGATATAATGCTGGACTGACAACGCCTGAATGGTTGAGGAATTGTGAAAGAAGCAGCTGAAAAACAGGAAAGTATGTTACCCAGAGGGGCATATTAGCAACACAACTAAGTTAGCACTTGTATTTAGAGAAGAGAGCTGAAAGAAAAACAAATGAGCCCAGGTTTTCAGCCAATATTCTATAAAACTTCCCAAATGTGGAAATCTGAAATTAACAGGACAGTTAAAAATGTTTCCATTTTAACCTGCAAGCAGAGCGCACTTAACAGGCACAGCAGCTTCCTTCAACTGCTGTGGTTGCACCTGGCTACTGCAGTGGAATATACCTGGGACTGAAATTATGATAAAACTTTAATTAACATCTCTGTTCCTGCATAACTTTTACTCACAAAACACGGGAAGAACACAAATAAAATTCTTCCTATTCATTTGTTTGTAAGCATGTTTCAGATAAAGCCGTTCTGATAGCTTAAGACTCTTTGTCCAGATTGCACAAGCTATTCAGTGTCAATTATTCAAATCCCTAGAAAAAAAGTACTACAATAGACAGAAATGATGTATGAATAGGAACAAAATGATGATGATGGAAAGGCTGAGGATTTAATAAATGCAAATTCTGACTGAGCTGAAAGCATGAATGAGAAGGCACTGAACCTACCGCTCCACTGATGGGGATCATGAAGAACTGAGGGGAAGTGCTGCATGTGCCCCCCTAGATTTATCCCTATATGCTCTGAACACTGGACACCCTGTTGGGTAAGCTACTAGAGCTGCCAACTTGCAGATGATACATAAAAGTGACAACCTAATCATCTGTGGCATTAAAGATCCTGTGGCACTTTGCGTAAGACAGAAGGAATTAGCCACAGTGAACTGGCCTAATTTCACTCTGCATAATTACATTCGGCCCACCTATGATTCCCCTGCAGTTTCTGCTGGGGAAAAACAGGTATTCTTCCCTCGCTGTGAATGATTTTCCTTGGATATCTCAGATACAGATGCAGCGATCTTGTGCTTAAGCCTGAATATCAAACTGTTAAATTTGCAAAGCACTTTGAGATCATTATTCTAAAATGTAAGATCCTTACTGCAGACATCTCAGAGGACTACATAATCCACCTTATATGTTCCAATAACTAGGCACAAAAGACTAAACTGAGAATTTGGTTTTCAATTCCTCCCCCTTTTGCCCATTTCTGCGCTTGTGAAATCTAAGTCATAATGTTGTCTAAACATTTTTTTTAGTGGTTTAATAAACATAACATGCCTGCGCTTGTTTTGCATTTTAATAGCAATGCAGTAGCAATAATACACTTCCAGAAATAAGACGCATGCAATTATGTAGGTATTTAAGTGCTAACTTTTTGTCAGGCGTATATATTAAGCCCCTTTTGTTCAAAAGCCCAAACTTCCCTTTTGTTCTCTGCTTTTCCCTGTTTCAGCCCTCTGCCTTGGGCATGTCTGGCAGGAAGGCAGCGCCGCCACTGCAGCTATTAGGAAAGGACCTTGCAGTTGCAGCGGCTGCCCGCGAAAAATTTTAATGCCACCTGAGAAGGGCCTATGGAGAGAGTCACATTGCTGAGCTATGTTCCCTTTCTTTCTTAAAGACAGTTTCAATACAAGGGATCTGATTCTTACTTTTCAGACATATATATATTACTTCAGAGACATTTCTGCTTGTATATTTTTGTACTTTTCCACTAACATCCTTTCCTTAACTTCTTCTATGCTGTTGCGCATTCTAGTGTGCAGAGATGTAACTTGCCTATGAACAAGATGTGTTTGTCCATCGGGCTATGTTTTCTTCTAATAAGCTGTATCTGGTGCTTGTGACCAGGCTATTTGCCTCAGATGATGGACGAGACAGAAGACTCTACCACAGAACAGTAGTGACTGCTGAATACATACACAAATACATAAGGTTTGGTGTAGGATTTTAAGGCCCAAAGCACTGCATTGGTCTGTCTAGGGTTTTGTTTTGACCCATTTTAGATACTGTGTGTTTATTAGAGAAGTAGACCTTAATTAACCTGCCCTGAAGTTCCTAAAAATTAAATTAAATCTCACTAGTAAAGATTCAAAGAATAAACTGGTAGTTTTCATTGTATGGGATACAACTTGTGTTAATGCTTCTGATTTTGGCCTTCATCACCTCCCCAGCAGGTGCTGGGTAACCTGTTGGGTTATTCCATACTAAATTGAACTATGTTTATGTTAAATATCCTGACTTCCTTTTGTGTTTCTGATGTTAACATCTATAACTCCATGGTTGTATTTGGCTCCTGTATTTGCTTCAGTTATACAGCAGAGCTGACAATCATTATTACAGATTTATATTTATGACCTAAAGAGACCATGACCAAAAGTTTTCTGCCGCGTATCTTACAGGTGCAGGAATGACAGACTTGAGCAACTGAGCTTGTCTAGGAAACTGTCAGGGTACATGAGGTGAAACACTAGCTCCGGTGCAGGATCGAGCTCCCTGCACTTGCTGTGTGCTAGTATTAGTCAGTTATTAAATCCCCTCTAATTATTATCTGAAGCTTTTCATAAATAGCTTTTTGCAAAATGGATCTTATCTTAAAATTTAATTTATTGGATGTTTACAGGCTTAAGAAAAGTGATTTTAGGATACAAAACCAGAATGACTTCCTTTTTAAATAAGCCCGATTGGTGCTGTAATTAAGATGAGCACGCTACTTTTTTCACACAATAATCTGATATGGGACTTTCTTTTCCCCAGAGACTTGCTTGATCTGCTCTTTATAGACATTCAGTCTCTGTAAATATGCTTTTGGTTTCTTTATCAGTAATAGCATTAGACCTGAATGCTTTAGTATACAGTATAATGGGATATTAAAGGGCTTTTGGTATATGTTCTAGACAAGCTCATCTAATAGAAAGAAATGAACACACATTGAAGGATATTCTTTAGAAGCAGCGAGTACCATTCACAAGGATTTTCTTCCAGTTAATTCTTATATTTTCAGAGACACACTGCCTTTTCTATGTGTTTTTTTTTTCTTTCTGCACTGTTTGCCATTTCTTCCTGCTTGTACTTTGCTACCTAGCCAGCTGATTCTCTGGGTTGCTATGGGAAGGACTATAATGCCATAAATTCAGGGAAGAGAAGTTCCTGCTTTTCTTTTTTTTTTTTTTTTCACTCTTACACAATCATTAGCACAGATTAGCTCCCTTCAGAAGGGTGTGCTGGCACCACAGCAGCACTGCAAAATATTCCATTTTGGAAAAGATACAACGAAAAATATTTTGCATGCCTCACAGAGAGGCACCGGCCAACATCAGCAAAACCCAAAGCTTCCCAACTTGTAGCTACCTGACTGCTGGAGAATGGAGCAGAATTACGGGCAGTCGTCCACCTCCTCTTACAGTAACTAGTGGGAAGACTGGGAATGCTAAAAAAAAATGGGAACTCCACCCCAAACCCTCCTGGGTGCCGCAAAGGATTTCTAATTCTGTCAGCTCCAGTGCTGTCAGGGACCACCACTTATTTTGACCAGTACTCAAGAGAAATGGGGCTGGACGACACAGGGACCAGACGTGCAAAGCTGAGCCAGCCACGTGCAAAGAGTCACTGTCCTGGCTGCAAGCACACGCTAAGCTCACATTTAGCTGGTGGCTCTGTGCTGAGCTACCCAGCTCAATACTTTGCATGTTGATTGGCTTGTTATTCACTTCTGCCTCTGCTGGAAGCCAGACTAACCTGTGGGGGAAGTGTTGGAAAACAATTACAGTATATTGAAATGGTCATACAAGTACAGCACAGTGCAATACTTTACATAATTTATTAGGTGCTACTACATTCGCTGGCACTCAAATGACAAAGATTTTAACAAGACTGACAAATAGGACAACATCTGCACTTCTGTAAGAACATTTGAGATGAAAATTTAAAATTAAACCAAAAGCACACTTACTACAGTGCAAACATTGCAATCATGCGGTCTGTCTCAACTCTCAATACATTATGTTAACGCAGCATGGTTGCCAAAGGAAAGCAGAAATGTTTGTTAAAGCAGCAGTCAACTGCTTACCATTTCTAAAAATTAACATTTAATATATTTTTCAAAGCCAAGCCAATATTATTCTGGATTTTCATGCTTTTTTTTTTGCACATACATTGTGCACACAATGTCAATTAGCTGGCAAATATAATTATTTTACAAACACAGCAAGCTGCAGCTTTTATAAATAACAACTTATTTGCATATTTCCTTATTTTTGAAGGGAATGACAATGCAATGGGCCTGAAAGTCCTTGCAAATGTAATATAGTGAGATTATTATTTTAAAGTTCACTGTTTCTTAGATTAAAATCAGTAAGTAGAAGCTGGTTTACAGATTCCAGAACTTGCTTCATTTGCATCTTGAAAATGGAACTGAAAGCTGCAAGCTTTATTGTTCAACTCGGTAATTCTGTTGCTCTTTGTAAATGAAACAGAAAAGAGATGTATGTGACTATATCACACATTTCAGCCTAAATGAGCTTTTCAAATTGTAAATGAATATCATTGTTTGTAGTCACCTTCACAGTGTTCCTGAAGTTCAAGCTGTGAGCTGAAATCTAGCTGAATTTTGCAAAGGATTTGGGAAAACATGACTCACAGGATTTTAATACTGGCAGACAAAGACCCCTCTCTGATTCTATTTTTGAATCCCAGGGTCTCTTTAAATAAAGAAGATATTTGGGACCTGGGGACAATAAAACACAGCTGTAAGGATGATTTCTTTTAAAAGGAGAAATCAAAGGGCAGCAGCACTTCTAATGTGCACTATATATGGCAACGTCTTTGTGTGAATATTGAGGAACTGGTTGGTACTAGCATGCTGTGCTGAAACTGCCTGGCTATAGAGGTTTTCCTAGACATATTTCTTGATGACAACTGCATGCTGCTGGATTTCTTTCAGTGACTGTGAATCTGTGTGCCATGTATGCTGTGCTCTATTTGCCACTAAAAAAGAAAAAATATTTAGTGGGTTTATGGCAAGCATGACGCCTCATTTAGGCTAATATTGGTATCTCGGATGATTTGTATTTGGACGTGCTGAGTTTCAGGCACTTTGAAAAGACAACACGGGGTGAATGGGAGATTTATTCCCTGTCCCCAGTACAACTCATGTGTTGGGGTGCTCCCACTGAGACCTGCCAGTGGGAGCTGACAGCTGCATGTGGTCCCTTGGAAGCATTTTAGGGCTTGCTGCACAGCAAACAGAGCAGTCGACGCCTAGCAGGGAGGAAAATCGATGACTCGGCACTTGGCAGCAGTGACCAGCAGGATGCCGGGGCCCAGCGCTGAGTCACTGATTCCCCTGACAAGCAGCAGCTGCTCCGGTCCCGCAGCCCCGCGGAGGGACCAAGCCTGTCAGCGGGCTTTCCTGTCACCAAAGCAAGGGGCACGAGCGGATGAGACATCCAGCTGATGTATTTTGGAGTTGGATAGCTCTTCTTACAACATCCACATTGCCTTTTGGCGGGCACATCTGAGAGGACACACGTGTCATGGCATGACATCCAAGAGCACCAACAGCTTTGCAGGCCCACATGGTACTGCACAACGGATGTGTGAACGGTCCCCAAGCTTTCAGTTTCTTCTCCTATTAGGATGCCTGTATTTCACAAACTCAGATCAAGCACAACTCTTACTGGGGGGAAACCCATGTGCTTAAAGCCGGGTGTCCATGTAAATATTGGGATAAACTGGGCTCTTTTCCTAAGCCATACCTGCAGTGTATTTTATGATACAATTTAGTATGGCCAAAGCCCAAAAAGTAATTGTAGTTTATCATTTTATGAAAATAAAAATGCAACAGGTAAAACAGGTGAGACTAGACTGAATGGCTGCAATAAAAGTGCAGTTGTAGCAGGTTATTACAAATCTCAGCATTTGATGAGCATGTATATATTTCTCAACATGTTCTATTACTTTTTGTGCTGTTTATATTACCATAATCATTACTTAATAAGTTAATGTGTTTGTGTATCTGTTTGAAGTGATCTTTGAGGAAACAGTTTACAGAAGTAGTCAAAAGATAAGAAGGAGCTGTCACGAGATTAAAGCTGTCTCTCTGGATTAAAATTGACTGAAATGCACTATTTATAGCCTGGCACTTCACTGCTGGTAGCAATGCTGAGTTTCTTCATTTCAGGTTCCAGTCACCAGAGACTGTACAAGACTCTGCCTCAAAAATACTCACAGAAAAAGTCATAGGTCAGGTTTCTGTGCTTGAGCCGGTATTTCGGCAAACCCTGATGTGGCCAGCCACAAAAACCATTTTCCCCCAGCTCTGAGGGTGTTTTTTTCCTTCATGAAAAAGAGTCTCTTCACTGCAGTGACAGGCCTGGATTCAGGAGAGCCCGAAAACGGTGAACTGAATTTCCCTAGTTAATTCAGCTGCCGATTGGAAACTCCTCTTTGTTAGCTGCCTCTCCTTTCGCAGCAGGCACAAATCCATTTAAATTCATTTGCTTTTCAAAGCGATCTCATCCCCTGTCTTCAGCGAATCCTTGCTAGAGCTGTGTCAAGCTCTCTGCTTTTGGTTTACATACTTTTAGGATCATCTACATCAGCTACAACTAAGGTTGTACCATTTGTACGTTTATGAACTTTGAAATTTAAGCTAAATATTACTGCCAGCACCTTTCTTTTGCCCCGCCTCCCTAAACTTCTAAAAGCCTGCAAGCTTCAGCTCTGCCTAGGGGCAGCTGAGTGGGCTCCTCCTCATCCCAAGTTGCATTAAGAGAGAAGCTTTCAAGGATAACTGCTGCTCCTCAGGGAGCCCAGGAAGAGGAGCAGGAAGGAGTGCTCTCATTCTTTTATTCCTCTGCACAGCTGGGGTCTGGAGTATCGTAAGCTGTGCTAAACAACTGCTAGCTTAAGAAACAAGGCTTTGAAATCGGATTGTCAGCTCTATTGTCGTTAATGAGCCATATAACATCTTAAATCATACACATATCACTTTCTTTAAAATTGATGAATAAGGGTATAAAGAATACAAAAGAGAAATAAGAAATGGAGTGTAAAGTATAATATGACCCCTGTCGCATTTCTGAGTTTCTTAGTCACAATCAGACACTGGTGGATCTCACCCGTCAACAGCTGCAGCTGATGCAAGACGTAGTGCTCTTAAAATTCTCTATTTAATTTGTCAATGATTTTAGTAAAATGCTAGGTTTCCAAGAGAAGGCCAGATCCTGCCACTGACTTATGGCAATGCATTATCTCATTTGGCATGAAGCAGAACCTAACTTCAACGAAAAACAAACAAACGAAAAGACATAATCTACACAATGACTGGAAGCTAAAGAACCAAGTACTCAGGATGAATTTGGAGATAATAACATATGCAATGGGTAAATTACTTTAAAAACCTACAAAACTGATAAAGGGAGGGAAACAACATGCTATTCATGTAAGTAATACATTTTCAATAAAAATGACGCACATCGGGAGACATAGTCCAAGTTTTGGATAACAAGAACTTTCATTAAAAAGAAGTTCCAATGAACAAGATCCTGCTGAGTTTAGATCGTATCTACCTAATAAAATTAAAGATTTAGTCATAATTAATATAGATCCAGCCATTTACCTAATTAAAATGAACTGGGTAGAAAGAATTGATTATACATTTCCTTATAAATGAAAATAAACATACAAATTAATGTTCTTCCAAAGATAATGCATAATGTTAATGCTTTGATGATAGAAATCTCACATTATTTTTAACGTAAGATCCTTACTGATTAGAAAAAAAACACGTGATTACAATTAGTAAGTCAGCTCTTCTAAATCAGCATAGAATTGATGGAGTTCGGACAACTTAGAATATCTGAGAATCTTCTCCTTATCTCCAGCCAGTAAGAAGCATAGAATCAACAGCTGTAGAGAGAAACCTTCCAGCCACTATCAAACAAAACCTATTTCAGATAAAAAATATAAACAAATGACAACCTTGCAAAGACTGGTTACCACAGCCAGTACTTTTGAAGCCTCAGTAGACCTGAAGGATCTACAGATTTAAAAAAAAAACTATATGTGTGTGTGTGTGTGTGATTCGCTTTCTTGGGTCCTCTGTGAAGATAGTAAACCCAGCTAAGGCAGCTACTTATTTAAATGTTTATAAGGATGCTGAAATCTCAAGGATAATGGTATAAAACAAAACAAAAAAGTGAGGTTAGTGTTTTCAAACCTCATTAAAGGTTTTGTTTGAACTTAGAGGAATGACTGAGTCATCTTATTCCCAACTGTTCTACAGAAAGCCATACAAGTGATAGCTTCTGCAGGTAGAAATGGTCATATTTCTTTACCGTACATCAGAAAGGACTTACAGAACTTACAGAACTTACATAATTTCTGTCATGCCAATTGTTCTGAAATGACAAATGTGAGAAATCTTGATATGCAAGAGCTCTGAATATTAACTTCTTTATTGCACTTTTGTTACTCTGTTTTTGCAGTTTTTCTTTCAAAAATAGAAGCAGAAGACTAGAAAAAGAAACAAATATATATATATATATACACACACACCACTATAAGTATAGTAGGCTGCCCCTAAACAGAGTCACATTTGAAGTTTTGGTGTATTATTTGTAACCTTGCTGTTTATGTCCCTGAAAATGAAACTGAAGAGTATTCAAGGGCAGCACCAAATAGCCTTCTTCTTGGACCCAGAAGACATCCTAAAATTATATTCCACTAGCTTTCCACTGTTTAGAGAAACAGCTGTTCAGCTTTATGTCATATCACTACACCATCCTTATTGCAAAAGATGGGGACTTTGCATAATCAACATATTTTCCTGACATGTCCTGCTCCTGTTCCCATTCTCACACTGCTAATAGTAACTGCTGAACTGGCAGCACTTGTGTTTTCCCAAATACGTTGATGATTATTTTCTAGAATTTGACAAAGTTTCATGGATAGTGCTGGGCAGAGCTGTCAGACTTACTCTTTACTAAAGATCATGATTATACTTTGAGTTAAAGACATCTGGTCAATATTAGTTACAGGTTGTAGATTAGTTTGATGATATGGGGTTAGAAATTTAGTTGGTATGGTTATAAGATCTTCAGCAGAAATGTAATCTATCTCTGAAGACTACAAAATAGCAATGGAATAAATTGGTCTGCATCCTTTTAAACTGTTTTTAACTTGAATTTTCATTTTCTCTAGATGTAGAGAAAGCTATTTGAAGCTTATGTCCTAATGCAGACCTACAGAAATGAATGCAGTTCAGTGTGCATTCTCCAACTTGGAGAAAACCCTCTCCCCCACCCAAGACGACCAGTATGTAGAGCAGAGCACACACAGAACTGCTTCATTTTCTCTCCCTTTTAAAAACCTTCTTCCTTCATTTATCTCCTCTGTACGTGTGTGCATGTGTTTCCACCCCTCCTCTCCCACGGCTGGTCTCAGTGGGGCAGAGGAAGTGCTTGCCGGGCGGAGGGCAGCCGTGTAAAATTGACTCACCATTCTGGTCAAATTGCTTCAGCAGCCACCCCATGTGTAAAGCACTTTATACCGAAGGAAGCTTTTTAGACCGTGAGTTCTCTAAAATCTATTATTTTACAGCCATGATGTCCCTGTGAAATCAGAGAGGTTTCCAGAACTCAAGTGAGGTACAATTTGGCTTGGAACATAGAGGGAAAAAAAAAGCCTGTTAAGACCTTGCAGTCTGTTTCCCCATTTATTCTCACTCTCAAGAAAGTCACAGGAGGAAAATCATTCATTCTGGAGAAGAAAGTCTTTACCCTAAGAGCTCCAAGTAGGTTGTACACAGAAGCACTGGGGCAACTTTTCACTGCCTCCCACTGCCTGCGACCAAAGTGCAGTATTCTTGTAAAATGAAAGGGAAGCAAGAGAAACAAAATGATCTGGCTCCGTCCAGCTAATGTGTTTCATATTAAATAGACTCGCTATATTATCCAATGGTAAGTACCAGCCATCTTTTTCAGTTGTCTGCTGCTTTACACGTTATATTTTTCTACAACCTTACACAACTTACGCTTAACCATTAATTTAGTAGGTGCTGTACCTTTAAATCGTACAGGACATGCGAGAGCAGGAAGTAATTTTTACTTAATTTGCTAAAGATGCCATAGAGGACAAACATACATGTTCTTGTTTAGATGTTCCCTTTAATCTAGAATGAAGGTCATTCTGACAGAAAATATGTGGTTGCTGTTTGCACATAGGAAAAAAACAGCAGCCTTCCATGCAGCCAAGGCAACATCAGCCTGGTCAGATGTTCAGTGCAATAAATATCTCTTTTTAGCACACAGACTCTGATTCAACATTATCTCATTGGATATTTTCTCACAAAGGCTTCAAGGCCACCATTTACAAAACTACAGAACAAAGGAAGGCTCTGATTAATTTACACGTTTTTTTAATGCCACCATCAGCCAGGCTACCTGGCCATAACTGCTGGCCACACCAAGTACCCTGCTGTGCGCAGCCCAGTAAGAAATACCTACATTTTCCATGTTGTTTTGGTTGTCCTTTTCTTGAAATTGTCCGACTCTCATGACAGATACTAGAGCCACAAGCTCCTACATAACCTTGGAAGTGTTTTTACATATGATTAGAATGGCACTCCACACCTTGAATTTGGACAAAATAAATATATAAAAAAAATTATTTATAGAAGAAAAATAAGAGAACTGAAATGTTTTGAGACATTGTCTGCTCACCTATCTGTCCAGGAGTGGACAGATTGGGGGGATCCCAGGACACAGCTGGCTGGCATGGCCAGTGCGGCTAGCGGGCAGGCACCTGATTCAGCCACCTGCTAACGCCAACACGGCCCCTCCGAGGCGAGCGGCACCGCGGGGCAACGCGCCCCGCAGGAGAGAAGCCGCCCTGCTCCTGAGCTCTGGAAGTTGGCCAGTTAAAGAGGGGGCCACGCTACNATGTTGTTTTGGTTGTCCTTTTCTTGAAATTGTCCGACTCTCATGACAGATACTAGAGCCACAAGCCCCGCTCCTGCGGGGCGAGCGGCACCGCGGGGCAACGTGCCCCGCAGGAGAGAAGCCGCCCCGCTCCAGAGCTCTGGAAGTTGGCCAGCTAAAGAGGGGACCACGCTACATCTCAAGACTATGGATCAGGCTTTGGGAAGCCAGGGGAGTGTGACTGGAAGCTCAGCAATTTGGATTAGCTCAGGAATGAAACAAGTGAACTGGAGAGATTCCTAAAGGCACTATATGTATCTTTACCAACAGATCACGGGATATTATAAAACAGGACTGGAAGGATCTTGGAGAAGAGATCTTGTTCCTTGCCTAAGACACAATGAACTCTTGTTATTCCTGATGGGCATTTTTCTAATCTCATCCTAAAAACTGAAGGTAGAGACTCTAAAATCTTCACAGGAAATCAATGGTGAACTGTTTTTATTGTCCAAGAAAGCTTTTGCCTGAAATCTGATCAAACTTTTCTCCTTCCCCTTCAATCACTTTCTGTCCTGTCTACAACATTATTTCCTTTGCTTTTGCATCAGTTTTTTACATTTCTGAAGACTGTTATCCTGTCTCTCCTCAGTATTTTATTCTCTAGTCTAAACCCCCCCCAAACATTGTAATCTTTTCTCATAGATCACTATATTGTTCTGTATTGGTCCTTTCTTCCATAAGTGGGAGACTAAACACTGAACTCGGCTAAGGCCTTTGCAGGGCTGTAAAATGAAAGGAAACTTCCTGCATTTTTTTTCCTGCTTGTACATCTAAATATGATTAACCCTCCCCCTCCTTTTTTTTTTTTTTTTTTACACTGACACAGCATTGCATTCATGTTCAAATTGTAATCAGCTGTAATCCTTAGCTTCTTTTCCACAAGACTGTAAATTAGTTGTTTCTCACATACTAGCTTCTATAAATGATGCTTCTTGTCTAAGAACAGAAACTGGACTTGTCTTTAATTGCATCCTGTTTTTTTCAGACTACTGCTCTAATTTGTCAAGATCACTTGGAATTCTGATCATGTTCTCCTCCATACTTGGAGCCTTCCCAGCTTTGTGGCATCCACAAATTTAATAAGGACACTCTTTATTCTATCACTGAAGTTGCTAATGAAAATATTTAACAATGTCAGGCTTAGGATAGACCCCTGTGGAGTCACATTTGATACATCTTCCCTATTTACAATACAAACCACTGGTAACTATCCTTTTAATTTTTTTTCCAGCTCATTTTGCTGACACACCATTGCAGCTTCTTCTACATCCTGTTTTTCTAGGTTGTTTATAACAATTTTACGTGAAAGAATGTTTTAAAGCATTTCTAAAGTTAGGATCTATAGCTGAGAGGTATAGGCAGAAGGACTATTCCTAGATTTCTAATACTTCAATGCCTTCTGTAAGCACAGCTGCCTGGGTAGTTTTACACCCATGGGGCAGCATTCTTCCCTCTGCTCCTGAATTCCTCCCAGGTAAGAGAAAGTGCATCCAAATTAAAAACCACTGAGGTTCAGAAATTCACAGTCTTTGGAAAGGTATTCAGGAGGGAAACCAACAAGTTACAGAGGTGTGCTACCTTTGAGTCTTTGAGTTTATTCCTACACACCTTGGAAAAACCTCCTTTTAGCAAAAGATGTCTGTTCCCAGCCTATAATTGCAGAGGGATTCTGCAGGTATGTGCAACAAAAATTATTACCTCCCAACCAGTTCATCCAATCTAGCCAGTTCCATGAGTTTTAACTCTTTCACCTCCACCAGTGCTTGAGAAAGGGAGTATCCAGACCCATACCTTATGTACGAGCTTGGCCCAATTGGGTGATCAAAGGAAGGAATGTTGGCCTGAATTTCCTCAGTTATGTGCATTGCATTAGGCCCTTATCATTACTTTGATGTAAGTTTTTTCGTGGTTTAATTATATAGTAAGAAGAATTCTTAGGTAAGCCAAGGAGATCTGTCCTTATGAGTCAACCAACTACTTTCTGGCCAGCTGACTGTACATTTAATTAACGTCTTAAGTATCGGTTCTGCAGTCCTACCCCAGGCAAATCTCCCATCAAAGTGAATGGGAGTTTCCATCCGTGCAGGGCTGAACACAGAGTCAATAGTAGAGCCCTGCAAGTTTGGGCAAACAGTCAATAGTTATGAATTTTTTAGTACTGCTGTTAAAGCATTCTTAGATTAAAATACTCCTTTCAGTTTAAGATATTAGTCCTCTTCTTAACTACTATATTTGAGGGTAATTTGTGACCAGCATATTGGTGGAAACACTGAGAGAGGTCATTTTCATTCGCCTTTGAATTTGTATTCCTTCCTCCGTATAGGAAAACTTGAGCCTGCTGAAGAAATCTGATAGATGCTGCATATGTTATCACTTCAACTGCGACTGCACCAAGTTACCCCTGCAGACACGGATAAATGTGCATTAAAAACTGATTGTTTAAAGACACATTCTGGACAATGCCTAAATGGAATAGATGCATTTTTTAATGTTTATCATCAGCCTAACATTTTAGTGTTAGGCTGATGTTAGAAGTCAATGATAAGTCTGCCGTTAACTTAGGAAAAAAACAGGCTATTGCTCAGTACTTTTGAAACATTTTTCTAATAATAATAATTCAGCATATTAAGTATATCATCCTTTACTAATGCATACATGGGTAGGAGAACTGCTCAGAGTGTCTATTTTAAAAAGCCAGTGAAATGAGCCTGCATACCCTCAGAACTGTAATTTGGATTGACAAATTTGACATACTTTAAGAAGGCAATAAGCTTACTTTAGGGTCCAACCATGATGGCAGCAAGATATAGCAGTAAACTGCTCCTGTCATTCAGGGAAGAGCAGAAATTTATAGAAAATAAAATCAATAATGATGGGGACCAGTCCAAAAAGACCAAAAGAAATTCCAGTAGAAACATTCAAAAATCTTATCTAGATCACTAAAAAATGAACCTGCTTTTAAGCAAGAATAAATGATATTGTTTTATTTTCTGGAGCAGTATACATATAAGATTTTTCCCTATGAAAATGATCAAACAATAAATTCAATTTTTAGGATAAAGTTTTCTCTTTATTGTGCTTCATTTTGGGGGGAGGGTAGCAAGGGAGAACTTAAGAATCTGGTTATCTTTAAAGAAGGTTTTCAACCTAATGCTTTAAGCAGTGAACTGTGCTGGGTAGAAATCTATCTTGTACTTGTCACATCTATATTAAATTATCTACTATTTTCATTTTACAAGGGAAGACGTGAGCAGAACATTACTCAGCTGTCAGGATACAGGCCTGTGCTGCTGAGTGGAGTACAAGTGAATATATTTTACAGAGCTGCAAATCAAGCACAAAGGTACCAGAGTAGGGATTTGTGTCGCTGGTTTTACTTACTGTGGTTCCTGGAAGGCTGTTTTCAGCAGGCTTTGTTTTGACTGCTTTTTTCTGTGATGATATTTAAGTCTGATCAACAGCTCTTTCTTCGGCAAAAATAGCATCTCTTGACTACAACATCACAGATAAGGACTGGAAAAATATTTGCAGCTATAACCAACTACAAGCCGATAGATATTAAGACACTACGATGACTTGTGCAGATGGTCCTTAATTTACTACTAAAAAGGTAGTAAAGAACAATCCTTACAACTCATTT
Source organism: Crypturellus undulatus (assembly GCA_013389825.1). NCBI lineage: Eukaryota > Metazoa > Chordata > Aves > Tinamiformes > Tinamidae > Crypturellus > Crypturellus undulatus. The sequence goes on along the minus strand of VWPW01017965.1, from coordinate 721,541 downwards.
TTTGTAGGTTTTGCAGGTACTCTGGCTCATTACCTTAAAACGCAGTGGGTTATAACAACATGAAGAAATAGCCTGAGAACATTATAGAGATCTTATTCATCCTTTCTGAAGCTCCAGGTGATATAACAGAAAAAGAAATCCACAAAACTTCCTGACATGTTTCCACATTTGTCTTGCAAGTTGACCTTAGGGCCTTAGACTTTGTTGTCATCAATTCCTCCACTTAACGAAATAAAAATGTAAAAGAGAAAGATGTTCATTGCAAGGACAATTCTGGAAACATAAAATATTTTCAACCTCGTAGGGTTTGGAAATGACAGAGGCTGGTCTGCCATGCTATCTCAGCCTGAGCTGTGATGCCCATAGTGGATGGGCAAGGGATATGCTCGGGGAAGGCTAAATGATGGTTTTATTATTAAAAAAAAAGAACCAAGTAAACCCCAGATAGTTTCTGTGCCTTCCACTTCCTTCTTAAATATTTTGTGCCATCAGTAAGTAAGCGCAGTAACTTTTACCTATGAATATAAAAAAGTTAAATGTGGGCTTGTTTGCATGAGGAAGTTACTGTACAATAAAAATAGGAGGTCGATTTACAAGGCGTTAGCAAATTTGCAATGTGCAGATGTACTCAGTATACTGGAAAGCAACCTCACTTGGCGTTTATTGCTCACTGAAAACATCCATATAGGATGACAGTAGCATTTAGCTACTGCAGTCTATATTTATAGCCCAATATATTATACAGTAAGTTTATAATAAAGATAAACCTCACAACACAAACAGAGGAATAAAGTAATAGAAAAGGCAGATTATTCCCTTAAAAAAGCAAGTAGTCAAAAGGGAAAATATCAACATTCTGCATAAAATTCTGCATAAAAATACAGATAGTCCTGCCTTTATATACTCCTAACTTCCACCCTGATGACTCACTGTGTATGAAGAGATGGACACGAGTTGTTGCCAAGAACATGCTGGATCTAGAATCTGCAGGCTCTGTCGCCAAAGGTGCGAGGGATGCACATGATGCACTTTCCCAGCTCATTTTCAGTGGGAAAAACAACAGATCAGCTGCCAAAATGAGGGCAATCTCCAGTGTCATCACAAAGTGCTGAACTTAGCCTATGTCACTGTCTCTCTTCTCTGCTCAGTCCCATTTCCTCTCTCATCGAATCCTTTCAGCAGCTGCGCTTCATGTGGTATTTGGTTACACACAAGCCTGCTCAGCTCTTGTTTGATCTTGTTTGTTTATCTTAGTCACGTTATATGCACCAAATCTGTTTTCCAGCTTATAACAAGTGCTTCCCTTATTATTTTCTTTCCCTTCCAGCATCCTAGGCATCTTAAATGCTGGCCACAGTTATGCTACTGTTTTCTATTTTCTGCATTAATAGTAACATTATACACAAATGTATATGTAATAATGAGCTGTAAAGTTCACCAGGTTTTTGCAGTTCCTCAGTGATGCACTGAGTACAGGGACATGTAGAATTTTTACATTATTTGAACTATTTCTGGGGAGAGAAAAGGCATTCTGACAGTATTAACATGTAGCAAACCTATGCATTTTATCTCAGCTAGGGGTAACTTGCTAAGTTGTACCAAAGCATCTTGATGAGGGAAAATAAGCTGCAGTACATCTCTTTCTCAGCCAGATTTTCTTGGGAGAACAAATAAATTTCATCCTAACCCCACATGAAATGCCAGCCAGAAGGGTTCCTGCTGACACTCACTGCTGCAAGCCTGCCTTGAGCCCACGGGTCTGCAGCCCCACACAAGTGTGATGAGTTTTCCTTCTTCTGGAATGACACTAATTCTCTGAAAATATTGTCCCTGGATCACCCTCAGCTTTGACCTGTGACAGTAGCAAGTCTCATGGATGCCTTTCTCATTAAGTTGTATTCACAGAGGGAAGAGCAGTATTTAGTATCAAAATAAAGTCAGAGTGACTTATATGAACTGACCAGAAGCCTGAATGTTTCCTAAAAGGCATGTTGTTTTGTATTGCTGGTCAGCCTGGACTGCTAATAAATTCATAATGAGAATAAAAACTGCTTATCTCAGCAGGACAAGGATAGACCCTTATACTTCGTATAAATACAGACACATATTTTACAAAAGACATGTATAATGACTGGTATCTCTCTGCACCTTCTCTAGAAGCCTATTGAAAATGCCAAATAGGATGTGTAGGAGGTCCACACTTGGGAAACTTCATGACAATCACCTACGCTCACCTACCATGAATGCCAGACTGCTAGTAACCAAAGCAGTCCTCTAATGAAATCAGAGAGATTTTCACATGTGAGCATTTTCAAAGTATATTTCAGAGTCATGCAGCAGCTCTCGTTCTCCAATTGTGGCACCAGGACAGGAATTGGAGACACTAGATGGTCATGTCCAGCTCAGAAGTAGCAAGCTTTTCCAGGACCTTTTCCCTGAAACTTAAGATTTCAGATCTTTCAATTTCCTTATACCACAGTTTGATGGAACCACTGCAAAGTAAAAATGCCAAAGATCTACTCTGATATTAACCTTTTGCCCAAACTGGTTTTCCTAATGTTTGATTTTCCCTCCTTCCCATGAGTTTCATTGGTTTTTAGCAACTTTATATCAGCTGCAAGAATCTGGACTGCCGAACTCACTCTGTCATCATGAAGTGCTGTGTTAAAGCTCTGTATGACACTAATCCCCCATGCCCAGATCTGCCTTGACACCTATCCTAAAATTTCCCTGAGATTGCCTTACCTCAAGACTTCCAAGAAGATTCCCTTAGAGTTTGTGCCTTTTCACAATTTTCAAATGGTGTGACAAAAGCAAGTAAATGCCCTGCCCCTACATGACTGAGACGCAATGAAAAGCAGAAAGCCAATGAAAGAATCAAGAGAGAGATGAAAAAAATGTTGTAGCATTGTTAACTAAATAACCTAAAACCTCCTCATCAGACACCGATTCTTTAATTACCTCTCAGCAAATCAACTCAAATCCAGACTTTTTTGAAACTGAAAAATTCTAAAAATTAGATAACTTGAAGCTGCTGAATTGTAACTTATTCTTTATATTCTGTCCTGACATTCTTGCTTTCCGTTTTATATGCCCATGTTATTTTCTTAACTTGTGTAATTTGTTTTGATAAAGGACTGTATTTTTACTCTTCATTAAAATACCATACACACCTACTTACTTATCCAATAAATAATGGAAAGAGCTCTTGTCATTTAGGAAATGTGATAGTATGATGTTTATGAATTGTACCTGAAAATGAGGAGAAAACAACAACAACAACAACAAAACAAGAGAAATCACTAGAAAGGACAAATTTCCTACACAGGATCTCTAAATCTCCTGAAGTTGAACAGCACTGACTGAAAAGGTCAAAGAGGGACAGTCTATCTTTGAAGAGGACCGCCTTAGCTAAAGGGGCATTTGAAGACAGGCCAGGACACACAGCCAAATCCTAAAAAATAATTGTTAGCACTGAAAGACAGAGAAAATTGAGCTGACTATTTTTTGTGCTGAAGCAGAGAGATTGCTTTTGAAATCCTGCTGCAAGTTTGTGCAGATTTCATGGTTATGTTAGTGACTGTAAAGCTGAAACTAGCCTACCAGATGGAGGGCAGGAAAAAGAGATAATTAACCTTCCTAAGCACCCTGGCATGGTGATATTGGTCCTGGAAACTAACGGAAGGGGGGCTGAAAGATCACACTTTTAACTAATGGTGTCAATCAGAAAATCTGTGCCAGGACGAAGGCTGAAGATGGTGCCTGGAGCTGGGCCAGGGCTGTGGAAAAACACACAGGCAGCGCGGCTGGAGAGGCACCCACAGCCCTGTAACTGCTGAACTCCGGGATCGCTACGAGAGCTGCGAAACCGGCCTCCCCGGCGGCGCTGCCGGGACGTGCGCGCGCCAGAGCTGCACCATGAACACCAGCGTTCACAGCGCTTCCAAATAGGTGCTCAGTGTTCCCAAAGAGACCTGATTAATCGGAGTACATCCGCTTCTCTAAGGCTACGGATCAGTTGTGAAGTTCACATCAGCAAAACATGGATCTGAACATTCCCAAGTGTTTCTAAGTCTAGAAAGTTTGAACTGTAATATAAAGACATGGATTTTATACTGAGTCACACAATTGCTTTTTACTACATAATCATCAAGCATCCATCTTGTTTGTTAGACTTCTTTCACAAAATTGATAAATTTTCTAGTACAGAAAGAAAACTGAGGGGAAACTCTGATGTTCCGGATAATCTAAAATCAAGATCTTGATCCTAACGCAGAGCTCTCCTGCCTGCACAGTGCAGTTTAAGTTGCTTTGGGCTGGCCTCCACACCTGGTGGCTGTGTCACAAACTATGTTATAAACGGACCAAATTCAGTCCCAGACAACTTACGACTTCATAACCGGTTACATGAGGTAATACTTGTGCATGGCCCTGCTGGTATCAAGGCGTTTGATACTGAAAACTCACATATGTCCTTTGCTCTAAAATAATTAGCGATTTTAACTTTGTCCCTGGCTACTAGGACACCATGTAGAGGCCATGCCTATACCATCTGCAAACACAATTGAACAAAAAAGCTCTGAGGATCTGCCAGAAAGCAGAATAGTAGTAGGAAAAATACATTTTTTCTAAGAAATCTCCAGAAAAAAAAATTCTCAAAGAAATATCCAGAAAAAAAATAAACCTAACATCACCACTATGCTAGTGAAGTGGTAAACGTGTGTTGACTGTTTGCTTACTCTGACACCAAATAAGAAACTGTTTCTGTGTTAGCATGACAAAGTCCCTCTTCTAAAAACAAATACAAAAATGACTATTTTTTAGGCAAGAAGGAAAAATGGTTGTGGTAACCAAAAATGTTAACAAGCTTTATACTTAGAAGTTCCTGATAAAATAAAGCTATACTCCTTTTTGAGCTTCATCTTTGCTACCTATAATTGTTTCATCGGGTTTTAATCACACATATATAACTGCAACAGTACCGAGGGGGAAAGGACTCCTATATACGCTTTATTTTTTTTCCAGAGGAGGGAGACTGAGGCCTAAAGCCATGATTTTGTCTTCATGTCTGTGTGCAACATATCTCAAGGACAGAGCACTGGACTGTAAACAAAAGGGACAGCTGTAAGGTCACAAACATTCCTGGAAGCCTATTATACACAAATACAATGTGGAAGGAATATGGAAATGGGACGGAGCTTTAGCAATACGCATTTTACGCTGAGTTGTACATGTTTTTAAGAACCCAAGCTATTTCAGATTCTATTAGATCTTTGTGTTATATCATTTAATGTATTACAAAGCAGCTCCAGCTAACAGGGAAGGGGTGGACAGGGAGAGCACAAATCTCAGGGCACGGCATAATAGAACCTTCTTGAGTCTAATTGTTTTTATATTTATTGAAATTTACAAAATCTATATAAAAATGGGAATTTCAGTGCTAGCTATAAAGACCACACTGAGACAACGGAGGAGGTATTAATTGAAAAGAGAAGCATTATCTATTTCTAGGGTATTTCCAGGGTATTTTAGTAATACAATCTTCCATTTTGCTTCCATGTTATCGGTCCTTACACAGATCCTTTTCTACTGACTCTCTAAATAAAAAAGAAAATACAGTCTGGATGGTCCTAAATTTAAGGAAGTGCTTTGACCCCAGGAAAGGGCAAAAATCCTTTGCAGTATATTGGCTTTTTTTCTTTTTCTTTTTTTTTTCACAGAATAGTATTTTCAAGACATGTTTTTCCCTGCATTTTGTGCTTACTCAGAGTTTTTGGTGGTGCTCCAATAGAAAAATGTCTGCATGTGCAGTTCTAAAAACCTTTTCAGAGATGGAAATCATTAAAGACACAGTGTCTCAAAACCTTACAGAAGCAGTAGAAAGCAAAATCCCTGCTGGTGGCTGCTCATAACTGCTTTATATGTTGCTTTCTCCTTACCTTCATTAAGGTTTCCACAGGAAAATCATTCTCTGTGGTCCATCTCCTGTATCAAATGCTCAACCACAGCCTATGTCCAAACCAGTACCAACTTGTGCAAGAGGTTAATACAGTGGTTTGCATAAAATTAAATGGGTAGTACCAAAATCATGATTATTTGGTTTATCACTTGGTCCTTGGCCCTGCAATTGCATGAATAAACTACATAATGCTTGGCACATAATATTCAGAAAAAAATAATGTGCAAGAATGGCATGAAGTCAAGTTCAAAAAAAATCGCCCACCTGCTCCTAGTAACTCCCCCTTCCTAACTAATCCCTTATAGCCTCGGAGTAGAGGTAGACCTGGGAGTAAGTCCTGGAGGTCAGCAGGCTTGAATTCCACCGCAGCAGCAGTGGCAGCAAATCCCACCATTAAGAACTAAAACAGGAATGTCGGAATCCCCAGTGGCTTTGGGTTCCGCTCAACGTCTGAAAGCCAGGCTGGTTAAAAACCAACACGTTGGACTACCTCTCCACATAACCAGAGACCAGTGACTTTTGCAGCACAGAACTGCAATATTCCTGAACACGGAGTGAGTATTTCTTTGTTGCTTCAGCACTGGGTCTATGGCAAATGCAAACCTTAGTGCTGAGAAGTTCGTAGGATGGCACCTCCTCTGCTCCAGTCTGTCCATGACTGAACAGGGAGCCCAAGAAATACAATATATTTTCAGTAAGAGCTGAACAATGAGAAGTGACCTGAGATGGTCTTCAACAGAAGGGAAATCAGGCAGAAAACACATTTCTCACTGAAGTACTCTACTCATCTCCTTTAATGTGGTTATAATAAAACCTTTTCTATTCTACAGGTCTCCTTAAGGAATCCAAACATCACAGCAGAAGCTACTAAGTATTTTGGTGGCACTTGCCTTTAATATTTGCCCAGTGCAGTGGACCCACTCTATTGCAACAGCCCTGCACCATTCCCAATAAAGATGATCCATATGCGAAGGGCACAGTGAAAGGGAGGAGGTAGCAAAGCGGGTCTGAGTGCCAGCAGCTTCCACCCTGCCAGGCAGGTTCACATCCCATTAGGAGAAAGAAACACAAAATGTTCCATTTGTGCGCTCTTGTTTATATTAAGCTAAAAGCTCTGGAGAATAACTTAAAAACAAAGTCAGCTAGGGCAAGAGTGAATCTGAAGAGTTTTTAAGAAAAAAAAGAGAAGAAAGAAAGGAAAAAAAACAGTAAGAGAGGCAAACAGGTACAGAGGGAGAGAAGGAGAGGAAAGGAGTAAATAGCTGAACAAAAGACATGGATTCAGCGGCAGAGTCGCGCATCCAAGTTGGAATCCGCCTCCCACCTCAGCTAATTCCAGATGTTGGCCAACAGTCATACAGAACACAACTTATCTTGGCACTACTGGTAATATTTTAGCTAAGTTTGATTATTTTAGAGTGTTTCTGCAGCGCACTCAGATGCAAACATGCTTTTTGTGGATGTCAGAAACATCAGGTTTATTTTTCCTCCTTTTTTTTTTCCTTTTGTTTGTGCAAATGTATTTAACGAAGCCAAGATAAATAAGCATTCTCCCCATCGCCTCTGGAACGCTCTGCTAATGCACTGAAGCTCTGAGGCAATCCAAGGGGACCTCCTCACAAAACAGTTCCTGTTTTATTTGCTCTCCATGTCAAGAGTCCAGCGCCTCAGAGGACCTGGCACGCCGGTAGGGCTCAGTATATTCCAGGAGGAACAGGCTATTTCTTCCTTCTCAGGATACAGCATCAGTGCGTGAGTCTCTCCACTCAGATTCAGCACTAAAACGATGCCCCAGGATGACATTAACAGACACTGCTGTGGCATATGAAATCTTTCAGTGTTTATTCTGAGCATATTCCTAGGAATAACATATTGTTAATAAATTTACCTGAAGACTCCACTAGAATTTTCTTTTCCAGTTTCATACTGTTTTGAAGCTTTCAGCATGCTTTACAATAGCTGCAGTCTTTCATCACAAATGCAATCTCACTTTAAGAGTGGAACAGTCTGAACCCTACAGGTCCCAGAAATACTGTATATTGTACTTTACCTGAAGTTTGGAAATGTCCTTAAGAACATCAGCTAAAGGCAATTTAAAAATTTAAATATATATACACATACATATGCATAAAGTTATTTCATCTCTTAAAAAATAATTGGTATGTGTTAGCAAGCAATTGATCTTAGAATTTTTACAATGTTCTCTTGTCAGGTCAAAAGAAAAGGATTTTCTTTACAGATATTTGAAACACACTACTGCTAAATCCTATGCAAAACCTGGAGTGCATTATTCCTACATGTGTTTACATTTTTTCTATCACAAAAATAGCTAATTACACAACATTGCTTATTTATTTATAGCTGTATGACTTTGATGCTTCTGCTGCCTATCACATTCCAAAATTGTTTTTCCACATGGAGTGGTTTCAGCCCAGGCACCTGCTTGTTAATGCAAATACCTGAACAACTGGGAGCTGGACTGAAGCCATCTCCCCTCATTTCATGTATGGAATAAACTAACCTCATTTTGTATCATATTCAGGGTTATTACAAAAATGAAAAGCAAGGGCTAAATCCTCCAGTGTTATATCTGCCAAATTTCCACAAGGTTCAGCAGAGCAATGCTAATTTACACCAGCTGAGGAACTGGCCACATTTTTAAATTTCACATGAAAATCCCCTCAACTCTTCACCACCGGGATCGTCGAGTGCTGCGTCACTGTGGGGGCTGGATGTGGAACAAAAGGGTTTGCTTTAATGCTGAAAATGGAAACTATCATTAGCGATGATGTGCTGACTGCGAGGCATTTTTCAGGGACAAATTTTGCAGAGGAAAAGGACGAGCCCTGAGTGAGAGCAGGGGCTTTCTGAACACAACACTGTCCCCAGCCTCGGTTCACGCCGCAGAGAAGCTCATACCAAAGCAAGAAAAAAGTTCACCCCCTATTTTCTTATGGCAGTATTTATCATGAAAAAGGGTTTAAGGGAAAACACGCAGGTATATAAATATAGGTATCTGTACAGTGTTTACAGGGATATGTGTACAGATCACTTCGCCCAAGTGATCTGGAAACTGGAACAGAACAAAATAATTATTTAATGTTTCAGAGTAAAATTTCACTGCAGTTTTAGTAAGTGAGGAATACAAGACCTAAATTAAACGGTAGCTTAGCACAATGTAATTATCCTTCCTAAAAGCTTCCTTTGCTTCCTAAAAGCAAATCCTTTCTAAAAAATTGTTCTGTCCTATAATCGCCTCTAAAATACATATATGTACAAATATACAAAAGACATTTTTAGTGAAGAACTTCATATGCTCATCTTCTTAATTTATAATGCGAATGATTAAAAGAGGGTCTCTTTTTAAAATTAAACAACAAATTCACAGCAAAATTATGTAAATATGAAAGGGTCATTGTGAATTTAAAGATAGAATACTGCCTAATACAACCTTCTGTTGTATTTGTCTTACCTACTTCTTGCATTTAAGTCTCTGTAAATTTTGAGTGCTCTTGATTTCCCCTCTTTGTAAAAACCTTTCACACAGCCCAACAGAAGAGAGAATGTTTTGAAAAATGAGTGTAAAACCGCAAAAAGTTCAGTGTTTTCTACAGCAGCTGTTAAAAAACCTACTTAGATACTCTTTTAAAGTAAAGTTTTCAGACAACTTAGGTCCCATTTAGGTGAGTCTAGTTTGGTCTGAAAGACATTTAATAATGTGAAAACGTGCAAAGAATATTTGTAGCCTACGCATCTCTTTCAGAAGAAGTTCTGCGTGAGACAACATTTGTCTGACATGCCAGTTCTATTCTCTGTTTCTATTTAGATGTTTGTTCTGAAGGGGAGTACAGCAAAATGACAGCTAATGAATAAGAAGCCACCTTATTTTTATCAGCAACTACACAATCCATCCTCCTACGGCTGAAATAGGGTGTTTTCCCAGCCAGGATCTGAACTCCACATAAAATTATCACCTCTGCCCTACTCTGATCACAAACTGATCTGGATGTGTTTCCATCATCTGCCTGTTAAAAACAAACTGTCTGTGAACTAGAGCTACTGTCTTGTTCTGACAAATACGATTCTTAACTACAGGCCGAGGTACTGGATTCTGAAGATACTGTAATTCTGAATCTAAACACAGGTTTCTTCAGCCAACCTTCTACACCTATCAGTAGCAATGAAATGCACATGCTTCACATGTGATTTGCAATCACATTTTCAATTTCACAAAAATAGAATCCCTAAGTGTTTGAATGTACAGTTCCCACTTTATTTCTAAATTTGGGACATTACTTCAGATTATTGTTGGAAGGAACTCTCACTAAAGGAGAATGGGAGAAGGACAATATCTAAGTGCCAAGTCGTGATTGTGGAGGAGTTCCCTTTTACTCAGTGCTCTGCAGAAGCTATTTTGTGGCATTGCAGAATACCTTGATTTGTTGCACGTTACTGCAAGGTGAAAGAAAACCTCATCATCTGATCACCACTGTATCCTTACAAGCCCTGAAGATAAAGTATGGAAAATCTATAACTGCAATGTTATGTCTGTTGCTGCTGCACTCTTTACTAATCAATCAATGCCTCTCGACAAAGCTCTTTCAGTCTCTTCCCGTAGCAGTTAGACCTATAATCAGCTCGACAAAAACAGTTGAGATGCATCCTTTGTGCTTCCATGTCATTTACATATACTAAAAATCACTCAGTGCGCTTATTCATAACATGTTAAGGAGTATAAAATGCACCATATTAGTGTGCTATAACCACAGCCATTATTTAAATAGGCTAAAATGTCTTTTACATTCTAACATAAATTCCCCTATTAAGACCAAATGGATTGGATCATTGTTCCCACATTTCCTTCATAAGTAAAATACAATTGTTAAATAACTCACGGACCTTCCTGTGCATGCACAGTAGGACTAGTGTTTTGTGACAAGCGACTGTTCTAACGATTTGTAAATCTTTGCATCTGATTTACAGACATCTTCTGACTGACTTTGATAATGAAAAGGAACTTTTGTATTTTACAAAATTATTCTCAACAGTCAAATACTTCACTCTTTGAACAACAGCCATCAGTGGAGCAAAAAGCATTTCTTGCTGCATCCACACAAGCTTCAGCTGCTGCTGCTACCATGCTATTTCAGACACTATGCTATCCTGTGGCACCTATTGATTTACTCGTGTTTCCCTCGCTGTGGCTCTCAGGAGGCCTGTCTCACCTGTGTTTAGGCCAGTCATTTTCACCCCCTACTGTTAAATAATAATTCAGAGTTAGAAAGGCTGGCAGTGCAGCTAAGGACTGCATGGAGCATTTTACATAGCTCTTCTGTGCGTGAACAGTCTGCAGGGGAAGGGGCAAGGAGCCCTCTGCTCATCAACTTGTCCATCCTTCACATCTAACACAGCCCCTGTACAGGAGGGGTCATCAGATCCCACGTTATCAGAATCCGGTGGCAGCTGCACAGAGACTCTCATAGAATGTCATCTGTTCCAGACTCGAGCAAAGATTTATTTGCAAAGCCACCTGTGAGGGGCCAGCAAGATGGAGACAACAGGTGAGAGCACTGGTGAGGAGGCCAAGTCCCTCGTGCTCCACCTGCTCTCAGGGCAAGAACTTAGGAGGCGCCGGGTTGCACAGCCCTCGAGAAAAGACACCGAGGGGAGAGCAGTTTGGCCACTGCTGTGTTGCCTGATCCTTGTGGAACTGTTGTGAGCTAATGACATTTTACTCTCAGTTATCCAGGAGCTTTCTAAAGGTGTCAGCATGGTAAGATACTATTTCTGTCCCAGGCAAACAGCTCAGGAAAACTTCTGCCTACAGGAGATTATAAAGGAAGACATTAACACATTGCAGGAGATGTACATTCTACGTACACACACACACACACACACACACACACACACAAAAAAAAAAAAAAAAAAAACACAACATGAAAACATACCATGGTCACAACATACATTATGTTCTCCATAGATAATTTGTTAGATATTTTGATAATAAAAGTAAAACTCAGGACTTGTCTAAAACTGACACCGCATATTTGGTTCCTGCCTGTATCTACTTCCAGCTTCTTAGAACAAACCTTGATCAAGACAAAAAGCAAGGATTTTAGAACAGTACAAAAGTGATGGTGAGAGCAGAGAGGGTCTCTCCTCTGTATCACACCTTTTGTGATAGTACCTGAGAGTCTGGTAAGTGAATGTGACTAGTCAGGGGAAGATGCTCAGGGATTTACTTTCCCTTTGAGAAGCTCACAAAGCAACATATTCTTCTCTAGAAAATGAATTATTGGGAACCAACATCAGGTACAAAGGAATAAAATATCTCCATTGTGATTCTTCCATCTTGAGGATAATGCTACTAAAAAGGCTAGCTCAAAACCATGTGTTTTATGAACTCAAAGGGAAAGCATGAGTCACAAAGCTATAGCGTAATCCTCCTGATATTTGTGTCATTTATTGAGAGAAACACTGCCCCCCAAAATGTCTTTTTCACCTACTACTTCCAGCTCTCAAATGATACCTCTCCTCATTTTGATCATAAAAGCATTTCAGTGATTATTGCGAATGGAGTGATACAGCCTACTCAGAGACATACCACAGCCAGGACACTGCACTCAAGGAGAAGGGTCAAAAACTGAGAAAGTGGGCAAACAAAGAAGACAGTCTTCCTAAACCAACTGCCACCCTCCTGTTCATTACGGCAAGGGTCTTAGTCTAAATCCTGATCTGACTACATCGGAATTTTGCAGAAGGCTGAAACCTTCTCTATTATGCAGTGTCCAAACATACTGACACAAACACCCTGAGTTTTGGGTCAACTTCATTTATGTCTGCATGATCTTCACAATATGTCTTGGGCTGTATAAAGGGAAGCGTAGCAATAGGATTCTCCCTGAGGGTGAGCTATATTGGATGCAACATGCTCCATATATTTGTATTCGGTAGTGTGGCATGACATACACACAACAGTATTAGCAAATCTCATTGGACAAGTCTGGAAACCACAACAGATGCTGGCAATCACAGAGGCAGTGTTGAAGTGTAGCCTCACATATTATCTTCATCCTCTGTACTGTTATGTTGAATTCTGACAAGGGACTGACCTTTAGTAAGCTTCTTTGGATAGAGACAGTCAAAAAATCTTTCCTGTTTGTTTGTTATCGAATAAATGTTTTTTGATGTTTATATTTTTCAGCAAGGATATCTTTAACAATGCAATTAGGAGAAGCTTCTCAAACACTGGCCAGATCAGTCCTCCACAGGTGCAAATCATCCCCCTCAAAATAAAGCAGAACTAGAGACTTCTTTTGCTGCACAAAGGATGGTTTAAGCTAAATGCTTTTACTAGCTTAACAAAGTAATAGCAACAGGAGACAAATGCTCATGAGTAATACGAATAGCTTCAGAAAGGGTTTGCCGCTCTCAGTTATATGACTAACAAAACAAACAGAGTCTTTACTGCAGAAAAATAAACAGCGAGTGCTGCAGGGCTGCAGAGTTGGTGCTGGATGGGATCACTCAGTCTCTGGGGATTAGCTGCCATTTTTACACTAAAACTCTAATAAAACAATCTTTTAAAAAACAGAATGTTTGCACAGCTAATAGAGAAATCAAGTTGACTTGAGAACATATCTAAATATGGTACTATAAAGGTGTATCTGCATTGTTTTTATTTACTTATTAATTGGAAAGCTTGGCATACCGCTGCAGGGGTTTATATGACTCCCTGGTTAGCTTCTGCTGCCTTGCTAAGTGGTCTGTTTCTGGCTTGTAGATTTTCAGTGCAGTTAACACCCTTCTTTTTCTTTATTTTTCCAGCCTCCCCAACTCCTCTTTTTCTTTCACTCCCTCCCAACCCTCACCTCTTCTCCCTTTCCATCTCTCAGGAGCAAATGTTAACGGAATTTATATTCAGCATCTTGTCACATGACAGACATCTATTTTTCACTTGTCAGGCTGGCCAAAATTAAAGCAGAAGCATGTTAGTATGACAGTCAACTCATGCAGATCCTCTAGGTCAAATCTTCAAAAAGAAGATCAAAAGATAGGTATAACAAATATGTTTGGAAGTTTTTAAATTAAAAATAAATATTTAGCCTCAGATACAGGCAACTAAATTTCTGCATGCACTTTAAAGGTATTCTTTTAAAATTAGAACAAGACACAGCATGGGTACATCTACAAGCAAACTAGGAAATCAATAGTCATATAACGATGTCTCCCTTTTTTATGAAATCTATCTGTAAACAGAAAACTGAAAGTGTCTAACGCTTTATCCTGCACTAACGAGCTAAAAATTTAAATGTGCTGCCAGTTCAAATAAGACCCACTACGTTTAATATATTCTAGGCTATATATTTTCCTAGATAAATCAATAACAAGCAGCTATTCCCCAAGGTGAAAACATACATTAAGAAGGAAAGACACCAAGCCAACTACCTTTCGCTTATTTATTTTAAAAAATATGTTCATAGCAGTGGTGGTTTTCCTCGCTTGAAAGAGATGTAGGCGGATTTCATCTCTAGTGAAACATCAGTACACAATGTAAGGGTGTTAAAGCCAAATGCCACTCCTCCCTGTTTGATAGCACAAGTCTTACTTTTCCGTTATTGATTCTCCCCGTAAGTGGCCTATGTAGAACATGACATTATGCATCACAACGCTGCGGCCACAGCGAGCCCAGCAAGCAAAAGGTTTCCAGCTGCATAAACAACCATACCCTGCTTACTGCCTGATATGATATAAGCACGAAACAGCTGTATTAGCCTTGGCAGAAAATTATTTCAGACACAACTGCACTTGATTTATGTAGGGAATACATGAACATAAGGCTAGATTGGAATTTCTAGTGTTTGCGACAGGTCAGATGCGCTGTAGCTACTGCCTCTGCTATGTGAAATCAGGGTAACGGGTGGTAAAGCACCAGTCGTGGGAGACAAGATGCTTTCCCCAATATCCTACAGTATAGTAACTATTTAAGATAAGATGGCTATTGTTGCCCTTCTGCTAAAGGCAGAGTGCAGTTAAGTAAGACCTTTGCTCAGTGATGACAACATCAGAAGGGATTTTCCTATTTTAAGATGGACAACTCACCGACACAAATAGAACTTCAGTTTTAGTGAGATGGAACCAGACGCGGGTTCATGAGTTCTGCCGCTCCACAGTCCTTGTCCTCTCCACATTCTGCTGTATCTTCTCCTTGCCATTCCCCTCCAGCTCCTCCCACAGCTGCACAACCACCTCTAAATTAGAGGCAGGAGTCTGATTTCAGAGATTACCAACAAAGTCAGACTCCAAACTTTCTAACATGGTTAGCTATCTCTTCAAATTTTATGGATGTTGGTTTTCATAGATGACAATTCTCTTCAACATCACTAACGTCTCCAAGAACACAAAGAAACAAGCTATTATTCACATTAAATTCAAAGAACTTTCCTTACATAACAAAATGTTTAAGAATGCTCTTCTAATGAACAAACAAAACGGTCTTTACTCTGTCATAAGACCAATTGCTAAAGTTAATACAGCTTAAGACACTTTATAGGTCATAATTTTTGTGACCCACATAAAGGATGAAAAAGTAGCAGCACCAAACATCTTATAAAAGGTTAAACATACTAAAAAGAGAGTGCTTCAAAGTTCAAAGATTCTAGCAATACAGAGGGCATCCATATGCACTGTATGCTGCTTGCATGCAGAAAAATTGTTTATGTGTCTAAAACAAAATCAAGCTATAGTAGTTAATATTTGAAAAAAAAATCTAATTTCAAAAGGGATTTCAATGCTTGTATTTTATGGACTAAGCCAAACCATAAATTCCAGGAATTAATTATCCATAAAAAAACCACTGCTGAGTAGGTGAAGCACTTGGAAGTATTAGCTGCTCTCAGAGAAAGTATATTCAACTCGATGGATCAGTAAGATCACACAAGGCATCTTCTTTGTTCTCTTACACAAAGCAGGTCCTGTATTTTAAAAGTGGCCAGCTGAGGGCAACACCTGAAATGCCACTCTGGGAGCCCGTGGCTCTATCCCCATGTTGGACATTTCACTGCAATAGAGTCTTGGGAACGTAACCCACTCTTGCAGTCTTACCAGTCTGCAATATGGGTATAATAATATTTCCTTATGAGAACAAAATACTATAAGACTGAATGTCTGCAGCATGGTTTCAAAGGCTCAGATGAAAAAGGCTCTACAAAATTCAATGGATTAAATGTGTAAGATCATGAAGCATGAAGAATTCTTTTCAGTTATCACTATTGACAAGATCAGGTTTAAAACCCATTTTGTCAAATTTGAAGAGTTATTTTGAAGGAAAAAAAAAAAGCTGTTGAGGCAAATTTTGTAATACCTTTTAGATAATCTGTTCTTACCAAGCTTTCCTCCTTTGCACGAATGGGAGAGCAATGAAACTGCAAGCCAACAAAACTCATATATACTATAGATGTGTATGAACCCCACCAGTTTACAAGCTGTAAAAGCTTCCATTGAGAAAGGAAGGCAACCTGCCACACACTGCAGCAGCAATCCATTTTGATGAAATGCATGCCTTTGTGAATCATAAGCAGACTTTCTACAAAACTGTCTCTCTCTTTCTCCTGATTCCCTGCAGACGTGTGCAATTTTCACTGCCTGTCAGTTTATCAAAAAGACCAGAGCATCAAATTTCAGCTCTGGATTGTCAGGTCTGATCCCTATTTCCTTTCAAATTCCAAAATACTGACACATTGATTGGAGTTCACAGTGTCAGACAACAGCACTTAAGAGACATTTTTGCTAAAATATGGCTTCTGATCTATCTTTTATGTTTTTTTTTTCCTTTGCAGCCTCAGGAGTATTGATCTGGGACTCATTTATATATGATTTTCACAAAGTAGCGGGCAATTCACTCAAACAAAACAGTTCTTTTGTATAACCTTTTAAAAGGGAGCCCATAAAAGGAGGCTGCTCTAGCTTATTTAGTTTGCGGAGATGTCTCCCTAACACTTCCAAGCATTGCCTGTATTTTTAAGTTTCCAAATGCTAGAAGAGAGATCTAAAACAAGAGCTCACAGCTACACAGAGCGCTCAGCGCACTGCCAAGTTCGGGTATATTAGCACTGTGTAAAAGTTGGGACTCCATAGCAACAAACAATTTTATATCTACACACGTGCACATAACTCTGATAATACTGGTCATTATCTGTAAGAGCTCTTTAGTAAATATATGAATTCAGCATAAGGTAGCACTGGAGAATAATGTCATCAATACACTTTTTTGAATCAGACTCACTCCTCTAAATCATTAGACTTTAAGGCACCCAACCAGTCATCCTGTCTTCTCAACACACAGACCACAACCAACAGACATTTGGTTGTGTCCATCTTTCTAAAAATGCTACTTCTTTTTCAGTGAAGATTTCCATATTTTGTTGGAAGCTGAGCGTGTGTGCATGTCACACGTAGGAATTGGATTTGGGGCTACTGCGGCTCTTGCGCAGCTATGGATTTTGACACACACCAAGTCATATGAATGTACATTGCAATTTAACGTAAAGAGTTAATATGATTAACCATTCTTAGGGGTAGAAACCAGAGAATGCTACAGTACTCCAAAAAACTCTTCGTTTAGCAAGATCAGTCCATTATTAGTTCAAACACACTCTAAATGGGCCCAACTTTCCTTTTCAAACAGTGTTTCTTCTACATTTTTACTTCATCGGATTTAGTAATATAAGTAGATATCTGTCACAGATGTAGACTGGAAGAGCTGTTTCTACCTTGCTCTTTCTTGGGTGGCCACTAAGGAAGCAGATAAGGAGATACCTGTTCCACTATATTCTCAGCTTGGCCTCTTCGGCTCCATAGACAAAAACTCTCCAGGCAGCTTGCAAGTTGTAGTGACACACATGAGAAAGAATGTCTGCACTAATGGGACAAAAACCTTGACGCTTTCTAATAAAATCTGAAAGGAGTTGGAACAGAGGAATAAGAGTAAATGGGAAATTTTACAGTGATTGAATTGAGACCAGAGATCAACCCATCAGCAAGCCGTAGTACTTCCAAGGAGGAAAAAACATTAGCTAAAACAATACCAAATATATCAGCTATATTCTGATTTTAATGCAAAGATTGATTTAACTACATAAAAGCTAGCTACTACAAATTAAGAACTCTTTAAAAACAGACATTTGAAAGTTATATGAATTTTATTGCTTTCATTCTTAAAGCTTCCTGTTTCTAAGTAGTGCAAAGTCCTCATTCTTTCTCACACATGTTTTGTATTCCTCTTGTATTTTATTTTCTATTCATACTAATTTCGGAGAGTTTTTAAATATAGAATTAAAAGGATATTAGGAAGACTTTCAAGGGAAAAAAAAATCTGTTCTAACTGGCAAAATCCTAAACCTAAAAAAGGAGAAATACCTTTGTCAACCATCTGAACTGCAGATGGAGAAAGACATTCTATATGTAACTCAAACTTGTCATGCAGTTAAGGGACAGATACACTAAAAAACAAGCAGATTAAGGAACCATAGTGTTGGCAAGGTCTAGGGTATGCGGAACTCTGGACTGCACAAACAGTGAACTGCAGTTCAAAGCACAAATTTCCTTCTGCAAAAACTGACCTACTTTCACAAACAGAGATGAAATGGCCATTTGCTCATCTTACTGAAGGAAATATCTGTTTTCAGGTTACCATATAATACTGGTTATATCTAGAACAGTAATATCTGTTACAGTGAAACCAGAAAAAGTAAATATTTAATTATAAGCATGTATGAAACCTTTCTTTTTAAAACACCAAATTTGTACATCATATGTAGATACCATGTAATTCTTACATACATATTGCTACAGTCACATATCCTAGCTAAAAGCAATGAGCTGTTTTTCTCTTTAGCCATGAGAGAAGTTGTGAAGCTATTCTGGATAGAACAGATTCCTTCTGCTTTTTGATATACTCTTTGTTTTTAGAGGATCTAAAATATTTTGCTTCTATTTCAATATGGAATGGAAAGATAAACAGATGAGTGATAATACAAATGTGTGATATCTGTCATGATGCTCTCCATATATTATAGAACTCTATTTTTACCTAAGCAAATCAGCTGGTGAACACTTGCCGAAAAAGGTAAGAATATGTTCAGCTAAACAAAACATTCGTTATGAAACATTCCGCATTACTACTTGTGATTCATTAGCACCTGTACTCTAAGCCAAGATCAGAGAAGAAGTCTTGCTTCTACATAATTTACAATTTAGTTGCTTAATGGCAAAGAAAAGCCAAGGCACACAGAAGTTGAGTGACCTTTTAAGGGTCATAAAGTAGCTCAACAGCAGAGGCAGTAAGAGAGCCCTGGGAGCTCAGCCCACTTCCCTCCCCACAGCATCATCTACCTGCAACACAGGCTGCAATTTTCTGCCTGTGTTACACTCTCTCAGGTAAAACCCTAAGCCGGTAATACCTGCACAAAATGCTTCTACTAGAATTAACTGACATTGATATTTCAATTGAGAGGATTCCAGCGTTTATTTTTATTAGGACAAACTAGAATTTGTAGTTATCCACGCTACGAAAACTCCAAAGAAAAATGCGATTGAAGTAAATTGAAAACATTTCTAACCCCTTTAAAAGAAAGAAATAAATAAGTAGAGCGGAAGGCCACCTTCCCTACTTCATCATTCGCAGTGTCACATTCAGAAATTCATTACTGTTTTGCTTCCAGACAGCAGATAAGCTGAAGTTATGAAAACTGTCAGTTTGTGAACGTCCCAAAATGTGCAAGGGTCTTTTGTCATGTACGTCACATACATGAGTTGGGATGTGGAGTCTAAGAGGCACAAGCCACCTGTATGCGAGCTGAGCAGGATGTCAGATACTTTCCTTTGTAGGGAGATGAAAAAACATACGACTGAACAGCTGTGCAAAACCAAAAGCATTCTGTAAAAGCACATCCTCAACTTCCCTGGACTCACCACCCTGAGACCGAGCTCTTCCATGCTACCTGGGTTGTCATGGATTGCTATTTATGTCCAGGCCTCCTCCAACACTGCAAAGTGTAGGACTCAGGATCAGCTGGCGGCGCCTTCTTTTGCTGTGCCTGATTTGCAGGGCAGAGAAGACACGTTTCAAATCTGTTTCCAGACAGGTCATGACTAAAGCTACCATCAGGTTCAATGAGATTAGGATTTTGCCTATGTATCTTTATAAACAGAGTAGGATTAAATAAACTATAACACAGGCCCTCTAGACTATTAGAAAAGCAAGGGCAGCCAGCAGAGGAGCGGGCAGCAGTGTCACGTGAGGTGCCCATCAAACCCAATCACTCCCCGGCAGTGGTCCCTCCTGAAGTGGCCCGCGTGCCGGGGAGCGGGCACCGTGCCATGCCAGCAGATGGGCAGGGCTCGGAGGCAGCCAAGAGCCAGTGTATGTGTGTCAAGTGAGGGGACTTAGGGCAGGCTTCCCAGCTGGGAATATCCACATGGCTCCCCTTCCTAAGCTTGCACTTCGACAAAGGAACTCGCGTCTACTAATCCAGCTCAGAGCTGGATTAAGTCTGAAGGAAAAAGAACAGCCTTCACGATCACTTTGGGCTGGGAAGCGGGAAAGCGGGGTGTCTGGGGCACAGAAAGGCCTCTTGCTGCTGACCCTTTTGTCTTCCTCGGGAACGCTTGCAAGGAAAACCCTGTTCTCCCCAGCTTCTGCCTCCATAGGTAATAAAGGAGCCCCATAAAGGAGCTTCTGTCTTCAGCTCAGGACCTTTACCTATTTTTTCTTGATATGCACAAATAACATTACTCTTATCAAGTCTCATACTTAATCAAGTAACTACCTGAAGTGTCAATAATTGTTTTTTTTTTCCTTTGTTTTTTTCTTTCTATATCTTTGGCTTTGTAGGATTTGGTACACAAGGACCACCACAGGCATTCCAGCCCAAAACAGCCACTACACAGGGCTGGGACTACACAGGGAAAAGTCAGGGCACAATGTGCATTTTTAACTAAAGTACAGGAATGATTAATTACATTTAATTTGGTGTTAGCACTGATGCTACCCCACCGAAAAGGATGCCATAAATAACAATCAGACATTTATCACCTCATACACAAAACAATACCCATAATCAGAACTACTTGTACTTACATAATAAACCTTACTATTTCTAGATCATTCATGACCATAGATTTTAACTAATTCTCATTATAAGAGGAAAGAGGTATTATCTCCAAACTATACATGAAAAACTAACACCACAGGCAGCTTTAAGGACTTGCTGGGACAAAAAAGAAACGGAAACAATTTCAGAATTGCAACCAGAAAGTTTCTGGTTCCTAATTTTGTAGCAAACCACTCGATCTTGACTCACAGTTTTTAAAGTCAGATCGACTAATTTTATGATTACTAGGATTGCAACTCATGCAATTTATGCTATAGAGAAAAGACAGCCTTCCTAAAAGGTTAAAAAATGGAGGCTCTGATTCACAAGGGGATCTGTAGCCTTCAGTGGGTTTCCAGGGTGAGAGAGGCTGGAGGCCGCATGGACAGCACATGCTCAGGCAAACCCCCTGCCTGGTGTTTGCAGCCTCCTGAGTTCATGGAACACGAGCAACTTTGTAAGTAAGGTCACTGTGAACAGGCCTGAGCATGGAGAGTATTTCCAATATCTTTACCTTTAATACTGATTGTCCTCATGAGACAATTCTATAGTTCCTATTTTGTTTGCATAAGATAAAAAGCCATTTTTTCTATCTGGTCCGAAGTTGTTAGGAAAAAAGTGTCCTGCATTCATGTTATCGCTAGGAAGTATCATTGCTTTTGTATGAAGAGTTCCTCAAGATTTCTCTGGATTTTGGTTGCAGACTCTTAAATAGGTCATATACTTTCCAACAACAAATGATATTCTGCTTTTATTCTATTACTAAAAAACATCTTAAATTCAACATGGTCACCTCTCACTAACATCTACAGGAAAGGACAGAAACTTCCTGTTATTTAATAACAAAGGTACCATGTAGGGACCCTCAAACCTATTAAAATAAAACTCAACAATTTAGGCCATGTGTTATCTGTAGTAGTTTTCATGGGCCACGTGTTATCTGCAATAGTTTTTGTGAAGGGTATCAGTGGTCCAGGACAGCTGAGGCTATGCTTTTATGCCTGCACTGGTGTATTTTGCTAGCCTACACACTCACATCCTGATGATTAGCTCTCAATTTCTTTGATAGGCCAAAGGAAATATATTTTTAGCACACATGTAATTTTTTTCATCTGTGCAAGTCATTCTACAAAAACAGCTTTAGACAAAATATTAAGCCACAAGTAGTAACAGAACACTAGCTTTTCATACAAGGACAGTCCCACCCTCCTTTTGAAGATGGATTGATGAACTGAGGAATAGAGAAAGCTTTGGATTTGCTTGTCTGTAAGTGGTTCTGAATACAGAACATAACAACACACGCTTTGTGAAGCTCTCAAAAATGAGAAAAGCATGTTGTGTTGTATCTCATTTCTATGTAAAATTAATGAAAATAAAGCAATGCACTTCCCATGCATAATGAATAACCATGCCAAACTATATCAACTTTTTCAGACTTTTCCTCTAGAGGGCTTTTAAATGAGGTCAGCAGCAAACATATCTTTACATTTGATCTAAGAGTAAGCAGCACAGAGTAACGGAGCTTGTCCACACAAAACATAGTAACAAGCATCTTGATTCTGATGACGAAAAATAGAATACTAACTACCACCCCTGTATCTGCATCAAATACAGATTTCACACACTCGGTTACAGAGAGAAGCCAGGACTGTGCATAGAGACACAGCCCCATTAACAGTGCCGGAAAGATCAATGCTGGCTAAGCACAGGAATGACAACCCCATATGTCAGATTCGGGAGGACCAGCAGCGTATGCCTCCAGAGGGCCAGGATTATGGCACAGAGGAGTTTCAAAGAGCCAGGTGACACGCTCAGGTTCTACCTTAGAAACCGATAATTAACATCCCATCCTAACAGAAAGCAGCAGCAGCAGCATGGCCGCAGTAAGAAAAAAGCAGCCATTAAGTGAAACTGCCCCAACAGCTCACACGCTGTTTTCCCGGTTGCAGGCCTGTTCAAATTGAGTTCTCCTTTTCCTGGTCCATGCAAAAACTATTCCTGGCTGTGACAAAAGAGATCATGCTCTAAAAGCAATAAACAGCAAATGCACTGCATGCAACAGAACTCATTCTTGCCGTGAACTGCTGCTTTCCTTAAACAAGACGAACAAACTCCTCTCAAGTAATTCTTGGTAGCATTCTGGAGAGCGCTCATTCCCTGTCATGTCCTGCTTGAATTTTAACTGACTCTGCTGCCTCCTCTCTATGCTCAGCAGCATCATGCTCCTACGTCCCAGTGAAGTAAAACACATCAGTGAAGTAAAAAACGAGAGAAGGGCAGTAGTTATCCGTGGTGCCCGGCCTCAGCAGTAGCTTCTCCAGAACAGACAGACAAGCCCCTGGGTCAGACAGTAACTTCTGCAATGCAACCCGTCGCACGGCAATATTTGTTTCAGAAGGTTTATAAACGATTTTGTTGTAGACGTCTTATTGACAGAACTAACCTAATTAAGACCAATCTTCTACATCAATGAAGCTACAATTAAAAGATGACATTCTTACCTTCAATTTTTCTTGTTAAGGGTTCACTTTTGTTTTTCTGATTGTACCACTCCTGCTTAAATTATCATTATTAAATTTTTAATAGAACTTGTAATATCTGATTGCATTTAAAACCCACACAGTTCTTGGCACTATAAAACACATCGTTAAGTCCTTATCTGGGAGATCTTGCAATCTAAACAGACGAAATGCATGATGAGAGCAGTGAAGAAACAAAGTATTCCTATCCTTATTTTTCAACACACAGAACATAGTCACCAGCTGACTGCTCCTACAAGGACCCTGGCAGAAAGTCTCATGAATCAAACTCAAATCTCCAAAGCGCTATGCTGATTTTTAAAACAAAGATAACTGCTTTGTATATTTAAACTTGTTCTTTTTTATCATTAAGATGTTTCTATTTTCAAAACCTCCTCTGCTTCTATAAGAACCTTCTAGCTCTATTCCAAGTTCTTTTGGATTTAACTGGTAATGACCAACATTTTTTTATCAATCCATAAATTTGAGAAGTTAATAGTGGTGGGCTTTTTCTTTTAAGTTCAGCATTTCTTCTTGCATCCAAACAAGGTATAAAGCTGGACTGTTTCTCTGCAACACATTTTGTGTATGATTTAGGGACAAATCAAACTAGGAACCAGGATCATCAACCAAACCACCAAACCTTTGAACACACCTTAATTCCAAACACAGGCAGAGCTGTTTGCTGGATGTTTGGATGAGGTGACATTACCTGCAAGTCTAATGCAGAGTCCTCAAATGGGGCACCACAATATCCCACTAATGGCTCATCAAACTCTTTCAGTCTTTGCTTGTATGCTTGAAATTCTGACAGATGTTAAGATTAAGAGAAAATAACTAAGCAGAAAAAATAAGCAAAAAAAAAATGTTTTTTCCTCTGCCTCAGCTCTTAGCACATAGGGTCTACTCAGTCTGACTGTTCACTATTTTTATGCTATTATTCAAAATAATTCCAGAGTGGGTCTTTGAGCTTCCCACTTCCCATTAAGTTAAACATTTTTAAATGAATTTATGTTTGTTGATTTAGAATTTGATAAAGAAATTTATCTGTATAGTAAATTAACATATTCAGGTCTGCTATTAAAAGTAAACAAACACCACACAACAATAATTGTTGTTTAGAGATGTGACCCACAGTTCCACACCTCTTTCCCAGATATTCTTGTGTGTATCAGCCTTTTCTCCCCATAACAAGTTAATACAGTTTCATCACTGCATCCTTTAATGTACACATGTTAATTATGACAAAAGTTAGTAACAACTTCAGTGATCCATCTGCATAGATAATTAGAATAGATGGGCAGGAAGGCATTTGGAAGAAAAAAGAATTCCCTGCAATTCCTGGGGAGAAAGCTGCAGCTACGCAAACTGTTCACAATCTCTGAAGTCTTCATGGAATTTAGGGAACACGGGTTCAGCCCTCAAAGTGGGCACAAACTCCTGGGAGGAGGGAATGACTAGGCTAAGCGAGCACTAATTTGGGCTCTCCAAGGTAATTTACACTATAGTAATTAGAGTTTAGACTCCCTTGCTGCTCTATTTACAAAATCTATTAACCTATGAACTTTCTCTTAAGTTTACATACAATTGTTTTCATTTTTTTTTCCTGAGCAAAAAGGAAAGCAGTTGCTGAGGAAGTAATTTCTAATAATAATTAACAGCATTTGGAGCCCAAGAGGTATATACATACTTTAACACAATCTGTGCTGGGTAAATATACTAGAGATATGTCTTTGTGATCCCTCAGCCTTCAGCTGAGTTGTTGCTAATATCCTTGTTTTTGTTTGCATTGATTTTGCTTTAAGTGCAGTCTGACACATGGTTTTCATTTAGTCGAATATAAAATGATAGGCAAAATTCTGCTGTAAATTACAGTGGAGTAAACAAAGAACATGTTTAGACCCTACACATTCATATTTGTCTTTTATTAAATCAATTTTAAGGGCGTTTTAATAGCTAAGTGCAGTAACTCTCACACGATGCATGGGCACGTTGTAAAGGCAAGAATGACCAGCATTGAGGAGCTCGAGCTCGGCTGCAATGAACATCTCCCTGTCCACACGNCAAGAATGACCAGCATTGAGGAGCTCGACTGCAATGAACATCTCCCTGTCCACACAGGAACACACATCTTCACACATCCTAGTCAGTAAGTCATTAAGAAAAAGTTCCTTTTGATCTACAATTGAGTGAGTCTGCAATGAATATCATTGTTTTTATATCTATTTTGGAAAAATGTCTTAATATTTGTATTGAACACTGTTATGTCATGCTCTGATCCAGAGAATGCTGCTTGTGGTGAACAGATCTTTCCTGCTGAGAGCAATCCGCCTGGAATATCTAGCATGCTCATCATGTGTAACAGATACAGCATACTTGAACTATTTTCTCAGAACAGCTCAGAAATAAGAGGGAAAAGTTTCATACACGTTATTTAAGACAAGATTTGTCCATAAAGCAGCTGAGGCCGGTGGGAGGAAAAAAAAATCATCTCAAAAAGAAGTGAATTAATCTGAGAATTTCCTGCTCTGGGAAGCTGAAAAAGGATAACAGAAATGCTGAATTCTCAAAAAGGGGACATGAACTAGGATACTCCTTAGCCATGTGTAAATACAGCATAGAGGGAATTAATGAGTATATGGGACACAAAGGAATAAAATAACATCATAAATATAATCAAACAACAAAGCTCCAGAGCTGGTCCTAAGTTGTTAGAGCCTGGGCCTCTGGAGTCTTCTGCCTCTTCTATGGGACGAGCCCTTGAGAAGGGAGGTGCTCTGCATCAGGCATGGACATAGCTGAATCTATAAATTAATACATTCATTTATATCAGTAATATGAAGGAGAGAGAGATATTTGCCCATTCAGGGAGACATTGCCTTACTGTTTTAGGATATATGACAGAATATCTCATCCTTGGCTTCAGATTCATATTTAGGTAGATATGGATTTTATTCAAAAATAACTTATGACGAGATCTCTATAAAAAGAAAAGATTTAATAAAAATCTTAGGACAACATGCTACTTTTCAAGTTAGCATTTTTCCCTGAGGACCTGGATATGCTTTTTTGAATATGTATCACTAAAACAAACTGCATGCTCATTTGTATCACTGACACAAAGAGATGACCATCTGCCACCCTCAAAACACCTACAGTTTGGTGTTTTTCCAGCTAATCCTAGACAATGACATAGGACTAGAGGTTTTAACGTCATATGCAGTTCACTTCAGTCACTAAGCTATGCAGATCTCTGGGAGAAAAGGTGGTGTGATCACCTAGAAAAATGAAAAAAATGATTTCTTTAATCAATTATATATGTTTGCCTTCTCCAAATTGAAAGTTCAGAGTTAGTGCATTACATATATTAATTAGATCTTTAATTGATGATGCTGTTTATGCTTGATGCTTTATGGGATTTAATATAATACATAAGCAGAAACACGTTTTCAACCAAAAACCTAACTTAATTGATTTCCACTAAAATTACATGTCCCTTGTCAATCTGAATCCAGTTACTGATACACAGTCGCTACCAGTATGTAAATTCATGTAATGATGATTGAGAGCATCTTATTTAAATGCTGATTATATAGTAATCACTCTCAATTTTCTGCTGTATAGATTCCATTGCCTGGGATTGCCTTAAGATTATTATAAGCAAGAGGGAAAAGTTTGTATAATTAAAGTTATTTCAAATTATGATTAAAACACTCTATTTTGATTAATGTGGACGGATCACATGTCATAATATATACGACGTATCTGTTGTTCTAGCCTAATAAAGGATTTGTTTCCACAGCCTGAAAACAGAGATGAGGTAAGAGGTCAGAGGGATCTCCTGCAGCCTCTCTGAAGAGGAACACTCACAGCAAGTGCTCAGAGATACAGAAAAGAAAATATACTCCGAAAACCTCGCAACAAGCATCTCCTAGGCTCAGCTTTTCTCTTCAATAAACCACAAGGCCTTGCTGTTAACAGGGAAACAAAAAGCACCCTTAAGGTATGATTTGAAACAGTAGCAGAACTTCAGTTTTCAAATAATTCTTGCCATTTCTCTCATACAAGTTCATAGCAGAGTTTATCAGGGAAAAAAAGTTCAGTACATGAATTTGAAAATTTTCTGTTAGTTCTGGCTACCTTCTGACAAAACCCAGAATGACATAAAATACGATTTTTCCAGAGTTTTGTTCAAAATAACAAAATTTCTTACATATCTTCCTTAAGTATATATAAAAATATATTTACATAAACAACTCTGACTTGCAAGAAAGTACTTTTTTAGTACTGTGTAAAGATTTAGGTTTTGATTAGAAAATAGGTAGTGTAGTTTCTTTTCTCTTCCTCTTTCTCCTCTGTCCTTTTCTTTTCCTCCTCCAGATTATAACCTGCTACCACTGTTCCTCAAATATCAGAGAGCAGCTATGATAGTGCTGATCGGGCTAAGCCCCTACCTATTGCCTCTCCTTTTTCTTTCTCGCTAGTACTAATTCATACAATATATACGTATGCATACCTATATATGGACATATAGAACATAAAATTATCAACAAGTGAAAATAGTTAAATTGTCAAAATTATTTCAGAAACATTCCCATTAAAATGTCTGCTCTTCACAACCTGTTATTTCACTGAGTTTTTTTCATTAATAACTCACAGATCCTTAAACAATTCTACTTCACAAGCAGCCCCCCGTGCGGCAAAAGCAAAGCTGACTACATTACGACGACCGCAAAGGCCTTTTTTGCAGGACTATGGAAACAATGACTTTTTAGCTTCTGGTGCATTGTAAAGTGATTCTAACATTGCAAACCACTCCTAAAGATGCTTCAGCACCATGTACAAATTGCATCAATGGCCTTGGGCAGCGTGAAATCTATCTGTCTGCTCTGCTTGATCTCAGACTGCGTGTACTGTGCAGTATCATTATTAGATATCAAGAACAAGTGTGATTTTCCTCCTTGGTGTGAAAAGAACATACAATCACTTAGGCTCCAAACCTATAATATAGGCCAGAGCAGGAACCCATCTCTTAGGATAGTTTCAAATCTGTAATTTCCTTTTATTCCCTGCTGGCAATGTTATTTCTTATCTCCTCCCTGCCCCTCTAGTATCATATATGAAAGGGTATTAAGCAAAATAAATAAATAAACAAATGGATGAATGGAGAGAGCATTCCTCACTGTAAAAACATACTGACTAACATTAAAAATATAACTTTTCAGCCTCTAGACTTCAGGAACCACTCTGTAATATCTAATACATTTTTTTTTTTTTTAAGTAGACTGGGAAATAGTTGTGATTAATGTGTTGTATCTCTAGCTCTGGCCAATATTTTATGGATGACCATTCTGTCATAACATTATAGACAGTATAGCAAACTCACTCTTCTCTCTGTTCCTTCATTTGAAGTCTTGTTACATCCAAGAAATAGAATTATATAAAACTCCAGTCTAAATTCATCTCTAGATTTAAAACCACTTTTTAGCAGAGCTAGAGCTCAATTTAGAATACTTTAAGGACAAATCTTTTCTAAAATACTATGTACAAAAACTTTCTTCCCTTCATTTTTCTGCTCTCCTGTGAAAATAGTTCAGATATTCTTATGTTCAAAATGAAAATCCTAAGACTGTCAGCCAAAGTGCCTGTTTTTATTACCAGTGAATCAGTTAACTTTCTGACTGTATTACAGATAACAAGGATACTACAATTTGAACTACTATCTGAATCTGAAATATGCTACTAATGACACTGGTTCTGGGATACTTCCCAGCTAACAGAACCCACATGCAGGTTTCACTGGATCTGCAGTGCTGTGTGTGGCATTTGACCCTTCCTACTTCAGAGGGATCTAGCCAGGGAAGGATAACGAAACAACATAACTATAAAATGTCTCATTTTGCATTCAAATGAAAGTGTGAGAGATGAGCCTGCACAATCCCTTTTTATAATTTTATTTACTAGTCTGCCCTTACAAGTCTCTCAAAATCACTTAGTGCAGTAAGATCTTGAAATCTGAAGACCAAGTGCCCCGTTTAGCTATAGCTAATTAGTCCACACATCCTGCAATGCAAAAATATAATTGACTCTGTGTGCAAAACTATTTGGGGAGAGCCAGTGCATTTACATGCTAATACAAGGGGCTGTTTGTAAAGATATGCCCTTACATTATACATGGGATATTAGAAAGGTGCCAATTATGAAGAAGGGGTGTTCTCCATTATAAACCAACTGCCTTGTGCAACTAACTAATTGCTCTACACGCTGTACAATCCAAAAATATAATTGACTCTGTCTGTAAAGCTATTTTGGGGAACAAGAAATCATTAGCATGCCAAAACCAAGTGCCAGTTACAAAGAGGGGAGTATGACCACTGTGACCATCTGCCTCCTATATGACTGATCTATACTTTCTGGAATAAGACAAAAAACAAAAAAATCCCCTCTTTTTTAACTGCTGTCCAAAATAAAAACAGGGCTCATGGGATTTTATTTATAGGGCATTTGCAGTATTCTGTAGAAGAGGAATCTCTCTCAAAGGCTTCTTCTGTTCAGATTGAAACCCTGCCAGCTAGGACCACTGTCAATTGGAGCAGTATGCCTTTGTACACTGTGTTGGGTTGGCACTGATTTTCTTTCAAGGGCTATTCCTTATTTCCACCTGGAGGAAGGGCTCCACATAAACACAAGCAGAAAGTCCAGCAACACACTAACTTTTTCCATTAATAAGCAACAAGCGTGGCTTGTTGCTCGGGAATCACTTAGGGTAAGGGCTGTCTGCGTACTCAAGAATTATAACGACAGGACAGATGTTGCAGCTTGTATGTTCCCAACCCTTTGTGAGTAATCAGCTGTACCAGATAAATGCCCAAGATCTTTATATCATGTTTTTGTCTCCAGCATGCATAAAACGGTTCAACATTTTTCTCATCTACAGAACTTCTATATTAGCATGATCCACATGTATCTATCCACAGGTTTACAATATTTTTCTTTTATACTGAGGTATTACTGAAAAAAAGGTGCCATCCTTCATGGCTTTATTACTCTTGCAGTAAATTGCAGGGAAGTTATTCCATAATCTTGTATCTTTTGAGCAACTTCTGACAAATGCTTCAGGTTTACTTTCCCAATACAACATATTCTGGTGGCAAAATAATATAAGTGTGTTTTGAAAAAATGAACACTGTAAATATTCGTTAAAAGACAATTGAAGTAGAAATGGAAAAGAATTGGATCACGCACCATCTTTCTTGAGAGATTCAGATGGGACCTGGTAAGTAGATGAGGCCTCTCCTGCCTACACCTTGCAATACAACTATGAAATGTGCTGCTTCAGTTACTCCCTGGCTTTGGGGATTTCCCAACACGCGCTGTTCATGTGAAATAAATTCTGCAGTCTGCGTTAGGGAATTGTGACTTTTGGGCTTTGATCCACGGACTTCCATCAGTGTTGGGTACATGCCAGTAAAATCCTTGATGAAAAAAAAGCCAGTGAATAAAATTCTTGCAAAGAGGTTTATGTGTAGAGAAGTAAGTTCCTCTCTGTAAGTATTATTTCATTAAACCTAAACATCTGTCCTACTGTAGAGTATAAGTAATTGTTTCCTCACATTCTGCCTGCTCATATTTATTTGCTCTTTGTAAAAATTTTTTTTAACAGTTTAAATAACTCCGGTGTGAATATAGTTCAACTGCTTTTCTCTAGAACATCTCTAACAGCACAATTCAAAGCATTTTTTTCATTTCAAACATACCTCTAATTATATTAATTTCATAATAGTTCAAGATAGACATGTATCCCTGTACTCTTCTTGGAATGTTTGCTTGAATTTTCTATCTAGATAAATGCGAACTGATGGATTGAGTCAGCAGGAGAAAAAAAAAGAAAAAAGAAATGCAGTCAGCAAGGATTTTCTTCAAAGATTGTTTATAATATATAAAATCAATAATTAGCAAACAATCACAAAAGACACCTTCTGGCTACTGCACAATCTGGACAGTGGCTCTGACACACACATTTGTACTTCCCTGTTTCACTGTGTCAGGAACAGGAACACATCATGCTGAAGTTTGCCCTTAAATTGTACAGCAGTAATTTAACAATCAATCTTATTTACCAATATAATTGTCCAGCATTTCCTCCCAACGCCCAGATTTATACAATTTTTCAATAAAAGATTTTACAAATGGCACATGTGGCTGTCATTAGAAATCAAGTGTAACTGAGATTCTTTTTCCTTAATTCACTTGTCTTCTAGTCTATTGAGATGTACTGGAATATAATGCTTTCCTACCTTGTATTTTTACAGTCAATAAAAGTCAATCTTAGTGCAGTCATTTCCATTCATACTCTTATCAACTGTAGCAATAAAGACAACTTCACTCACTCAACCATACCAGAGACTGAAGCTGTAAACACTGAGAACAAGTATGATCTTTCAAACCTAAAACTGAAGCACATGCAGCCCTGCCCATCTCCTTTCTGATTATTAAGGCACACGGCTGGTTTTGTTCTGCTTTCTGCTCTTTTCTGATAGTACTTGAAACTGTGACAAAATATCACAGAAAATCCAGCACCTGAAGTAGCAGAATAAATACAAGTTCCTGATGATGCAACCATTATTCTTCTGAAAACCATCAGGATTCCTAGTTCGGAGGTGCTACTTTTAGTTTGAGATGAAAGAGGAAGCGACTACACCGGAATACAGAGAACAGGGCTGCCTTTACTCGGACACCTACTCTTCTGCTTCCCCTCACTGCATGAGCAGCTGTACCTGACGCAGCACCACAGTCAGTAGTTGGTGTTGTCAGCAATTTTCACTTTCATAGTTCATAAATACTATAAGAGATCACATTTCATGTGGACATCATAGTAACAAAAATACAACTAAAACACAACTACTATTCTATAGCCCCACTTCAAAAAATTTGCAGGAACCATGGCATTTTAAATAATAACTTTTTTTTTAAAGTAAACATTTATATGAAATTACTCTTCTTTAGAGCAAAAACCTGGCATGTTCATACGGGTCAGGACAATCCATTGGCTCCATGAAGTGCAGTCTTAGAACACCTCCAATAATGCCTAATGGCTTAGCAGAGTTTGCAACAAATGCCACAGTTAAACAATATAAAAAATATGAGTAGAATAATAGCTGACAAAGAATGTGTTGTTTTTATTGCCTTAAGCCCATTCCCCCACTGAGATGAGTATTTGATTTTTAAACATACAATTAAAAAATAAAAGTTATTTTTTGTGTTTCTGCAGCATCTGTTTCACGGTGGCAGTTGAGGGAAAATTTTAGTCTGGTCTTTATTTAATAGGATTCTGCAGTGACCAGCAGATGCTGAGCTACAGTGTCAGGCAAGCAGAGTCTAAGCAAAGATGACAACCATATCACAAACAAATGCTTGTTAGAAAATACATGTGACGAGTATTCAATGCACTTCTTTATTCTGTATTTCTAAAATCTTGAAACATATTAGCACAGGACAAGAACTTTGTGATATAATTCTCCTCTTTTGTGCTCTTACATGGGGAACATAAGCTGTTAGCACTGTGGAGGGATAAAATCAGGGACAACCACAAAAATCTAAATGCAATTAAAGCATCTGAAACAAGTATGGAAGTAATCAGCCCTTCAAATCTATAATACATCTACTTTAGGAAGTATCTTAGGTTCTAAGGCTTAAAACAACAAACAGCAAGTTGCTGGTCCCACAGTACCCATCCTCACAGCTCACTGCCTGTAATTCAGACAACCTCGGCCATAAAGTGAAATGAAAGCGCAAGTTTCTGCTAGAAACAGTCTCTTTGTTTGTGTGATTCAGTTTGGCATCACTGTCTGGAGGTTACGTAACAGAATAAAAGTCAACATTTTGAGCAAGGTAGTCACAGAGCTCTGCACTTTCTGGCAGCGTTGGCTAAGTCCAACCTGTGCCAACAGCTTCTGAGAGGCCTCTGACACCCACAAAAGCTGCTCTGATGCCACCAGCTAGTGCAGCTCGGCCTGGCCACCTGCATCCCCTGCTCGGCTCCTGAACCTCCCCCGGCAGAGTTTGCCATGAGGGAAAAGTGTGGCAGCCTCTGTACTGGTTTGTGCTTGGGACAAATGCCTTCCTGCCACCCGATGAGGAGGACCCAGCTCATTTCATCTGACTTAGGCTGCTTCAGAAGCAACGTCTCTACAGGTGAAAGGTTATGAATTAATATATTCCTTGCAATACCAGACTTGTTATTTCCTTCTGTTTTTTCCCCCTTCACTATTTTAAGACCTATCTTTGCTTATTTATACTGTGTAGCAATTCCTTTGGTAACCAAAGAGGGAGAAAAAAATATCTGCAACTAGTCTATAAAAGCTTAATTTTCCTAGAGCTTTAAGGGAAATAAAGCCTAATAATGCTATCTTGAATGTATTCCCTCGTTCACAGAATGTGAAATATCAAGAAAGAAGAGAGAGCAGTAACCATCCACCCCACTGTCTCAATGTAAAAACAAATGTCAAAGGAAGATGAAAGGAAATAAGTTTGTGATGAGTGTTAAATAAGCTATAATATATAGGCTCTTTCTCTTAAATAAAGTATTGATACCTACATTCTGTTTGAGTTGGAAAGCACATGAAAGATCTCAATCACTCCCACTGAACTAGGAAAGCACTAGAACAAAAAACTTGCAGGAGTTTCACCAGATCTTGGTGCAAGGTGGAGAGGGAGTTCTCTGACAGGATCAGATCCCTGCAGAAAACAACTGCACAGTGTTCAGCAGCCCTGAGTGCATCCCACTGTGGCCAGGCTTGCAGTATTTATGGCAGGGTGGACATGCAGTCACCACACTGATAAAAGTCATCTTGATTCAGACAATCTTACCATGTGCTTATGAATTTTGTTAGTCATTGGTTGGCTTTTTACACACGGTGTCATCAAGCCCTTCCTCAACATTTTTCAGATGATAGATTATCAAACTTGAAATCTCTTTCGGTCAACGATTTTATCCAGCCACTGAATCAGTCTTCAGACAAAAACCCTTTAAAATTATGGACAATCAGAACTGCCATTGCTGTTTTGACAACAGTCGCAATATTGCAATATTAAGTCCCTTCCCTAACTCTGCAGCATGATTATTCCTATGAAAACAAACAAACAAACACAAACACATAGACCAGTCATTGCCCAGCTTTCCACTATTACAGAAGCTTATGAGGCCACATACTCGTCCAGATCAAGGACTGACCCAGCTTGAAACTAACCTACCAAAATTGCTTAGCGTGGGCTTGGATGACCACATGGCCCCTACCACTGGGAAGGGCAGGGAAGAGTCTTCTTTCAAGAGCAATAACAGCTTACGGTGTCTTAGTATGATCATTAAACTTCACTTTTGAATAGTTTTACACAGACTGTATCCTTGTTCTGAACTATACCACTTTGTAACTTAGCATTTGTCTGTACTAACTAAACTAAAGAGGCCTAACTGTCAGTATGGGCTGAGTTTAGAGCAACCCCACTTGTTCCTCACATCATGACCTGCCATTTTGACAAATTTTTGTCACCCTTAGATACTAGAAAAGATTTTAAATCCATTATTCACATTCAAAAATGTGGTATGGAGTCAGGCCTCCTCTGTTCTCTTCACAACTGTAGTAGAGACACCCTTGTTCAAACGATGATGCCCCATTAACAACTACTTTTTGATATCTGTCAGTTAGCTGGCACTTAATCCATTTAAGATAGGCTTTATTGATATTGCAGAGTGTCATTTTTTTTATCAGAATGTCACACAGTAATAAGTCAAATGCTTTACAAAAGCCTAGGTATATTACATTTACATAAACATTAAAGTCAACCATTTTATCACCACAGTTTTACAACCTGGGCTTCCAAAGATGCTATTTTTCTATTTTTTGGCATTCCATGTCCAAGTTTTCAACCTTGAACAGTAAGTGAAAAAATGGAAATTAAATAATTTACCAGTTTCAGATTCTAACCAGTAAATTGCTGTGAATTTGTAACCACACTATCATTTTCATTGTACTACATTGGCCATTTAAGTGAATGATAACCCAGGAGACAGCACCATGCAGGGCTAGCAAACAAGTAAATCATTTAGATTGCACATGGCTTTCAGCTGAAAAAAGGGCAGTAAATCTGTCCTGCCATTGGCTTCTCTTTTGTTGAATTTTCAGGATGGTGCAATCTTCTCACTGAAACAAATAAAAAAATTCTACAGATTTAATTTATTGTCTAGGTTTTGCGCATAATGACTAAGGCTGACCAATACAAGTCAACGTGCTAGAAGAATAGGTTTAGTCATTTAAGATCATGCCAGATATAACATACAGCTAGTTTTAACCCACGAAGACAAAATTCTGGTTAAAGAATGGCACCATCTAACGGGTTTTGTTTTAACTGCATGTTCTCTAAATAATAAGCTCTGAGTTGCAGAGGAAAAAATGCTCTTATGTAACTATTTCACTCACCTACCTCTCCACGTGTAACAGATATAGGAAAAAAGGAAATCAAGTACATTTAAAATATAAATCTGGACTAGTAATTTATACAGTAGATAGAAGTCCAGTTTATATACAAAACAAGCCTGTGTTACTTCCAAGATATTAACACGAATAAAATCCATGTATTGAAACAGTCCACTCTTTTCTATATAAACAACGGCATATAATATTTTTATAGCTCATTTTTAGTGAATTTTAGCCAAGTAAAAAACATGCCATGATCCTCTGATATCTAGCACATTATAACTTTATATTTATTTGCAAAGTATGTTTGGAAAGACAGAGTTTGTACAATTCATTGGCAGCATTTGTTTTGATTTTGTTCGTTTGGCTGCAAGTTAGAGTGGGTAAGAGATAATCAAGACTCATAAATTTCATTCCCATCTGCTGGTGAATTACTGTATGATACTGCAGATCACTAATTCCTCTCTTGTTTTCTCTACAAGTATGGAAATGATAATATTTTAATCCTTTATTAGGATGTCACAAAGAGTAATAAATATTTTATGTATATTAAGAGCTAGAAACATACACCGTGTCAGGAAAAAAAAATACTATTATAGAAATTTCCCAGTAAGAAATATAATGACCAACATTTATGCACAGGAAGAGATACTGCGCATAAATCTTCATGTTATTAACTGCAGGAAAAGAGCACAATTGTCCCCTTAGATACTAATGAAAACTAGTTTTACAGAAGAAACTTAAAAGTGTGACTCTATTTCTACCATTCCACAGTTAAAACATAGTTTAAACATAAGAAAAAACTTTTTCACTGTGAAGGTGGCGGAACACAGGGGCCCATTGTCCTGACTGGGGAATCTCCATCCTTGGAGATGCCCAATGCCTGGCTGGCCATAGCCCAGCTTTTGAAATAAAACTACCTAAAGCTCAGCACAGTGTTACACTGTATTCATCTGCAAATCTTGTGCTTATCCTCCAAATCTTTTGAAGATTTGGAGAAGCTCTCTGTCTTGTAAATATTTAGTATAATATCTGAGGTTGGCTGGGGAGTGAACGCCTGGAATGACTTAATACTGAAACTGCAACAAAACTCAGTGACTCCAGAGACAAACTAAACATAATGAAAATGTCTTAAGTCACTGCAGTAGAACTTTATCATTGCTGATACAATCCATACTACACAGTTTTTTCATCTATAAAAATAGCCCTACGTATAAAAGTGAAGTAGAAAAACACCAGATATATCTATAAAATACTTTAGCTGGTCTCAAATACTGAAAATGTTCTTTAAAAAAAGTTTCATGAAATAAGAAAACAAATTTTGAAAATAGTGAAGCATAAAATTGAGTGATAATGGAAATAGATATGATTATTGCATCTACCTCAGACCCTCCCTTCCCTGCCATTAGAGGAGTGCACTCGAAGCATCTCCAAGCTGCATTTGCCTCCATACAGACTCTCACATGTTCCACTCATGCACAGATAATCAGTTATTTTTACGAATACTGCTGGCTTAGATCCTATTCATATCATTAATGCAAAACCATTTGCTGACTCAGCTACAATTTGGTTGTCCCCTTTTATAACCACAGCACAAATCTGCTAGGAAGTGCTGCTACTTCTGACTCAATTTTTACATAGCACAAGGTATATAAATACATAGGCTACACAAAAGTCTCAAAACACCATCTTGCAATTCTATAAGATTCTGCCCTTAAAATACAGTCTTAAAACCTGAATACTGCTTTGAGATCCATACTTCAAAGGTGCGCTAATGCATTTTCCCAACTCCCAGAAAACAGAGAAATCTAATTTTCTGCTATATCACTTCAACTCATAACAATCATAAACAGGGAGCCATTACTGTTTTGTGTCAGACACTTTGAACAGTTGTGACCCGTCAGTCGGACAGGGTATATGAATACCACAAAATGCACAGAAAGGATAGAAGATAGTCTGAAATGATTAATTGCAAGAATAGATACAGTAGTCAAATATAAAATGTTTTTAAAAATCAAAAATAATAATTAGTTTTATTTTACAAGTATAGCTATCTGCAGAGAAGACCAAACCTAAAATAATTAAATATTGTATCACAGAATCATATGTTATAACTTTGAATGTATGTAAGATATTCAGAGGTTTGTTCAGACTACAAATTCTTCCTGCTGAAATACAAAGGCCCTCTGGCAAAATTCAAGTCTAAATGTAGCCATAGTTCTCATTTACAAGCAGAGTTGTAGAAGCAAGAAACAGAAGCAACAGCCTCAGGCATTGACAACAAATTCCTTCCAGTTGGAAGCCCCATGCTTGTAAGGTGAGCCTCTTCAGACAGAGTCAGCAGAGTCTCATTGTCACTGCTGGCTCTCTCTTTATGCCACGGGATAGATACTAGGGAAGTAAGAGAGTTGTAGAAACATAAATTGAAAGTTCAGTCTGAAGAACACTGCAAAGAGTGAAGCAGAGCAATTTAAAGATCACATGGGAACCTACAAGACAAAAGCTCCTCTTTTCAGAGTAGTAGTCAATTATGTTCTTTAAATGTGTGAGAAATACAGACTAGTTAAAGACAGAAAGAAAAAACAAGTCTGCTGAGAGAAACTGCCTCTTTTAAGTAGATTTTATGCTTACAAACCACATACTTATCTAGCTATATCCTTTAAAATATCCTTATGAATTGATTCCCATCACTGTCCTTGATAATTTTTTCATGCTCTTTCTCTTATAAAAAAAAAAAAAGGCAAAAAGAAAGAAAAATAGAAGAAGAAAAGTCTAATCAACCATGAATTATACCCTCTTCAAGCTGCATCTCGTTTATTCGCAGAAAGTCTTGGAGCTTTGGTGTTATTTATACAGTATCAAAACCACATGTAAACAGAGGTGGAGTGAGAAAAGTCCTGCCTTCCCGGCACTATGCCCTATGACTTTGACACAGGTAACTCATGGTGAGAAACTCATTATTCCCCTTCAAAATAACCTCCCGGGGCTCAGATGCCTTTTTTTCTGTGCTCCCTACAAGATGGGCAGCATCATACCCCCTCAGCACATGCTGCCTTGGATATCACGTGTCCGCTGCAGTGGGTGGTTCTGTGCTGCAGGCCAGGGGCACTTGCCAAGAAGCTCAATAGGAGCAGCCCGGGCTCACCAACAAAATCTCATCATCAAACTCTTCTCTTGCTGAGATCAGCAATGTCAAAACCCGCAACAAAATCCATTGTTAAAGGTTCACCTTCCTCACTGAGCTGTCCCTTATGAAAATATTAAGCACATATTCTTTGGTTCTTTTCAGTTCCAAGTCTGAGAAGCTAAAAGGTGCCTTTCCTTCCCTCCGAGTTATCTGCCTGCTAACACTGTGTTTAATCTTTGCATAATTTTCCCTCTCAAATCACAGACATGGAACATCAACAAACAATCCCAGGATTTAACAACTTCTGGTGGGTTGCTGTTAAAGGAAACTAAGAAAACAAAGATGTTATTACTAGACAGTTGCTCTCTAGCAGTATCCTGGAGCTACAAAAATGTGTTATGGAAAAAATATGGAATAAAACTTGTGAAATTAGCAACAGACTCTCAGTTTTCTTCTCTCCAAAACTGAAACTCTTCCTTTGTACCACACTCCCCAAATACTCTACCACTGTCAGCTTTTATTTCTCTGACTCTCTCAGGCTGAGAATGAGGGGGATGAAATGCAGATTCCAAAAATAGATCAGGATAAAGGAGCAGCATAAAAACAGTAGTGGGAGAAAGGCAGTAGTTGCAAAAGAACATTAGCTGTCTTAGCTCAGTTTAGAGAAACAGGATGGTAAATCACCTGCCAGACCCTGACAAAAATGCCTTAATAGTCGCTCTTTGTAATAGAAGGAAGGACACAATTCTACGGAAGTCAAGCAAGAAAAGCAAGTCTGATGACAAATGAACTTCTCAGAATGCTGAGGGTTAGCGTACACAATAACGAAAATACTACATGAATGGATAGGTGTATTTTTCTGTATGAGAGAAGTAATAGAGTTCAATAACAAC
Organism: Crypturellus undulatus; assembly: GCA_013389825.1. Classification (NCBI taxonomy): domain Eukaryota; kingdom Metazoa; phylum Chordata; class Aves; order Tinamiformes; family Tinamidae; genus Crypturellus; species Crypturellus undulatus. The sequence continues at coordinate 681,418 of VWPW01017965.1, read as the reverse complement.
TCAGTACTAAGCTATCATTAAAATAAAGGCAAATTATTTCAGATTGACCACATTTGTACAGGTAGCAGAAGACAGAATTAAGACAGAAATGCAGAAGCTTTATAGCTGTCTTTTGTTTAATCAAAATACTTGGAGAGATATATTCTTTATGCTAACCTTGAAATGTGCCTTCTCTGAAATTCTTCCTATTCCTTTTATCCATCAATCAAATATGGGAGCAAGGGACAGACCTCTTAAATAAGGCACTTTCTACATAAATTAGCCCATTAACTGGGCTAATTCTCCTGCTGGGGTTCGATCACCTGCTTTTGCAAATATTATCCACCCCGCTCTATAAACTATTGCCTCAGCTGTTCCCAGATGTTTAGAAACATGTTGCATTATATAGAAAGGGGTAAGTAGAGGCTCAAAGGTCCACACGGAAAGGGCCCTGCAGGTTAGGGGGTATTTGCAGTACAGCACTTTTGAGCACCCATTTGCTGCCCTCTCCTCACTTGCTGCCTGACTGCTTGGCTTTATGACACCTGACTGCGCTTGCTCTGTGTCTCAATTTACTTGTTATTAAAAAGACCAAAACAGGATATTCCTTACAGGCACAATGAAGCAGGGCAGACCTTCCCAAGTGAAGACACATTTCCAGCATCCCTGAGCTTGAGACTTAATGAACTTAATGCATGGAAAACATTTCCATTGGTTATTCCAAGTCAGTAGCTAAGTGAAAAGCTATTCTGTTTTAACAACGGTGTCTGTGGGAAGATACATAAGCAGAAAACTCGTTCCTCTCACCAGTCAGTGCCACGTTGGTAGTGTGAGAAACATTTCAGCAGACATGACTACATCCATTAGCATCAAATGCAGATGAATGGTTTGAAAGTGATACTGAACTGAAAGAATATACCAGCTCTACATTGTATGATCCAGGCAATCAAACATTTCAAGTTATTAGTCTCTTTACTGCAGAATTTATTTGAATGTTAGTTCAGCTCTTTCAGGTACTTCAAGTCTTATAATTTATCTTTGACAATATTTTAAGTAGTCATTTTTCTTAGTATTTAATTCTCCACGCACTGCATCTCCTGGCCATAAGTGAATTTACAAAACAATCGGTGTTGAGGTTTTTTTCTATAGATTAACAATAAATAAAATAGCAAATCTGCCAGGGAATATACTCAGTGCTTACCAATTTGGGGCTCTTCAGACGCATGATTTCTAGTGGCATATTGTTCAGAAAGTTGTTACAGTACCTAAGGAAATGGTTTGACAGAATGAAGATACCTGTCTTAAATTCTCATTATTGAAATAAAAATTTGGCAGAAAGGCTGACTTCTTATATAGATTTATAGAAAAACCATCTGTGACTTAGCATAGAAAAAGCATTTCATAAGAGGAAAAAGTACAGAACAAGTGATGGGGAGATTATAGTTTTAGATCACTCATAGCAAAGTTATTGAAGTCAAGGGAGTTTAAAAAAACAAAACAAACAAAAATAGAGTAATATGTTTAAAGTACACATATAACATACTCATCAAGAATTAAGTTCTTAACCGCACAGTACATTGTCTTTATAGTTATCCTGCTACCCACACAACTGGAGATATTACACAAGGACCTCCTGAAGCCAGATGGACAAGGTTAGAAATCTTAAGAATATGCAAGTTTTACCTTTTTTTTCTTTTCAGTAGTGTCCCAGGACACATACAAGACATTTTTAACAACATTGAGTTCTGTATTTTAGGTTATTTTCTACAGTTCTTAGCAGAATTCTAAAGACAGCCTGAGAATCAGCAAACAAGATGGTAATTCATTTGTATTGAGCAGCCCAGAGCCTCTCTGAACAGGCAGCTCTTTCACCCTGAATTTAATCACTCAGGACTGTATTAAGAGAGGATAATCCTCTATGTAATATATATATATAAAAGTAACTTGGATACATTACAATGGTGCCTGCTTAAGCCGATTCTACACTTCTCACCTCTAAATATCCCACTAGCTCTGTGCTAGCGGGAGCAGAAGGAAAGGAGGCAGATAGAGCAGGCAGGACGTGCATAGAGAAGGTTATATCATCAAGTCGGATATAATGGAAACTGACTTATGGCACTTGAAATGCAGTTCTGAAAAATTCTGAAAACTTTGCTTATGTGAAATTTCACTCCTGCACCACATCCTCTGAACTCAGCTTCCGTGGGAATTTTTCCTGTGCCCAGCAGCTTTACCAACTGGGCACTACAAAGCAGTTTTGCTCTACGTGTGCTGTGGAGATTACGGAGATGCCTGGCAGACTGTGTACTAGTCACTATGAGTATGTAGGAGTGGTGAAAAAGGGAAGGAGATTATTAATTTATTTTCCATAACCCTCCTGTTCATTTGCTCCCAGTGGGATAATTCCGCAGTGGCATAAATCAGGGGTTGTGCACCCTACTATATGAGTCTGGAAGGAGCTCCAGGGCTCTTGGGTACCTCATCACCCTCTCCCCGAGGCGAGCAGCAGACTTCAAAGGAGGATCTAAAAAGGAAGAGCTCAGCTTAATTAGTGCTTAGGAGGGCAGCAGAGGTGCTGGAAGAAACAAGGATGACGCCCTCTGTCAGAATCCCCTCCTGAAAGGTGGGCCTGGCAAAAGACCTCACTTTTTCGGCTGTCACTGTTTGACCTCAACATGCCTCAGTTCTGGCAGAAGAACAGCTTCTTTGCATTAGGCATTTGCAGAACGAGAGAAAGAAGTCAGTATTGATTCATCCTAGAAGCAAAACAGAACAGAATAGAGCTGTTCCTTATGTTTAGGTTCAACTATTCACACACCAAAGGAAATAAAGGCTCACACATCCCGGGGGCAGAGGTTTAGGGTTTGTGGGAGGAGGATGGGAAATAGGATAAGGTTCTACCACTCTTTGATAATTTGCTCTTATGATAAGCTCATAAATAAATACAGAAAACAGACAAATAAAATCTAAATTTCTCTGACAGACCTCATAGTTCACAGACCTGTGAACCACACAGATCTCCACCTCTTTGCAGATCAACTTCCCCCACCAAGAAACTTTTTCAAAATAAATACATAAATAAAAAAAGATAGCCAAGATCAATTTTAATGGATTCAGGAAAATCTTTAAAATCTTTTATCCTTAGCAGAAAGATTATAAGAAAACACTTATTTCCAAGTTTCCAGAAGAAACTTGTAATTAACTGTTTCTCTACTAAAACAACAAAATATTTTCTGCTAAATGGTGTGTGGGGAGGGGGGGAACGGGGGGGGCGGGGTGTAAAAAACAATGTTGCCCCCTTTTGGTTACAATTAATCTCAGTATCCTCAGATCAAGCTATGATAGGATAAAGCTAGGATAAAGCTAGGATAACCACATACACTGCTCAAACAGCCACTGAAACAGTAGCACCATTTGTGCACAGAGACCTCCAGCACCAGAGAAAACTTTCTAATTTCTTGGTTGCATCTTGCTGTGTTGGAAATAAAATAGATTAATTTGTTGTTAATATCCTTGAGAATAGAAGGCATTAGCAGCTGAGAAAGGGAATAGACAGATTTGAAGACACTAAAATAGCAGAAACAAGAGCTTAAAAATTGCATTTATACAACCTGTTCCACATCCTCTATTATAAAACCTACTCACGTGTCGAGGATACCACTTCGTCTTCAAAGACTAAATGAAGTGCACAGTCAGATTTATTATATGCTTCAAAAAGAAGACATATGCTCTCTAAATAAGGAATCCCTGCTCAAATGCACAGCAAAACAAACGCGTAAGTTTCCTATTTCATATCCCTCACACCAAGTATCACAGAAGTGTGCAAGTCGTTCTATGCAGGTTAATTCATACATGGGAAAACAAAAAATTCACGCTAAAAGCAGAAATCTACAAAAGTGGAAATCCTCAGAATAGAGTCTTTAAAAGCAAGTGCAATTAAGAGTGGCCACTCACCACCGGGTAACCGGGAAAAAAAAATCTAAGGATGGAGAAACTGTGGTGAGATTGTCTGTTTCTTCTTTATCTTGAGCTAACCAAGCAGGACATGATCAAAGTATTACAAAGAAATGTAATAGACAAATAAGTCTATACAAGGGAGGATTAACTGCCATCTTTCCTAAAATTTATTATAAGCTTTGCATAACCTGAGGCCTTCTATGGAAATATTTGGCTCTTGGGTTTTAAAACACAATGAATTAAATCTAATTTGGAAACATCTGTTTTTGTGTTAAAAAAAAGCAAGGAGAAAAGTACCCAGGTCTCTAAAGAGAATAAAGGAAAGACAGAATGAGAGGAATATCATCAAAACTGAACAAATTATTATAGCTTCATTTAGTCCAGATATAAGTTCAGCATGTTCAGATTGACATTAAAACATAACCTAAGAGTAAATGGAAAAAGAAATTTCTTATTCTGTATTAGCTTTACCTGTTTCAAATGGATAGAATATCACTATCATGAAAATTCACAGTTCAGAGAATTGTTGTTGATCTCTGTTAGCCAGACAGGTTTGCATGAAGACAGATGTGAACACCAGTAGTTTATGGGAGATATTACAACATCCCTGGGTCCCTCCTGCTAATAACTCATTCCCAGAGAAGGGGAGGGCTGTGGAAGTGGAGGGATGCTACCCACCCTGAAAGTCTGGAAAATGTTTAGTTGGGGAATGTTTAGTTGAACTCTGTGTGGTTTCTCAGAGAGAAAGGAAGGAAGCCCCTCAAAAACAGTCTTCCCTCTCCTAGCAAAAGAGGAGCAGCGTTCCAGGAGAGCAGTAGCAGCACGAAGGCAGTGCGAGGGGAAGGCCCCCACGCTCCCTACCTCACAGCACTAACCCCAGGCTATGGCTGCTGCGATACCTGCACCACACGCGAATCGACTGACACGAGGGAAATGGGCAGATTCCAGGAACTGCTGTCTATCCACAGTCTCCCGCACGTGCTGCAGTCCACAGACAACTTTCAGGGAAATCTTCCATTCCTGAGAAGCAGGGTAAAGCCCTATGGGTTCTACCATCACCACTGCACGTGGTACGTGCAGGTGTCTGCACAGTCTCCCTCCACTGATGATCTGAAACCCCGCTCTGCTTTACAATACTCTATACTTCCATGACGTTTTTCCCTGTTATACCACATTTACTGGAAAGTCAAGAATTTGAACTGAAATACAGCTTTCCAAGAGATAAAAATGACAAGGACAATTAGGGAACTAATTCTGTGCCACTGTAATTACTATTGGAGCTGGATGAAGACAAATAAAATGAAGATGAGCTGATGAAGTACATTATATATAATATAAGAGCAAAGTACAAAAGATTATGACCATTGCTGGCAGTTTACTACCGCAGAACTGCAGAGATCTATGTAGTCTGAAGGAAAGGACATTGGCTCTACCACCTGGCAAAAATCATTACATCTGTTGCTCAGTTTCCATTAGCGCAAAACTGACAGAACATAAAAAATTATTTCACAGAGGTACCTGAAGATTTAATGATAAGTGATATTACTAGCTAGCAGCAGTATGGACACTAGCTGCATGATTCTGTGAAAGTCAACGTTTCCTTAAGAACCACTGGATGGGAGACATATGCCCACAGGCAAAGGTGTGAAATATTCCTGTAACACCTCCTAATTATCTCCCCTCAACAGTAACCCACATTTTCCAGGAAGAATCACAATTCTTAATTACAAAATGGTCACTTAATCAATGAAGCTGCACACAATTCCCTCTTTACACAGTATGTGCCTCCTTTGAGATTTCAAAGGAACTGAGACGCAGTAAGAGTTTGAAGATCAACAGTCAGTAAACAGTCAAAAGGTTTTCTGATGATGAATGGCCACCTTTGAAGTGGTCTACTTCGAAATTGTTATTTCTGGAATTTCAAGCATGAACTCTGAAAAACAGCCAGACTAGGCATTTCTATTCAGTGGTAATAAAAGTCAGCTAATTTGGTACCAAGTACCACAGGATATTATTGTTTATGTATGGGCTTTATCTCATAGTTTAGAGCAAATCTGACAAATTCCACAAGTTATTTCCTTATTAAGGAGAATTTTAGAAGTAGAGACACAGCGGTAGTGTGCTTTTTTTCCCTGTTAGAATGCAAATGTCCTCCCTGGAAAAAAATGCTTAAGTACTGAATAGATTCCTTAGCCTTTTGCAGTTGATCTTAATTTGATGACACAGACATTAAATGGATGTCATATTAGACTGAAGTTTTGACAATGAGTTCATTCATGCATTGTAGTAACTAAGAAGTCCTTATATTAAAATGGCTTAGAATTTCAAAAGAAGTATCTGAAAACATGATTAAACATCATTTTAGATAAAAAAAAAACTTGAGATATCCATTTTATTTTTTTCCTTAAAAAGTAAAAGATATCTGTGTACTGCAACACTATTAGTTAGCCAGTGGAAAGTCACAATGCATAAATTACAAAGCAAGCTTTCTCAGAGTGAACAGAGCTATGCACAAATCATGATGATGTCCTCTTAATCCCTAAAGCAAAACAGAGCAAAATGCATCTTTAAAATGTTCAAGAACTGTTACTTTTTCTTTTCAACTCTACTGCAGTGCTATGAGCTAAATTTTGGTCACTGCATTGCCTCAGGCAATAGGTCTCTGAACATAGATGCTTTTTCCTTTCAATTTAGGTGAGGGGATTTTTTTTTTCATTTGTAATACCAATGTCCATTTTTCAGTCTCCAAAATAGTGGCATTTGTAGTTTGGTCCTAACTGGAGCTACACAAGAACCTGGGAGATATCAGACAGGCTGACAACAAGTGACTGCTCAAAAAGGACGGGCTGAGAATTTAAGCATTCGTCTGCTGACTAAACTTCTGAAGTTGCAACCTACTGCAATTGCTGTTACTTCCACTGGCCCAATAGTAGCTTTCTCGTTGTAATATTGCTATGCAAAATAATGCATTATACACTAACTCAATCACATTACTGTCATGTCTATATTAACTTCTTAAATTCTTAGATATGGAATAAATAGGCCTCTCTAAATCTGATAATAAAGGATGAATTTAGATTTCCCTTAGTGCCCAATATTAATTTCAAACATTCTACCAGGCAATCTTACTAGACAATGATTATTATAAATATGAAATACATTTAATCATACTATCCAAATAACTTTTTCTATGAAAATGCGATGATTATAAAATAGTAAGAATGGACAAAAGATAATAATGACAAAATGCTGATCAAAACACTAAGTGTTTTTATAAAGTATTGGTTGTACTCAATTCTATGCAATTTATACTGAATTGGTCCCAATATAAGTATCTGAACACCCAGCCTATACAGCAGTAAGTACTAAAGTCGTTATTCTGTTATATATATTGAGTTTGCTATGCTTTTGCAGTCTAGTATATTTCAAAATAAAAAAAATGGAAATCATCAAAATAGGTTTGGTTAGGAAGCGCGGTTTGAACTGAATGACCCTCATTCGAGTCAATGCACAATTCAAAGGTAAGACTGTGTCCTGCATGTTAGACCTGTAATTCTCCTCCTTCAGAAAACAGTAAAATTCATTGTACCCCTTTCTGTGCTATATTTAAATGACAATAAGGTCCCCCTTAGGTGGCACCATTAAGATCTAAACCGTTAGTTGATTGGTGTCTCAATGGGCTGGGAACAGCCGCAACCACCAGGCACAGCTCTGGCACCTGCTCACAGCCAGGGTTGGGCTTCACGGTGCAACAGGCCATGGTTTGATGGAACTATAGCATCTGGACCCCTCTGCACCTGGGCAATCAGACAGAAGTGGCACAGAAAAACAGTCATGCAAAACACATGAAGAATTTCTCAGCATCAAGCACATCCAGCCTTCTTTTTCCACTTTGGGATTAAAACTGAAGAGCAAATACAAATAACTAAAATCAATCCAGAACAAGAGCTTTTGGAAAAGAGAAAACGGATACACTTCTGGAAAATGGATTATAATTTTGTATTTGTAAATCATGTATTTAATTTTCAGGGGTTTCCTCTGGTTTCTAATGAGTCACATATCAACATGCATTAAAATCAAGTTCCTAAAATGTCTTATTTTTAAACATGATATGAAATGCATAAGAACTCCCAGGGAAAATTCCACGAGAGAGTTGGAACACCCACATAACACTTTTTTTCTTCCATATAAACAGAGACTTATGATTAAAGTTAAGCTCCCACGGTTCTGATACAAACAAGGCTGAGTTACACTGTCTCAGCAGGCTGTCGTTGCGCAGTCACAGCAAAGAAAACCTAAATGCCTCACTGAACAAGCAGGAAGGGAGAGATTTTTCACTAGCTCTGCTGAAAGGCAATAACAACTTAGAGAAAAGAGGAATTACTGCATGCTCCTATCCTATCCCTGATTTGGGAATATTTACTGAGAATAAATAGCTGTAACAGTAATTCAGTTAAAAATTGTTTCTGGAAGCTATAAACTTCAAGAGTTCCTCACCATTCAAAGAGGAACTACACCGGTAACCATACAAAATTAAGTAGCTAATGTAAAACCTGGGTAAATTATTAATTCAAGGTAAGCCAGAATTAATAACCTGTCCTTTAATATTTTGGGGGTAAAATGATAAATGTTCAATTACTCTAGACATATGGTTGGTAAAAGCCACAATTAATCCAAGAGACATGGTCTGTTGTTTACAATATTTTTGTTCTATGAATGAACTCACTCATTGGTTTCAGATATCATAAGTAAATTTACATTATATTAATGGATACACTTAAAAGCAGGTAATTTTTATATTCTATCCTACTTGTTTCCAAAGCCCACTGTGCACATTGTCTTTAGGACCTGTGGCAGAACATGTGCTGCACGTATGCTCTACTGCTGCATTCACCTTTACAGTAACTATTTCCTTCACTGACATTATTGAGTCATATTAAGTGAAAACCTTCTCTCAGTAAGGAATCAGTGCAACACGTAAACCTATATCCTCAGTGGACTTCCTAACCTGATTTTAAAGGTATATTTTCAAAGAGATTCATTTCTCACTTAAACCGGAGATCTCATTCTTGACGTAAGTGGTTCTTACAGGTCTGTAGAGTTCTAGTTTTAATGGATCTGACTAATAAAATACCTAATTAGATAATTCCTCAGTATAACTAGAACCATCTAGCAGTTTGGGGGTTCGTACCATCTGAAGCTGGGACAGTTAGCAAGAAAATTTTTTAAATGTCACTCTTCTGTAAGAAACTGATATAAAAAGGGTACCAATCTGTGACATTTTCAAGAATGTATTTTTAGAGAGGTGTAATAGTGACTTACTGTAATAAGTACAGTATTTTATACTCTGGCATCCCCACACAAACCCCAATGATATAGATGAATATTTTGAGCACTGTGTTTACCTATACCTGAAGGAAGAATTTATTTTTAAGGATGTAAATACAGATTACTTCCTTAAATTAATGAAGCATGTAATGCATGTCAAAGGAAAATTGTACAGAAGTCAAAACTCTGTTAATTTTAACATTATCTGCTGCAATTTTCACACAAATTCTTAAGTCTGTGGGCTAAAGAAGGTTAAAGAATAATGAACTTGAAGGAAATCATGAATTCAATGCAAAGAACAATATAAATCATATGTCTGCCGGAGGACAAGGCAAAAAGCATAAAAATAACCATGTTAAGTAGAAATCTGCTAGGTTAAAAGCAAAGTCAAGGAAGAAAATAACTAGCTGAGACTAAAAAGTACACATTTATAATAGTATTTTCTAGTCTCTCCCCTACACAGGCTTTCTAAAGAAGAGAATACAAAAGATGTAGTGACTGTGTGAGATAACACAGTGCTTAGCAGGAAGTCAAAGACAAGTGTAGATGCCAGAGATGCTATGAAAGAGTGCTTCAGGAAGAGCAGATCCTGCCCAGCACACCAGCAATGTCCTCTAGCCTTACAATTCCTCTACATATTCCTACCCTTCCATCCTAACACCTGGAGAAACACATAGATGGGACTAAGCCAAATACTCCATGAAAGATGGTTTTGCAGTACTTTGTCATTGGGCCAAATTCTGTTATGAAACTCCATCTAGTGTTAGACTGGGATAGGGCCAGGCTCTGCACCTGAGAGAAGCGTTCAGCAAGTGCCGATTTCACCATTTGCAGCCGTAGAACAACCATGTGCTACAATCTTAGAATGACTTAGTTTGCAAAGCACCATAGAGGATCATCTGGTCCAGACATCCTGCTCCAAACAGCGCTAGTGTTAGCTTCGGTTGTCAGTGCCAGGCCAGGTAAGTTTGGAGTAGCAGAGATTCCTTAGTCACACCAGACAACCTGCTCCAGTGCCGCAATATCCTGTGAAGATACTGCAGTCTTCAAATGTGAAGATCTGCAATTGCAAATGTGAAGATTTTTTTCCTCATGTCTAACAAGAACCTTCCTTGTTGCAACTTGTGACCTTCAGTTCTTGTTAGTTCTCATCTTTAACATCAGAACCATTTTCCACCTGATTTCATCTTTTCAAGAAGTGAATAAAGAGTTCATGATTACGGTCCTTACGAGACCAAACTCCATCCACCCTCCTGAAAACACACATTGGACATTCGCAGTTGTTTCAGTGCAAGCAGGTGAAAACTTGGGATGTTTAAACCTTAATACATAACAGCATCACATGCTGTATGATTAGAGCACTGTATATTAGAACTGTAGTACATTTCCATTTTGCAGTTGCAGAACTCTACCTAACAAAATACTACACCCTCCACAGCCTTACACACTTGAGTAGTCCGAGTGATCTTCAAAGGGATTATTCACATACTTAAGCCCGTTACAGAATGTCTTGACGGATCACAATCTAGTTCACAGATTTAATATAAACTTGTCTCAAGCCCATGTAACAACATCAGAAGAGTTTTCTCAAAACTATTGAGTGCCTAGAGACAGATGTTTGCATATGCTTAAAGACAAAACATATTCTTTAAAAGGGGGATTTGTTCTGCTTGTTCTTCAGCATTATAACTATGAAAATATATGCATCTTTATCACTTTGTAACAGGAATACTATGATTATAATATGTATGTGTGTGATAAATGAATAACAAATTTAGCTACCATTGGACTAAATATTGTAGAGCTTGCTCACTGATACTATTTGCATGAGTACATCGAGGAGGATTTGGCTCACTATCTGTACGCATTTAGTAACCACTGCAGACAGAGAGCAGCAATACTGAATGTTCTAAAACAAATCTATCCTAGCTCCATAATGTAATTTTAAAGTTGTAGCACTGTCAAATGGAAAGAAGATAATAAAATTATTAGTGTGTAGCAAGGTGATTAAATTTACATAACGATCAAGGCTTTGATTAAACATTGGGGGACAGAGGGAGGAAGAAAGAATCCTGTGAAAAATAGAATGTCCTAAGTCTCACTGACACTCTCATTGGTTTTACACTTTGTGCTCAAAGCTTCAGCTTACCTTGGTAACATATCCATTTTTTTCCATTAGTGAAAACACAGTACAGCTACAAATCATAAACTTGTGAATTCTCACAGTGCATCTCTCAAGTATAACTTCAAAAATAAAAGGAAAATTTGAATATAGAAATAGGAGCCTTAGGAGTATTTCTGTCTATTCTTTCATATGTGGTTTGCTGAAATAAAATCATCAACATTATCACCATGAACAAAAAACATTTCTAGAACTGAAAATATACTTCAAAGTCTACATTTCATGTGGACTTTCCAATGAAATACATTCCTCAAAGAATTTCAGTTTACAAATTACAAGACGACTGTAAATTCCTTAATGAACTAAGCAAAAGGATGTGGCTGCAATGTAAGAAAAATACAGTACGTTCTGTGAATGCAGCAATAATACACAGAATACAAAACATAAAATCAAGAAAAAAACAGTGTCTGACTCAAAAGTACAAAAGATATTTTTAATCCTGTAAATATGCAGTTTACCTGCAATAAGGTTGTCGTATTTCATGAAATATTTTGTCTGCAAGCACTATACTACCAAAAACCTGCCCCTGCTTCCCAAGCTCCCTCATAGATGCTTACTCAGTTATTGAATCACCATATCTTGGAAAGAAAAGGCAATGCAGTTCAAGTAAAAATATGCACAGTTATTTTTAAATATCACAAATGAAACCATTACTACAACCATAAAGAATATGAAAATCTTTTGATTACACATAACAAAAACTTACTTATTTCACACAAGTAGGTTAAAAGTGATTAAAAGAACTTAAGTTCTTTAAAAAGCACTAATAAAATCCATTCTTACCACTTTGAAATGAAACTGGAAGAGAAGGGAATGTAGCATCAGCATATTATCCACTGAGTTTAAGTCACTGTAAATGTACTAATTTCTCTGCCATATAGGAAGAACTGTTTCATCATATGCATTTTTACAATCAAGAAGCCTAAATTCCATGAAGTGCCTTGGATAGAGTCCCACCAAAATATGAACCCTGTTAATGCTCTACAGGTTTTTCAAGGTAACATCAGATCCATTCGTCTTCCTAAGACATCCTGCTGGTCAGCTTCCTACATACATAATTTACTGCCAGTCATTTGCAAAGATCAAAGGGAGCTGTATCATGCCAAGCACTGTATTTTCACATTAAGTAAAACCTCTTACCAGAAATTATTTCTGGTATATAAATATTCTGCTACAAGGACGTTATTTGTCAGGCGCAAGCACTTGTCTACTTGTAACTCAGTAACTACCCTGGGTAATTAACTGAGACAATACAAGATGGATTGTGTTTCTCTTTCCCTCAAAACATGCAACTTTTTTTTTTTTTTTTTTTAAGGTATTTGGGGTGAAAGTGTTAAGTCTCTCTTTTAAAACATATTAAAGTATTTTATAAACTCTCAGATAACTCAGGATAACACAGTAGTATTTGCACAATATGACACAACTAAAGGAGCTGGTCCTCAGGTGTTACCTGAAAAACTCATTGCACAGAATGGAGCCAAAACGAAACACTGAAGTGTTACACAATTTGGAACTCATGTCTAAAGAATTGTGCTGGGCCTACAGAAGAGAATCAGTGGACAATACAAAATTTAGGTAGACTGTAAACACGATTGGGACTGATCAACATGGAGAAATAGACTATATTAATTCTTTAAGTATAAATAAAAAACAAATTTATATTTAAGTCCAGAGATGTCACACTTAGGCAAGGCCTTACACAGCTACGGATATAAATAACCCAAAAATATTTACAAGTATCTCAGGACACAGAACAATTAGTACAACATATATTAAAAGAATAACATGAATATTTGTCTGTCTTATCCGGCACAAAACAGACTGCCACTGCAAACCTGTAGGCCCACAAAATAAAAATTCATAATGCAAAGAGTCAAAAAAAAAAAAGTATCAGTAAAAGTAATAGGGGGACCAGACAATTTATTAGTTTAGATGAAAGAAAACAAAGGAGAGAGAGTTCTTGTGTCACTGGTCTATAATGATGTGAAAAAAGCTCTAGAGATGAGAGCTCATCTTAAATTGTTAAGTGTATCCGAAGATGGATTAAGCCAATAAAAGAAGAAAAAAAGATGAAAAAAAAATCTAATAATCACACCATTCTTAGCATACCATTGGCTTAAAAGTCCATTAAAAAATAAAGAATAGTGTTAATAAAGATTTTGTCTAATAAGCTGCAAACTGGGAATCATATGAGAAAAGCTTCTACTCAGAGCAGTTGAGGAAAGACATACAAGGATAATTTATGTTAAGATTACCCATTATATTCAGGTATAGTTAAAATACATATCCAAATCTGAGGTGATGTCAGCACCAGAAATAATTTCATACCTGAAGTGTCAAGATAGGAGACCTTAAATGCAGATATGTTAAGAAGGAAATTTTAATTTTGATTTTAAATGCCATGATTTAACTATCTGTGTTCTGAAAACCATAGATGAAGAGATACTTTGAAATAATTTTTAAGTTTAACGAGATAGCCTGATTTTTTGGGAGACAGCTAGCCTAAAAAGTAGTCTCTTTTATTCTTCTAAAGGATGTAAAACAAAGCCTTCCTCCTGCTTTGATGCTTTCACAAACAAAAAAATGTAAAGAAAAATGCCAGCAAGATACTTCAATTAAAAGAATATGAGCAGATGAATCTCAGCAGTGAGACACTGAAAACCTGCAATATTCCTTTAGCTGTAGTTACACCTTAGTTAACCTGTCCTTTAAAACACTACACTTTGTTTTCTTATAGTACAAGGATACTGACAGCAGGACCAGTCATTTTTTCCATTTCTCTGCACAGATGCAAAGAACTTTGGAGGCACCAGTTGGAGCTAGACCACACAGTGGTTCCACAACTGGCACCAATAAAACCTTGCTGCTAAATGCCCTGGTATTAACTTGCTGAAAGGAACAGATCTTCAGATCTTCAACTGGGGTCCTATGCGCAGGACGCAACAATGCTCAAGAAAATCAGTAGTCTGTTGAACCAGCAAGTTTTGATTACCATTACAGCTGGATTTTTATGTGCTAATTAGTTTCACAAATTCAACATTTGCACATTTAAACAGATTCCTACACATGGCAATCAACTGAGGTCACATGGGCAGATTCACAGCAATCGCTTTTGGCTTTCTTGGCCTTTAATTGCTGGACTCCTCACTGGGGCTTTTACTTGCTGTCAGAACAATAACCAAGCAGGTTATTTTTAAGCAATTGTTTTGTTTTCTGACCTCAGTAAAATGATTAAGCATTTCATGCTATATTGTATGTTTGTTTGCATATATATATATATTGCATATATGCCATGCGTATACAACCATGTGTTATATACACCTCCTCTGAGGGAGATGTGTCTGCACTACGGAGCTGTACATCCAACAGGTCGGATGACAGATGGCATCTCAAAGACGCCTCCCTTGAGGAGGTCAACTCAGCGGGTCCACACACAGTCTCTGCCCGGCTCAGAAACTGCTCTCATTGAGTTTGCTGCTGTGGCATCGCAGTTCCAATGGCCGGACCTCCAGCAGTGCGTTCGTAGCTGAACATTCAGTTTCATGACCCAGAACACATGGGCTCCGTAGGAATGCAGACCACACAGACCAGCTCCAGCTCCTCCGGGCTACCGTCTCACTTGGCTAAACACAGTCCAGAAGCTTTATAGTACTGCTTGCTCAGAAATACCCCTCAGTAGTAAAACCTGCCAACAAGGTGATAGGACTGAAGCTCTAGATTAGGAATAAGTTCTTTAAGACCTTCCTTTCCAAAGCACCCATGGATTCATAGTTCCTTTGGTACAAAAGGGAGTTACAGGTCATCTTTATTTCTGCAGGAAGAGTACTCTTCATATAGTGTTCCTGCTTTCTATCTATATATTAGGGTCAGACATCTCAGACAAACGGAACTGTTGAAAACATGTACATTAATGCTCAGGACACACACAGTAAGTTACTAGGGGGTATCTAGGCAGCACAAAAGATACTGCCATCATTTCTTAGACCTGATTTCCATTATCTTCTTTTTGTCATCAGGTTCCAACCCCAACACCATTCTGCTGAGCATTGCTATCTACTATTTTTGCTCTGTGTTTTAAAATTAATCCTCTTCAGTTCGAGTCTAGACTGCCACCATCAGCATTGCTACATATCCCATTAGGCAGCTACCGTGATGATTTATTATTTAATGACAGCAACATGACAGAAGTGCTGGCATTACGTTTCTTAATATCTATTAAAAGTTCAATAAAACAATCTGCTGAAGGTCTTACGGTTTCTCTGATGTACAAAGACGTTTTCTGCAGATAATACAGCAGCTTACACAGTAGTATGAATCTCAGTAGGAAATTTCTATGTTTTATTTCATATCTGTCAACATTTTTCACATACTTCCAAAGAAACTATTCACTGTTTTTCTCTCCCCCAGAGACCTCAAAATTAAATACACTTAATATAGAAAGGCATTTTAAAGGACTTAGAATGAAAAAAAATGCATGTAGTAATAAAACCATCTGAATGTGTTAGTTTTTTTTTTAAACATATCTCACTACATCTCCTTTCTAGTTGGCATTGAAGACTAGGGACCTAATTCCAACATAGGCACCCAAAGAGTCGTGTATCCATTTGCACTATGCATGCAGCCCTTATACTTTAAGGGGGCCTGGAAGGCATTTCTCCTCAGTGCACAGATTCAGAGTTTGCAGCAGCATTTCACACGCTACTCAGGCACTACAGACATCCTGCTCCAATCTTGCAGCCACAGGACTAGCCACAAGGAAAGACACATTGCTGTCAGGTAAGCAACAACTATAAAAGAGAAAATTATCATCCAGCAGTAGGGAAATGCAGGATAAAAGACACTAGGACTTCACAAGAGTAAGGCCTACACTCCTGGTCTCCTTGTTAGCAGGATTAAAACCATCAGCAGCACTATATTCAGAACAAAATGCAAAACATGCTTCTCCCACATAACTTCTTACAAATAAACTATTCTCACACATAGAACCTCTTTCTTCTGCTCAAGTATTTTTCCTGCCTTCTGGGAAGCAAGAAATATGTATACATATTGGAACTTGCATGTACCTACACACTTGCAAGGCACTCGTGTCCTCAAACAATGAGCACAAGCCAGTGAAAATCAAAATCTTAAAGTCCAGATTCCACCCTTTTTAGGCCTAGCTAATTTCCATGCATTGCAGTCAGCCATATAAAAAGAATTCACAACTACCCAGGAATGAAAATTTGTTTGCATATTCATCAGATGCTCATCATCCTAGCAAGCCCTTGTTATCCATCTAAAGAAAGATCTTTGTAATTACAGATACATATTGAAAATGAGGGGAAGTTTCTTGATATTAGTGGCTTTCAATATGATACTGTTACGGTGTTTTGGGACTTATAGTCACTAACTTCCCATACCTTAGCTTTCTCATCTGTAAAATGAAAATGTAAAAGATTCTGTTCAGATAGCACAAGCGTTATTTTGTAAATAAGATATAATTTATTAACTCATAAATTAACAATTCTAAAACGAAATTAAGATCTGAAACAAGGATTGTGATCTAAATCGAAAATGGATTTACTATATCCTATTTTTAGCACTGACCATTCAAAGGTATTGTAGTTACCATGCAAGTCCTGTTTAGAATGTAAGAACAAAAATACCCCTTCAGGTAGAGCAGCATCATTAAAGAGTGACAGCATTTTCTTTGAGGAATCATGCACAGCATAAAGACTGTTAAATCAACTGCTTTAAATCACTAAACAAACCCCCAAGACATTGAATCATAATATTTTATCCAGTCTTCAGCCAATTTAATGTGAGAATTTTTAAAGCACGTTAGTGTGACAAGTTCCTGTTTGATATCTATTCTGAACGTCCTGGTTGGTAGCTCACGCACCTCGGGGGTGTGTGTTGGTCTGTATTTACATCCCCCCCTGCAGTGGCAGGAGCCTGGCAGGCCCTGTGCACAGCCCCAGCCCCAGTGCGGGCAGGAGCTCCAGGTGCCACAGCAGCTGCAGCCGTTGTTCCAAGCCCCTCCACGCCGCCCGCCCTGCGCCTGCTTAGGCATCACCTCCCAGATCTGCGTGGCAGGTTGCCGATACCCACACCAGTACTCTCAGCACAGGCACAAGTCTCGCACGTTTGCTCTTTTACTGTAGGATTTAGCAACTCAGATTGATCAAACTATCGTAACTCTCTCTCCACTAGCTCCTGCTCTGATTCCTTTTCAATGTAATATCCTTATTTTAGTGAAGAACCATTCAGAAGAAAACACTTCATTCTCTTCCTATTCCTCATCTGCTCTAGTAATATACATATATATTTATTATAGAACTGTAGGGTACCTGTAGCTCTACAGACTGAATATATTTGATTTGGAAACACACTGACAACTGGAAATTTTCAGCCAAGAGATCATTGACAATATGCAAGTTACCAGCAGCTAAGCTCTCTCTCTTCCTTTGATGACCACGTTCAGCTGGAGCAGTCACTCTGCCACTAAACCAGCGGACTATCCATGCACAGACAACACATTAACAAGCCCAGTGACAGAAGAGCTGTTCCTCATCCAGAAACAGGGAGTCCCTCAAATTGTAATAATTGTTTCCAAATGAAAACTGTTTTTACCTAGCACTTTATTATTACTGTTTTGCTCTGTCCTTGACTTCTGTGAGACTGCCTACGAAATAAATAGTGGAAGAGCTCATCTATGAGTTGTTCAGCTTAATTAATATATCATTTTGAGGTATTCCTATCTCTTTCATACAGCACTGTAAATGTAAGATTCATATACTTTATCTTCAACCTTGATGCTGAGTATTTTTAAATTGTCTTAAGAGCTTGGATGCTACAGTCCACCTTAATAAGAACAGAGTGCCTAAATCTGTCAGGTTGAATCATAAGTACTAGGTCCCAGGCTTCATTCAAAAAAAATTATTATTTTTTCCAAATCAGTTATAGTCTAATTGATATTCTTGTTTCATTTATAAAGGAAGGAGGAAGGTGGTTGTTATTTTGAGTTGAGAGAAGTACTAAAATGCCTGTTTTCAGCACTGTGAAAAGGTGCTAAAGCATTGCAGACATCCATTCTCTTAGCAATATTTCAAGGTATTCAGAAAGTTCAGCTGTCACTGACACCAAAGCAACCAGAAACTATTCTGAACCTGCAGAAAGGGAGCAGCAGCTCTTACAAGAGAGGCCTTAATCACTCTGCTAATAGAGAACAGAATAGAAAAAAGAATAGAGAAAAAAAAAAAAACTATTGATTCAGATTGATAAACTACATTTTTAAGCATGATGCAGCATACATGGCTGTAGTGGAATGACAGTTTTCCAGAAAGAATATGAGTGGAAATCTCTAGAACAAAACCAGCCACTTCACGAGGTTTAGGAAGAGCTCAGCTACACCTACAGTCTGCTGTACCCTATACACTACAAGAAATCTCCCTGAGAATCACACAGATCTAATGAAATGAGTCCAGTTTTGTTGTCCACTGGCACTTCTAAAAGGTTTCTTCTCACTGGCCATTCTAATCTCTCCAGTGTAGGTCAGGGCGAGTCACCCACACAAAATTAGAGAAAATCCTGCAATGTGTTTTATTTACTGCTCATCTCCTAGACCTTAAAGGATGTGATTAATCCACAGTGATGTTCAGGAGTGCTGAGCAGGAGAATGATTACTGACCCATAAGGACAGCGCAATTTTGTCCTAATTAAAAATATGTAATTTATTACAAAACAGGAGGAAAGTTTAATGCACGTATGAATATGAAAGCAAAATGACAACCTCGTACTGAGATTGTAACATGTAATTTGCAATCACAAAGAATTAATATTTAAATTATTGTAATGTATGGAGTCTTAGGCTGATAGAAATATTTATACAATACAAGGACAAACGTGCCATTCTGTCTAGATATTTTTGTTGTTTTTTGTTATAGTACTACTTCAGGACTACTTCTTTCTAAATTGATAAAAAGATTTCAAGATTCTATTAGAGCCATCACAGACAGAAAGCAAAGTGGCACCCATACTGACAGTATCTTCCATCTTCAGGTCTCAGCACAAGTTCAGTTTAGGTCGCTACAGTCATATGCTTGACTGCATTAAAATTTGCAAGGTCTCTATTTAAAGATAAAAACAACACACTTTACATACATTTGCTATACATCACTGTTCTAGTTTGCACTGTTTCATGCTGATGAATAATACATATAAAATGTAAAGTAAAAGACCTGCAATAGGACTAAAATACCTGGATTTCCTAGAACATCAGAGAGATTTATCAAGATGAGTGGCTCTGTGACTTTTAGAAAAGTCACTTTAACAAGGTGTCAGTGGGAACACAGAGTTGAAGAGCAAACCTTATTCTGAAGTCCTGCTGACAACTTTGTGCAGAATAAGTACATTCTTAAGCCATGTAAAAATGCCAACAGCATTAAACAGTGAAGAAATGGTGCATTTCAAAAGGCAAAGAGTAAAGTAAATTTAGAAAGAAACTGTATTTAGAAATGTCACAGTGGGAGATTAAAACAGAAGAATTGTAACTTTAAAAACTTGATAGTACCCTTTTAGCAAGGATCATATCTTGTGATATGGTTGTGATAAAGTGAGATGTTTCTTGGAATGCAATCCGTAATTTTCACTAACAGTCTTCTACAGAAGAAAAAAAAGGCAATAAACCTTTTGCTGGAGTCTTCTAAGATTTGCTCATAATATAGAGCAACTGTCAATTTATCTAGATGCTAATTCATCCTACAGAGTCAATTCCCTACCAAAAGATGAGTGCTTTCAAAGGTTCAGAATTCTTATCTCTACATTATGTCTTGACTGGGGCACTCTAGTCTTTTTTGTACAGAGTATCTTCAAAAAGACTCCCACATTATGATTGATTCCCACATTAAAACTACATAAACGTCTGCCTTTCTAAAGCAGAACTAGTAGGTAACTGTTAAAGCTAACTTTATTTGGACAGGAACTGCGAAACCCACTCACATGAACTACCAAATCATCACCATAGAATAAACAGAAACAGATATGATTCTCCAACACTGAAACAGACAAATTTTGCCAATTGTTTTGGGGAAAATGCAAAGGATAGATACTAGCAGAATACATTATTAAATACTTTCCTTGGAAATAAGATGATTTTAAGGCAGGTAAAATATATACAGCTGTGTATGTTATACTACCTATAACATATATATAGCACAACTAAAAAGAATATTAACGAAGTAAATAGTTTGTTCTGCTTTGGTTAAAAATTGTGAAGTTGTAGAACACACTTCGGAGCTGGGAAACATGCACAGGAAAACACAGCAGTGCTCAGCAGCTATTTGTTTATTCTTTTGTTCCTGAAACGACACAGGGAATTGCCACCTGTCTGCTGTAACAGCAATTATTAGAAGAAAATAATTAAAATAAACATTCTGTGACTCAAATGGAAGCAGATATTTAACAAAACAAACAGAACACTATCGCAGCACTTACATGACTCAGGAGGTTCAAGGTATTTAAGCAGAACACCACCATGTAGTATGGGTGTCAATGAGCCTTTTTGGTACCTTGCAATGCTTAAAACAGGTACAATAAACAGGCCAAGAATACGTAATGAGCTTTAGACAAGTAAATTTTGTAGACTCTCAACAGTCCTAAAGTTGTTTCCTTCATAACAACATGATTCCAAAGCTCTGGGTGTTAAAAAGGAGTGTGATTTTATATATTAAATACTGGTCGGGGGAAAAAAAATCACACAGGGGAATATAAAGCTGAAAACTTAGTTTCATTCCATTTGCTCTGTGCCATTTTCACAGGCACTAACAGCGCTTGTGGCTTTACTGTATTCAACTCTGCCAAAATTGATATATCAGACTTCAAGTAGGTTTAAATATTTATATCTAGATTTCTATTTTGAGGCTCTGTACAGATTTAACTGCTTTTAGTTTTAACTCTGATAATTTCTGTATTCACTCTAAACTCAAGGACGCCAGATGCTCAAACGCTACGGAGGATTATTATTACTTATTTAGTTATATAGATCCATTTCTCCAGATGCATAAAGAGGATGCAGAGAAAAGACACTCTCCCGGAGGGTTAGCACTTGTAGGGAGGGAGTCACAGATTCTGCGTTCTAGAAATGACTCCATGACTGATTCACTCTGCAAACTTTTGTCAGCATCCTCATCAGTGAACATATGAATTAAAAATAGTCAGATTTTCACAGGCTAAACTTAGAGACACATTTTAAATTTTTGATCTTCCTCCAAATTAATGTTTGCAAAATGAATCAAAATATTTGAGGAAAATAAATGGTAGAGTATCAGCTGTAAAAGAACAAAACTATTAGCAAAAAAAAAGACTGAAATCTTGATCCATGTATCTTACTTTCCTACTAGAAAGACTTCCTTCCACGGAAGATAATAAAATTCTACCTGCCATATAAAGTGAAAAATAAAAATAGCTAATGGCACTGTCAATAGTTTATTGATAGCAACACTGTCAGGCAGAGATTAAACACCCAGTTTAGGTCAGAGTATGAACACATCTACATCTTTAAGGAAAAAAAGAAAAAAAAAAAACTTTCTAATAAGTTCAGGTTAAAAAGAACCCCTTAACGTGCAAAATGGAAGAAATAACAGAATAAAAATAGTTAGTAATATTTTTATGTGGCAAAAATAAGCATGATGATCTTTTATGTTCCGTTAACTTGTGACACAAAATGCTGTTCTACAACTATATGATCTGACTAGAACTGTACTAATTTCAACAAGACACTTTTTATTTATTCTAACATTGTTAAAGAAATCAGAAAAATGCTCCAAATATAACGCGGCAGCAAAAACTTCTTATAGTAATGACTTTTCAATAGGTCTCATCATATTCAGGTCCACACTGCATCTCCCTTTTAGAATGTGAAAATTCTCAAGTAATCTGATGTTCTGTGTCCAGTCCTACACACTGCCTTTCAGCCCAAGCTCTACAACCACTAGAGTACTAGCTACAAAGATTCACGGCTGCTCTTTATCCAAAATATATCATTTGTTGTACATGTGCAAGACTAATCAGTACCAACCAAGTTGGTAGCAATGGCCTCTCCAGAGACATGGTACAAGTGCTTAGAAGAAGGGTGACCAAGGAGTGTTTGAACAGGTGTTTGCATCGCCCAGTTGAGACGCATCTATAGTTAAAGAGAGGCTTGTTGGAGTCTAAAGGACCTGTTCTGTGGGTCGTGGTGCCATCTAGGGGAAAGCTGGAAAGGACGAAGAAGCAAAATGAGAGACTGCAGCGTTACGTTAATGAAACTCAAAATCTGGTCCAGCTCACATAACTGTGAAACAAACTGCGAAACACGGTACATGCACTCAGGCTCAAAGAGAAAAAGATCCTACTTAACAGCTCAACTGTATGTTGTGCTTTAGCGATATGATACACGGTATTTTATAGAAGTTCATTTACAATGATGAAGATATAAGCCTCCAATTCAAAGAATATTTTTATAATTAAAATATGTTCAGGTTTTTAATCAAAATAGCTTTAATTTCTGCTTGACGGTGTATTTAAAATGAAGTTTATTTGACACTTTGATTAATGATTAAAATAAAGTATTGAGTATTGCAGTGCATATTTACATTAAGACTGGGGAACTGATACAGTGCAGCTTTATCTTTCAGTGCATACTTGTAAAACACTTCATGTTATTCCAAACGCATATATACTGCTCACTGGATTTACTAATAGGAACCAAAGGGAAGTGGAAATGAAGACTCCTGACAATGGAAAGGGCATCTAGGTCCTGTGTATGAGAGAGATCCCAATAAAACAAAACATAAAGAAACTATAAAAAATCATATTTTAGAATATAAATTTTAAATTCTAAAACTTTAATACTTGTATGAAAAAACACGTACTTAGCAACCATAAAAGATTAGATTTTCAGATCAATAGTTACAAGCGCAGCAAAACTCGTATAAAGTCATTGAAGTAACACACATGCACAAATATGGAAAGAGCAAGACAGAAGTGAACTATGTAGTTTTGTATGTAAAATCTTAAAATACAACTAGTTTTAACAATTGCACAGCAAGAGATTTAGCCTTTGCAAACTTTTTCAAACATTAAGATAACAAACATGCATATCAGCCCTATATAGACAACATTCAGGTGTCTATGTGGACATTTGTGTTTTAAGTCTGCATTTTATCTCAAATATTTTCAATGTTAGGAGTAGAAGAAGGAACCTGAAGAAACATTTTTTCTCAGTTGCTTAATAAAGTCCTTCCCCACAATATAAATGCCCCTTCCTCGCCATTTTAATACAATTTGACCAGATAATCCAGGAAAAAAAAAACGCCAAGATAAAGCAGAGCTACATTCAAAGATGGGGACACCTTTCCCAGAGAAGACAGTGTTTGCAAATTTCTCCTAAATTCAGAAAAGGATACTCATTTTTACTAGAGGGTTTATCAATAATCAAAAAGTAATGTTTTGATCACAGAAGAATATACAAGATCAGCTTGAAAATGCACTTACTCCTACCACATGAATTTCTTTTTCCTGTAGCTCTTGCCAGGAATATCTTCTGCTATTAATTCAAAATGATGAGCAGATTTGTTTTGTCCTCTCTAAGTGCTTTCAGATGAGATGATAGAATAAAAATGTACTTATCCAAACATAGCCCAAACTGATGAAGAATTCCTAGACAAAGTAACTCATATAAGGTTGATGTTACTAAGGAAACACATTAATCCATTTATATCATAGTTACTCCTGGTACCGCAAACTTTCCAGCTATTAGAAATAGCTCTAAATGATCTTTCAAAACTTTCTGCAACATCTTGCATTTGAAAAAGAGATGAAGGGAAATAATTATGAAGCTGGAAGGACTCCTTTATAGCAGGAGTGCAGATACAGTTAAAAAAACACAATATATTTTGGTGGGCATGAACCTTGGTTGTGGATCCATGGCCATACAAGAGTGCTAATCAGTTTTATCCTTTAAAACGTTTTATGCAGCTGCACACTGCAGTCAGAGTTGCCTGTGGTAATGAGCTCTCCTCCCCCTGCAGATTACCTCAGCATGAAGCCACGTATCTCAACCAAAAAGGATTTCTACTGAGAGCTACTCAAGATCTTTCTAAATCAGCTGGCTGGGTGCTCAGCCTGTATTTACAACCTTCTTTTAACCTTCAGGGAAGCAGGAGGATTCCTGGATAATCTCTGAATATTAGCAACCTAGAAGTTTAGGAACAATTCCTAAATAGATAAAATTCATTAGCAGACCTGTCAGGTACAACTGAAATTGGTATTTTGCATGAAAATTGGTATTTTATATCAGAATTTCATTCAATTCAGCAGCAAGAGCTGATGCAAAAGCGCCAAGGCAGGGCATTTTGTATGTTGGGAAAGGGCATGTAGCACACCGGATAGAACTGATAAGAAACTTCCACTTGAAGTAGTGCATGAAGTGGTACCTCATACACAAATTTAGATGCTTTAAGTAACATACAAACATAGGCATAACTGCAAGAAGACATGTGTCTGTAAGACATCTTGGACATAAGTCCTTATCTCAGACAGGTAAGAAAATAAGGGACTTGGGGCAACTTTTCAGTACTAAGGTTGCCATAAAATCAGAGACTAACACATTGGAGTATTACCAAAAGAAACAACACTCATCCAGCTATTAGATACTTCTGTTTTTCTTTTTTTTTTTCTCCGAGATATATCATGAATCTGTCACAAATTCTGGTATTCACAATCAAATGTCCAAAAAACCCATAGCTATAACGAAACTTCAAAAGAATAAAATCCCAAGATCTTCCTGTTGCTACACTGCATGTAACAGTGTAGCAAGGTCTAGACTTGACACATTAATTGCTACCTTTCTTCCACTGCACACACTATACAACCAAAGTGTACAACTAAAGGTGTACCCACAGAAGGGATGTCTAAAACATGCCTTTGCCAAAAATTCCTATTTTTGCCTGACCCCCGAAAAGGGAACCTTCTTACACTTCTGTTTCCGAATTCACCTCTGTCCAGCCTAAGTGCCTCTGCACCTATAAAGCGCCTGTTAAAAAGATGTGCATGCAAGTATTTTCTGAAGACATTTATTCTGTCTGTATGAAAGAGAAGTTAAAGGCAGAACTGCTGGAAGAGCCGATGAAAGTAAATGGAAAAGGAGCACCCAGCACATTCAACTTGTTTTTTCATTTCTGTCAGTATGCCAGAAAGCTTCTTTGTATTCTTTGACCAATAAATGCATTTGTTCTGGACAGAAGATCTCTTTTTGATAAATGCCTTTATATTGGATTTATAGACCAAATTCTAGATCAGGAAAGCAAGGTCTTATTATATCACTATAGCACACTTCATTTTCACATGACACTACCCACATTAATATTGATAACAGCAGAAAGTTTTGGTGTGATATTTTTTGTGGTAGAGCAGGAGTTACTACATCAGAAAAAAAAATACTGGTAAATTACTACTACATTCTAACACAAAATGAAACCACAGTATATTTGACTGCAAATAAATTAAAAAAAGAGCTTGCCCTCTACTTTGTAAAACCACATTAAGAGATTCCTGCACTCATCTGCACTCCACCACTACACACAAAAAAACATTTTCAGCAAATATTGAGGGATTACATTACTTATCAGTGACTCGATCAGTGTAAAAAGTAAACCTGGAGGATAAAAAATAAAATAACTTTTAAAGTATGGGATCCACATCCTTTCACCATACTTTTATATACATTTTCAGCTAACATAAAATGACAGTGAGATCAAGACAGAGTAAAACAATGGAAAAGAAAAGGTTAGTAGAGCTCCTCAAGCTGAATATGGAAACAGATTCACACTTTACAGGTGCTCGGTGTTCAAGAGGCAGGAAATAGCTCTAAGTGTTGGTACATCAACATACCGTAGCTTCTGATGAGTACTGATAATTAAATCACCTTTCAACACTTGCCTTCCAATACATTTGTTTGTATTTCATGGTTTATTAACAGGTGAAAATTCAGCTTTGACCTCCCATGTCCTGAACCATACTGTGGCATAGCTTTCCCCACTTCTGAAATGAAGATTATACTGTAACTGAGCATCTACACCTGAGCACTATACACTTAACCTGATTTTGACCCAAGATATCCCCGAATGTATTGCTGGGTACTGAATCATGTAAAATCAGCTACTAAGTAGTTTTGACAAGAAACACAGCAATGCTTGCCTATCTAAATGAGATCAGGCCCAAGACCTTATAAATGATGTAGGAGGCATTGTTTTAGTCACACAGAAAGCGGTAACACATTCCAAAATGGAAATTGCACAGTTTTTATTCTACCATAAAACTAAAATACAGGATACGCTAAAGAAAGTACATTTAGAGATATTGAAATTAAGTGTACTTTACAAACAAAGTTTACTTTACTTCTACAAAGTAAACTTGTAGAATTTCCTGTTGTTGAGATCACTGTGTCCGATACTGTGCCATGGTAGCATGATTTGAATCGGTGTTAGCATGCCAAAGACACAGTGGCCAAATTAATTCTATAGATCTAAGATCTTAAAAAATAAGTTCATCATATCCTAAGGCCAGAAAAAAAAAAATCTTTTTCATATTCACCATTGTATACCTCAAATCGTAATCTTACATCCTGAGGAAATCTGAAGTCAGTTTACTGTGCATCACTTATAAGATCGAAGACATACAAATACTGACTATCTGAGGCCTTCTTCAGGTGCTGCTGCAAATTGCTTTTCAGCCAGGACAAGGTTTCTACAAACTGAATATGCTATTTTCTGATATGAGAATTTCAACATAATATTTGTTTACCTTGTGTAATATGCCAGTCTTTTTTATTTACATTTTATTTAGAACTGTTAGACTTGAGAGTTGAAGCACCTTGGAGATTTTATCTTAATAAAAATATATTTTACTTATTATGCAGTGGAAAAATACAAAAACCAAATACCAGAAAAAGTAGGAAACCTCATTAAATTCTTGCAACTCTAAACAGATTCAACAGGTTCTTGGACTAACCATGCACATCTAATAACACTGAAATAGCTTAAAGCTAAAGGCATTTAAAATAATAATCCTTTAAAGATTACAATGACCTTAAATTTATGTAATTTATTATTTTCTCTTGTCATTATGGCATTGTATAAAGGATTAGAATCATTCCACTGAGAACATTTTGAACATATTAAAGCTATGCAGGAAAAATAAAGATAATGAAAATGGTAGGATTTTGAACATGGCAATAAGGAAGAGAAAACCTCAGCAGTTTAACTCTTACCATCTAATAAAATAATTTAGAATACATTCACTGTATTTGAAGTATATAGCAAAAGCAGATATCACAAGAGCTACCTAAAGGACTTAGAATTAGAGAATAATCACCCAACCCTGCCGCCCAGTGCTGTTACCCACCAAGATCATTGGCAGTGTTTTGCCTGTACATACCCATTATTTAGAGGGCATGCATCTGGACAAGAAACACCGCTTCGATCTTACCTTCAGCTGTGCAAATCTCTTCCACTGGCCTTTCTGTGGAGCTCTAGCAAGTCACAGCTCTCTTTCCACCTGAGTTCCTGGGATTTTAAAAAAATATTTTGAGATTTCACAAGTTTTAAAATATGGTTTTGCAGGAAAAGTTCTAAGCTGCTGAAATTAGGACTTATTTACTTCTACTACAAAATCATTCCTTCTTGCAGATATTTTTTCCTCCTCTCTTCTTTCATTTTAAAGATGTTACATGCAAGGAAAGTCTCCCCAGAGTTATAAACCTCACCTGCTTACAAGCCCTCGCTCCAGGTGGGTGAATGAGCCGCCTCAGGAAAGTCACTTTATTTTTCCATTCCTTTTGGAAATTAACTACGATTATATATAAACAGATATACATGCAGATTTAAAATATACATCAGCTATGCCCGCCAGACTTAAAAAAAAAGAAAAAAAAAAGAAAAAAAAAAAAGGATAATGGAGCTATGCCTGTATTTGAAAACCCTTTTTACCGCAAACTGTTACGGTGTTCAGGAGCTTTGGCGGATTTTGGTCATCTGTTTCCAGGGGAGCCTGGCAGGAATCACAGAGGAACTAGCACGGACGACCACCTCCCTCACACAACAAGGACGCTCTTCAAAACATACGTGCTAGAAAAGCTATGGGCAGAAGCAAGGATCCACTTCAGGTGGTCGCATTGAGCAGCGATTCCCCTGCGGGAGCCGGGAGGACACAGAGCATCCCGGGAGCCACCCGGTAGCCGGGCCATGGGAGCAGGGCAGAGGCCCCAGCTGTTTGCAGCTGCTGTGGTGTAAATGTCTTCCCTCTGGCCTCCTTGCCTGGCACTCAGCACAAGCCAAAAACAATCAGCATTTTAGCATTTTAGCAGAGTGGTATTTTGACTCCCTTCCTTGGTGCTCATTTTTGAAAGCCACAATCATATTCCACTGACATGGTTTTAGAATACATGCCGGGAGAGTAATGTGGAATATGAAAAATAAATAAAATAACGATGTATACTGAATGCGCAAGCCACGTGCCTCGCCGTGTGTTTCTTTGCCCGTTTCCCTATCACTCCATCCTCGGGCTCCTTTCCTTTGGCCGGTTTCCGCCTCCTGCGCACGACGCGCCCGGCAGCCGCTCTCCTCGCTCCTGCTTGGAGCTCGCCCGCCGGGGGCTCCTCTCCGCCCTTCCCAGCGCAGCGGGGCCCCCCTGAGCGGCGCGGAGCCGAGGCCCGGCCGCCCTCCCGCCTCCGCCATGGGGCAGCACCGGGGCACGAAGCCGGCCCGGCCGCCGCCGCCATCTTAGCGCGCGAGGCCGCC
>VWPW01017965.1:623679-649339 GCA_013389825.1 Crypturellus undulatus | reverse complement strand
GATGAAAAATATGTTTTTTTTTTTTTTTTAATATTAAAATGGCAAGTGTGAAGAGTCATGAAAAAAGCCATTAATTATATGAGTTTGGAATTTTTCAAGTTTCACCTATGGTATTACAATGAAAATTCATTTTGACTATGGAATGTTTCTTTACACACAGTAACATGAGAGTTAAAATGCCAGGATACCCAAAAAGTTCAAACTTCCGTTCCATCTTAGAGCACTTTTCATTAGAAATATCTTTGATCCAGTAGAGGCAATAACCAGGGTTTCCCAAGTTTAAGTTACACAAACTGCAATGAATCTCATTGTTCTTTTCCCCGCCAAACACCTCCACAGTCTGAATGTTGAGTTGGAAAAAGTATGTTCTTGCATTTAAATAAAACAATACAACTTATTGTAGCCGATATTATGCAGTCAACCATATTGACAAGTCTCATGTCTTCCAAATCACCTGTTTTATATTTCTTACCTTATTGTAAAAGTTATCATAAAATTTCAGATCTATTTTATTAGCATGTGTTGGAGGCATTACTAGTATGTCACTTTTAACATGTTTTTACCAGGTAGTAGAGATGTTCGTATGCATTTTTCTTCATTTCCCCCAAAATACAAAAAAACACATATTTTGTAATATGCAATAACAGTAGTGTTTTATACTATTAGCTTTAGCAAGATTTTGATCCTCATGGATAACTTTAAATGCAGATTAATAGAAAAAAAGTTCTTTTAAACTGTTAAACTGAACTGGTAAAACAAAGATTCTGTATTTTTCTAGAAAGCAATACAGAATTAGGTCACTAAGACTCATGCTAGTGGCCTCTTCTCAGCAGCTTTTATGATAAAGACCTCAGCTTTTAGAAGTAGTACTTCATCTGTGGCACTGAAAGGAATTGGCAACACATTCAGCAGTCAAGTCAGCTTCTTCCTGCAACTTTGAAGATGAGGTATGATTATCTTTTCTTACAATAGTATATCTTTTTCCTATATGATTAATGATGAAATCTCATGAGAACAGCTTTACAGTCTATTTAATTAGATTATGGAGTGCTATGGTTCAGCTTCTCAGAGAATCTCAAAGTGACTTTATAAACACTGTAAAGCTTTGTGCCTTCAAGGTGAAGCAGTGACTAGTACTCCCTAAGTGAAAGTTGGAGTGGATGGTGACTGTTAGCACATCCATGGCAACTAGAAGCAGATCCAGAAGTTTTTACATCAAATAATGTATCATACCCACCAGATATCAGTTTTTGATGTAGTCACAGGAATCATACACTTTTGTCAAGTGTCCTTGACAAAAATCACTGTTTTACTCATATTCCCAACACACCTTTTGTACTTGAAATAAAAACAATAATAAAGGATGACTTTGTTTTGTCCAAGGGAGAGCTATTTTGTTAGCTATTGAGTATTTGACTAGGTGTCTAAAAGTCTAAAACTTTTCAAAAAAGTCAGCATAGTGTTTGGTTCAGGTAAGCATCATTAGAGTTCACACACACAAAAAAACCCCAGATACTCTGCTGCTGTTCAGAATATTCAAATGGTTCAGATGCTCAGTTCATCTGCTGATGTGAAGAATATCTGAAGCAGTAATTCACATGTCTTTTCAGGGTAATGCATTTCACCAGTAAATCTGTGCAAGAGAGAAAGTACTTGCTTTCCTTAATCATTTCTTGAAAATGTGAGTTAGAATCAAGTATTGGGATGTGGGAGAAGAAACAAATGAAATCTGCCTTCCTGTGATTTTTTTCCCCCTATACTAAGTTGGAAGTCAGCAGTAAAATACTTTTCTTTTAACCTGTACCATACTTCTATTCCTTAAACTTTATTTACTTTGATTAAAATTCTTGTTGTAACCAGTTGTTGACCCAGTATTTCTGAAGTGGCACAGGAAGCAGAATTGCGTGAGTCTCAGAGTTCATTATTTTCTGTTCTTGCAAGCCTTGACTTTCAAGATAGCTGAGTAAGGCTTGAGCTTGGTAATGGCTGTTCCTAGTTCTAAGGATGCTGACAACTTTTGTTGGCTGTTTTGAAGGGAATATGATTGTGAAACAGTTCGCCATTTGCTTCTGTTACATAGATGCACATTCCTAAGCATCAAGCTTTCCCATGGCTTTTATACCACTGTTATTAGATTCTCAAGCCACAATATAACTTATTTTGCCTTTTTCATTACTATTATCAACTAAATAACAGCTTCTCATACTTGATAATAACTGTAACAAAAGAAAACAGATCACTATAGAGTATTTCAATTCTAAAATAGCTTTGTGTGCCTATGCAGCTGTGCAGCTTTTAGAAAATAGCCTTTTCAAGTTGCATTTTCAGCAGTCTATTTTACAGGCCAAAATCTGCCATAACATCTAGTCAGCATAGCTCTGTGTCTAGTTTCCATTTACATAAAAAGCAATGGACTCAATCTGTTTCTTATCTTGCATATAAATAAATTCTACTGTTACCATAAAAAAAGATTTAAGAACCTACTTAACCAGGTTTCTGCAAATCCTGGCAATGAGAGCTACTATTATCAGTGTGTATTGTGGTATTTCTAGGTTTTACATGGGAAAAGATAGACCTAGTCTTTCCAAGTTGAGGCAGATGTCAGTCATCTTCTTACATCAGTGGTGAGATATTTCAGCTAAACATTTTCAGCCTTCTCAAGGAAAGGGAGGTTATGGGGAGGCCAAAAGAAAAACGGCAGCTTCACTGCCATAGCTCCTTGTTACCTGAGAAATATTTTCATTATTGATGCACTGGCACAGANGTGAGATATTTCAGCTAAACATTTTCAGCCTTATCAAGGAAAGGGAGGTTATGGGGAGGCCAAAAGAAAAAGGGCAGCTTCACTGCCATAGCCATTATTGATTGCACTGGCACAGAGTAGGACAGAATGGCAGCAGAATGAGTAGCAGAATTAACTCAAGCAAGATGACAACCCAAAAAATAAGCCCTGGTGAAGACGAGGATAAGGTCTCCACAGCCTATCTTCCTGGTATATATAAAAAACTATGAAATTAATCAAAAGAATGATAGCAATATGCAGCTGGAAAGCTGTGAAAGTTATTAGGATAATGTAAGTGAGACTTTGAAGTTGAGGCCTATCTTGTGGCAAAAGCCTTGTAGCTTACAGAAAGCAGATTTATCTATACCACTTTTAGAGCTGATATTCTTGGAATGCATGCAAAAATTAAATTAATCAGTTTTCCTGCTTGCAGTTCCCTGTACCTGTCCTGTACATACTGGGCTAGCCTGTAGCCCATACAGCAGCTCAAAGGCCTCAGCTTCCTGGGCAAGGTCAACAGAACTCAACATAAGGGATTAAAATTCACTAAGATGGATTTCACTATACATAGTACTTAGAATAGTTTTTTCTTTAAAACAAACAAAACCATGTCCCTACCAACACATCTTTGATTACACATCTGTATTTTAGCATAACTCCAAAAAACACCCCCTCTAATCTAAGAGTATAGGCTCTTTTAAGAGTATAGTGGAGGCAGGAGTTAATGTAATGACTAGGAATATTTACTTTACATATACTTTAGTGATTTACAGAAATCACTAAATGTGGTGTGTTGCCAGCATTTCTA
Organism: Crypturellus undulatus; assembly: GCA_013389825.1. Taxonomy (NCBI): domain Eukaryota; kingdom Metazoa; phylum Chordata; class Aves; order Tinamiformes; family Tinamidae; genus Crypturellus; species Crypturellus undulatus. Next base: position 645,749 of record VWPW01017965.1, on the reverse strand, counting down.
GATCACCAGTCACATTTGTTGGCAAAGTTGAGTTACAGGCATTTCAAATAGTATTTTCTTAGGAGAGCTAATTACTTGTTTTTTTGGCTTCTGTTACATTGTCTGTTGGTGCTCCAGCAATATTTTGAGTGAGCTCAAAAAAATCTTAACTCCAACTTTCTTTTAGTAGAGCAGTTATTTTTTATAGGCATTCAAGATCCTGACAGTAGTCATCATGCAAATCATCAGAACAGGGCCTCTTTCAAAAGATTGCATCACAACAGAAAATTAAGTTACATATCTAAAGGGTAAGTGTTTTATATTAATGTATAAATATATTGTTATGCAGAAGTAAAATGATAAAAAGTTATGCACCATATATGTCATAATAATATACTCAAGACACACACACACAAATACTTATTATGTTGAAAGGCTGAATATTAATGATGAGGGTCTCAGTAGCCTGTCCTGCAGTACCTGGGCAAGGAAAGGTCACTTCCAGGCCCAGGAATCACAGCCAGGGTCCGCCTGGAGCCCAACCTTACAGCAAACTTGCAGCACGACTGACTCACGGTGAAGCCCAGAGGTTGGGGTGAGGAGCACGTCTGGGGTGAGAGGGCAGGTCCAAGATCAAGGTAGGCAGCAAGCCTATGGACATATGTCTGACTCAGCAGACCTGCAGCCTGGCAGGGTATTGCTAGAACCCAGGATCTGCTGCAGCAGGAGGGGGAACTAGGGCCCCAAAATGAGCTTAAATGGGCCCTCTGGCCTCGTCAGGGATGGTTGGAGGTTCCCAGCTGAGGCTGGTCAGGGATGGTTGGAAGTCCCCAGGTGAGGCTGGTCAGAGCCACCAAGCTGCTGGTGCTTTCCAGGCCCAGTACAAACACTGACCTGTACTGGGTCTGCTCAACTGCAGACTCCACAATTCTGCACCAACCCTATGATATTTAAATTACCTATAAAAGTGTTGTGCATTTCATGGTTCTGGATTGCATGGTAGTTTGTTATATTGTTTCATATAAAAGTTGAAGGTCTTATTTGATCTTCAAAACATCTTAGGATTTGTTTAGAGACTTCTACAGTCTCAGTTTTACTCTTAAGCACCAGCATTGCTCTCACTGCACAGCCAGGGATCAGTGATGCAAACAAAAGTCTGTTCCTCAACTGACATTAATTAGGTGTTTCTAAGAAATATCTAGATATAAGGGCGAAGTCAGGGCATCCTAAAGTCAAGATAGGCAAAAGAAAATTATTTTTAGTACATTTACTACTTTAGAATATCTATTATTAAGCAGAATTGATTAAAGATTAGGGAATATGGAACTCACAGAATGATCTTGAATTCTTGAACATGAAACATAATAATATAGTGGTATTTATAGATGAATTTTTGTTTCATCTTTTAGTTTTAAGGGCATATACTGTAAGAACACTTTAAAAAAGTGCAACTTCACTGTTTTGTCATATCATTGACACCTTTTCCAATTACGGAAGTTAGTAGCTTTAGTGTGGATTTCATTAGGCAAGAGGCTTGACCTGTAGTTGTTACACATGCAGCTACAATGAAAATGAACAAAATGGTTTCAACACTTTAAATTTTATTTCAAAAATACTGGAACAGAAGTGTTGTTTTCAAGGTATTTCATACAATGTGATAATTTCTAAATCCTCTTCCATTTTGTTTGATTTTAACAAGCATGCACCTTCTGATCAACAAAAATGAATGATACCAATCTCTTTTGGTTTTGGTCTGTTGATTTTATTATTCTCTTATCTCAGGACCCGATTTAGGGCATCTTTCAGTGATCAAACTGGACAGTGTAGCCCTGCACATTTACTGTGAACTTATGAACTTGCAATCCTATTTCTTGTGAGAGTTAACATAAATCACAGTAAGGAGGTCCTACATAGCAAGTGTTACAAGTCCACTATCATCAAAACAGGGATGAGGGGTCATGAAGTAGCATCTGGTATAAATACTTCAGTTAAACCTTGGTCTCTAAACTAAGTAATTTTTTTTATCAGAGGTTTATTCCATCAGTAACAGAATGGATTCTCCTCTCCCTTCCTCAGCAAAAGAGTTTGGGTACTTCAAGTTCTTTCTACCCTAACACACCCTCTCAAGAATTCTGCCTCTTACTCTTGTCTTACTCTCTAAGCTTGTTATAAAAATATCATTAAACTGCTTGTAGAATTGCTACTTCTATTTAAATAGTTTTTGACTGCTGAAACATACATTCAACCTAAGATCCCATTGTATAAATAGAACAAGACAATTGGGAAATATTTATTATGGAGATGGTTTAATTGTGTAGTTATTAGAATTTATTCCCTTGGCATATGCAACTTCCTAAAAAAATATTTATCTATGATAGCCTGTATATTCATTAGTTTGGGGTCCAACCCCTTTGCCAGCAGGTGCACTGTTTGAAGGACAGTTGCAGTTAGGGCAGTGGTGGAAAGTTGGATTGCGGTGGTGAGATGATCTTGACATAGAAATAGCAGCGGCTGCTGCAATCATAGGCATTGAAAACCATGGGTTACAGAAGGGAAGCAGACTAGCCCAGTGAGCTTGGATTGCTGATATATCTGGATACATGGATGGAAAGGCAGGAAGACCCATGGCAGGTATAAAAGGACTGTTTGGTACAGGAGGTATAAGGTGGTAGAGCGAGGCAGAAGATGCAGGTGTAGCAGAGTCAGGATCCTGCACGCTCGCTTCTGCGGGGCTGCTCTGCTGCGGCAAGAGGAACGGGGCCAGCTGATTTAACTCGTCCACGTCTTCTGCTGCAGGAGGCTCCGAGAGGCTCAGGGAGGCTTCGTGAGAGGATGCAAAACCACTTTTCATTCGACTAGGTGCTTTGGTGAGTCCCTTGATAACTGTGGCCTTCCTTGGGGCAGGTGTGGGTGCCTTCTCCCTTGGAGCTGCTGTGAACAGATCAGTCTCCTCTGCAGAGATGAATCCAAATGCGGATTGAACATCAGGGCTTCTTCCCTCACTTCTCAGGTGATTTTCATTAAAATCTTGATTCAGTGAGAATGCAACTGCTGGTTTAGTTTTTATGCCAACTCTTCGCTTACATCTTACTAGCAGATGGGGATAACCTCTCTTAAAATTTGGGTTATAATAGAACTGTAACTAGAGAAGGCAAATGAGAATTAATTGTCACCACTTCAAGATTCAAAACACAAAGATGATTAAGAACTTTAAACATAAAAAGACAAACATTGATACTAAAAAGGATATCAGGGCATTGTAAACCTAAAGTTTAAGCCAAATAAAATTTGGTGAGACAGTTTTAAGTAACAACTTTTTAGCTCTTTCGGAGCATAGGATTTCCCAAAGGATAAAAACTGATGTAGAAACTTGAACACTAGTAGTTTTCAGCACAGGTGGAGAATGAATACTTAGACAGTAGCATGATACTAGTAGGATTCAGCAAATGTGAGATGAAACACATTTTAAATCTGATACAACACCATATGCAACAAGAGAAATAACAGATAAAGCCATTTTTCCCCCCCATGTGTTCAAAGTCATGTAAATAACCAGATTTTCAGCATTTTTATCACAGTAGAAGATTCTATGTTATTTCACTATTAGAGACATACCTTGCTAAAAGCAGAAGCTGCTTTTTCCTCTGCTAGAAATTCAGCAAGTGAGGCAGATCTTTGAAAATCCTGTCGCATTTTGCTGAAACCGTAAAGGTTAAGCTGACGAATGAAACTTTTCATGCAGTCCGTTTCAAAAATTCTCAGAGGTCCTCTCCTTTCTAGGACCTCCTTTTTGAAGGAGTCTTCATCAATCACTACACAGTTCCCATCATCATCCCACCAAATTGATTTAAACTGATCACTTTCAACAATTTTCCAGAGCTTCTTCGGAAAGGTGAGGAATGAAAAATCATTGGCTTTGGCAGAGCTATCCTCAGAAAGATTAAGACGTGGTCTTTTTGCCCAGGGTTCATCACTCAAAGCCTGAAAACCATTTTCTTCTGTTACAGATCTTACAGCAGTATCGCACGCTGCTGTTTTTTCATATACTGGAGCAACAGAAGAAATTGGGATTACAGAATCAACTAGTTTATCCCGAACAGAAAAACAGGACGTTTCTGCTAAAGACAGATCCATTTCAGATTCTCTTTTCCTGCTTTGACCGAGTTTTTCATGTGCAGACATTTGCACTACTTCCTGCTGCGAGACAACAAGATAAAATAAAACGATGCTATAGCTTACCCTGAACTTGAATAGAGAATTCTACAACATCACAATGATACCCACGTTGTCTTGCCATGACATCATAAAATAGCGGAGTTTCCTAGCAGAATGAAGTAGTAATAAAAATTGCCAAATGAAAGTTGTTGCTTTTCATTTATAAGCCTACAGATGTTGACTCAGTAGTTAAAGAGTATATAAAGCTTAATTTGAATTGAATATATGATAGTACAAGGGCTGTGTCCAGTTGCATCCAGTAGCTGGTCCACAGTGAGCAAAAGCTTGCAGTGTCAGGAAGAGTGACAGTTCTGCAGTTTTTCAGTTGGGAGCCTTTCACAAACACAGAAATTTCTCTATAGTCTCTACTCATGTCATTTAAACATTAAGTATAAAGAAACATGATCCGAAGTATTAAAGCTACCTGAACTGTTGGTTTACATAAATGCAAAACGTAACTGCAGTTATGGGGGAATATCAGCCATACGCTACCTGCAAGAAGCATCAGCTAAGAAAAAAAGGTGGCCAAAACACAGGGAAAGGCTTGTAGAGAAGAAAGAGAGCTCATCCCATCATCTGCTATACCTTAAATCACACAGCAAAGAACGGGTAACTCGAGATTGACCAGTCCACCCTCCTGCCAGGTTCAAACAACACTTCCTTACCCCTGCTTGACCAATTCTTTAGGCCTCCCATAGCCACTCCATAACCTCAGTAGATAATTCGCTCTTGAAATACAGCACGAGAGTGTATTACCATAGATAAAAGACATGAAACTTTAAGAGAATAAGCAGTAATGCAGTATATATTTCAAATATCAAGAAACTAATGCAGCATATATATTTCAAAGGCTAATTTCTTAAAAGGATCTGAAGTCAAAGTAAATCTGTCAAAGCATATTTTTCTTCAAATGAGAAAATGCTTTTTAACATGAACCAATTCATATTTTAAACAGTTTAATCACACTGAACCTAACAACTTGGTATGAAGTACTAGGCTTGTTATGATATTTATACTAACAGCTGTAAGACTTAAAACTAATGCTTCCAGCAGAGATTACACACGTCATACAAGAAACAGTTTATTAAACAGACAAAATAATGGGAGAATGGTGTAGGTGTTGCTTAAGGAAAATTAGAACATGAAACCAGCAACACTTAGACCCCCAGCCAGTGCAAAAGTTGGAATATGTACATAATAATTTACATAGCTAACAAAAAAAATAATGTAAGCTGTTATACATTCCATTTCAAAAAAGAAGCTTTCAAGTCTTTCCCAAGTAATGCAACACTCCTGTGCCTCTGTAGTTAAGATAATGATTGTGGCTGAATAGAAAAAAGTAAAGAGATACTACACTAATATATATGGAATTTGAAATTTGAAAAATAAAGTGTACATTTAAGACCCGAAAGACATCTGTAATAGCATAGGCATTTCATACAGGCTTTTTAAAAAAATACTTTTACATAATATTTATACTGTACAGGACTAGACTTTTAAACAATATATTACACTGCTAAATTGTTCATATAAATACTATACAGCCAAGTGTGTAACCTATCCATTGGGAAGGTTCACAAATTAGACAGCCATTTATTTCTATGGGGAAGTGTCACAACGCTTAGAAAACTTAGGTAAAGAACAGCGAGTCTCAGCTGCTGGCAAGTATGTTAAAGCCTGAAATCTTCAACACCCTGTTCACTACAAATAAGACCCCCATCTCTGGATTATCATTTTTAAAATTGTTCATTTTATGGGGTACATTTTTGTATGAAGTTTGTTTCCACCTGCAAACTAGCAGTAGTGTTCCCACTTTGATTTGCTTCCATACAATTTTACACAAACATGTAAAGCTCTCGAATTATATTAAAAATCTTGAATCTCTATAATACAAGCCACTGATTCACAAATAGCTATTTTTAAGTAATCAGGACAAGGCATGAGATGAAATACATTTGTCTGCTGATTCTCAGTTCCAGTGTATTAACCTGTTGTCATCTCAATCTGGCATATCAATGTTTAACTTGGGAGGTGGAATCACATATTTTCCAGGACTCTGTGTAATGACCACTCCAGTCTTTTTTCTGAACATTGGTGCAATTTTTGGTGGTTCTGGAACTGGTGTTTCTTCTGCTTCCTCACTATCTTCATGATGAAGATCATACGAAATATTGCCATATTCTCGCAAGAATGGGAAAATTTCAAGCAGGAACTGACAGAAGTCTTTTCGAATTCCAAACCACCCTTTAAAACAAAAAAAATACAGAAGGTGGTGAAAATTCAACTAAATAGAACAAACAGCCCCCTATGTCAAGTTCTCATGAGCTTCCTTTTTTTCATATTAAAAGCTGTAAAATTTCTGCTAGCATTGCCTTGCAGTGCATTACATATAGCTGTAGTACAATAGCACTACAGTTCAAACATGATATGAAGTAATTGACTGAACTAAAGCAGCAAGACTACTGTAGTAAGACTACAACAGCAGTAAGAATCCATTCCATTTCACATTTTAAGCATTGTCGGGTCACATCAGCACACAAAAAACACAAGAGGCCTTGCATCTGCACAGCACAGTCGTTTCATAACAGCTTTTGTTTGATATTTAGAGGACACAATAGCAGAAGGGACATGATGCCATAGGCTCCACAGATTAGTGCTATATGTCTTCAGCATTCCATTATATTTGTGTATTAGCTAAACGTGACACGATGACAGGAATACACTGTTTGGTATTAATTGTGCTACATAAAAGTCAGTATACCGCCTGTGTGGATACTTTGTTTTAAGTAATAGGTGCTGCTAATTCAGAAGATAGCACTCATTATTAACTGAAGGGCAGTGTTACAAGGAACAGCCTGCCCTCCAAGAGAAATCTTTCACACTGAAGAAAGCCAAAGTATCTGCCAGGAAAGATCCTGTTCAACATATTAGTGCAGAGATTATACTGGTGTCAATTGGTTTATTTCATGTAACACTTTAATCGGTCCTAAGTGCGTTTTGATGAATAATTTTAAAGAAATAGTTTTGAGTTCTTATGAACTCTCCGGGAGATAATATGGGGATAAGGCTTTTCAAAAGACTAAGTTCTCAACAACACTCGATTTTTTTTAATCAAAAACACAATTCTAATTTTCTATACCAGAACAATACAAAGATAAGCCTTCTACAAAGGTAAACAAGCAAAATCTCATTGGGAATGCTCGAGTTAAAATTGAAAAACAGTTCTTATATCAATAAAAAAGAGACATTATGAACACCAAAAGGAGTCAAATTCTCAGCAGAATAGTAACCTTTTGGGTTACTATTACTAAAACGCTTAAAGATACATTTAAGTCTTGAATTCCAGTCCGAGCGCAATGCAATTTTACCCAGAAATGATTATGAAATCACTCACAGTGATTGCCTCCTTTTTGTCCAAATGTTGTTGCCATTAAAGTTATCAGTGACAGCCAGAGAGGAACAAATATGGGTATAAAAGAGAAAGAGTTGTGCCCATCCAGTCTGTGCACTAGTAAAATCTAATGGGAGGAGAAAAGAATTACAGTGTTAGTTTCATTGCAAGAGACAATTCCAAGCTTAACATCTATGGTCTGATCTTTGGTCTTTAACTTTACACATCTGCGAAGAAAAATGGCCTTCAGAGAAACATCAGGTTACCTTATATTTTACTCAAAAAGCTGCCAAAAATAATTTCCAAACACCAAACAATGCCTGTTTTTCCTTCATATTTGCAGTTAAGATTTTTTCCAAAACAAAAAGCATTATGTCTATCTTAGCAGATTCAGAAAGAGATAGACCAACATCCACTCCCTGAAAAAAAGAACAAGATGCACAAGTTTTGCCTACCTCAAATGTAAGCAGAGGAACAACAATTGTCATCCAACTCACAGCCATGGTTATGTGGGTCCTCCTCTGTTCAGCAATCACATCCATCGAGCGCAAAAACAGAACAGACCATACAATGTAGTAGAGCACTACTAGACACAGAAAGGACATCAAGATCCATAAAGGAACGCAAACAACCTGAAAAAGAAAAATAAAGTTTATTTCTTGCCCCCCTGCCACTGAAAAATTAACATTTTCTTTAAATTAAGCAATTCCACATATTAAGTCTAAATTAGAAAAAAAGTAATTTAAGTGTAATGCTCTGACTAATATCTCTAAAAAAAAATGTTTCATAAATCACATGCACTGTTACAAGCCATATAACTCTTCCGGCCTTCTTGGTAAGCCCTGTAAACTGTCATGTTGAAACAATTCAAGGTTCTCACAACATAGTTCAACACAAATCAAGCTTCTGTTATTCTGAATGGGCTCAAACGGTACTTGAAACCAATTTTAGCAAGTATTTTCTACACTAGACACCTTACTTGAAGCAGTTTAAATGAGATCCTTTTCATATTTTTTAGGAAAATGGAAAGCAGAGTCACCATCATGCCAGACTGTCAGCTTCATAAAGGTTTATGAAAACCAACATACAAAAGTAAGGCTTTTGGATAGTAAAGTCACTTGCAAAAACTGATCTCCGCATATTTTGACACTAGGTACTTGGATAAGATGTAAATTTATATTTATATGTACAATAAATTATTTAGCAAGTTCTATTTGCCCAAGCTACTCCCTAATTCACCAATCCTTTTTGTGGCTAATCTGCTGTTCCATTTGGAAATCCCTTTATGAATTCAACAATTGATCAGAGTTTAATTACATTTGATGGCACACACCTCTCCCCTGAGGAATTAAATACTACGCTCTCTAACTCATCTGATTTCCATAACTCCTGAATGAAATGCCAGACCTTCAGCAAAGGATTGTTGAAAAATGGAACTAAGACTCTGTAATTGTTTCCTACAGTCAATATATGCACTAAAATGATCATTTAAAAATCAGAAGAAAACCACTTTTTACGTACAAGCCACGGCCATCTGATGATCTCATCTAATCTGAGTGCAATAAATATGAACTGTAGAATGTTGACTGAACACAAGATTTCCAGCTATAAAGAAAAAGAGATATTACAGTTCACTCCTAGCATTATAAATCTTTTTACAAAGAATCTGACAAAGCATTTTTTTTTTTTTTTTTACTCTATGCTTATAATCTCAATATGGAAACATTTGCTCTTGTTGGTACCCTAAATTAAGATAAGCACTGAAACTTTCCTTCTTGTTGTATACAATGGCCAAAATGAACAGATTAGAGAAGTGTAGATTGGAGAAAAAAAAATTAACATCTAGGACAGAGAGAAAAAAAAGCGATCTATTAAAACATAAATAACCAAACAAAGAATCTGAAACCAAAACATAAATTATTTTCTTCAGATATCTGTAAGGTACACTTAAATTGACATGTAAAAAAGTCATTAAATTTAAATAAGCAATGTTCACCTGTATTTAAAAATAAATCTCTTTTAGTAGTTGCAGTAATGTGTTAAACACTCTTGTTAGCTAAAGAAAGTTTTAAAAATTCCTAATAAGTTAAAGCTATTGCAAAATGTTACTAGGGTTGCCAAACTCTCCTATTCCTGCTCAATTTCTTGCTCAAACTGTAAAAGAACTAGAGAGGAAAAGAGACAGAAACAAGTTACTAGGAATGATGTTGGTAGGAGTGAAACAGGCTAAAAATAAAGCACACATGCTGGGAAGGTGAACATTTTTCAATCCTTATCTATTCTTAGTTGAGGGATCTTCCTTAATAATTTCAGTTTTTAAGTGTTTGGCATGAGCCTGTATTGCAGTTTGTGGTGAGTTTTAAAACACATTCAAAAATAAAAATGCGGGTTAAAAATATGCTGCAATTTGGCATCTGAAAAAACTAGAAACATTTAGGAAAAAAATCTTAAAAATATATATATGTATATATATACACATATATGTGTATTATATTATATATATACATATTTTTTTTTTTTCTAGTCCCACCGATTTCCAATCCCATTAATTCCAATGCACAGTACATACTAATGAAGGTGAGCTCTAACAAAGTTTATTCAGGCTTGCATTGTCCCAATCAGCTTAACAAATAGGGTTTACCTCCAAAGATCTGTCATGTCGGAATCCCCACACACAAGCCGCAACTGACACTGGAGATACAAAGAATAATGGCATGAAGACCAGAAGCCAAAAATGGGTTCCTCTTTCGATTCTGTCACACACCAGAACTTCAAACATCAGCAGAAGCAGGTGGATGCCCACTGCAATTAACATAGCTTTGAACTCCACACACGTTTCTCCTTCTGCTCTAAAGAGAGGTTAAGGAAGCATTCAATTTACTTGTCAGTAACAAAGCACGCTAGCATACAAACATCCTAAGACATTATTTGCAAGCCCTAAGTTTCAGAAGATAATTTGATTTTTTAATAAGCATACATTTTTGAGATAACTAACCACTATTAAAATACAGTGCTGATAAAATAACAGTATTTCCTGCCCATTAAGCTGTATGTATATTTAAAATATTTCTACCCAGAGAGAAAGGCCAAAATGTTTTTTGCAAGTTGAAAATGTTCTAAAGGTTTCACTGTTGAACAATTAAAGCGGGATTTCTGTGTTGCTACTGAAGCCCTCGGATACCATGCAGACTGCCAGGAAGGAAGGAAGCTCAGACTAAAGCTACCTGCTTGGTTCCTATCCCAGTTTACTGAATCAAATCTTTGTGCAGAACAGCTTTATTCACATAATTCAGCATATTCCAACAGAATATCACCCATTACTAAGAAATAAATTATCTGTGACAGCACACAAAGTGAAAGCACACACATTTTTTCCTATACACGCAGAACCAGTACTAGAGGGGTAAACAAGACAGTTCCTTGGGCAACACAGACCTGAAAACATATGACATTCCTTCTGTTTTGAGAAACTCAACTTACCGATACTGCGGGTTTCGGGCCCATACTCCTGTTCCCACTGAGGCACCAACAATCACCATTAGCTTCCACAGCCATATTGGAGCAAACACAGCCCAGTAGCTCCATTGAATTTTGTCATCCAGACGTAAAGAGAGCAAGACAGAAAAAAGCAGCAGACAGGCATATATAAGAAATTTGCTAAAAAAAAAAAAAAAAAAAAAAAAAAAAAAGGTAAAAATTGGAAAAATTTTAAAAAAGACCACCCAACAAAAAAAAAAAAAAAAAAAGGTTAGAATTGGCAGACATTTTGACATGAACCATTCAGAGAACAAAAAAAAAAAAAAAACAAAGTCTAAACTAAAATTTAATCAGGACAATGCTTAATAGAAAACGCATGTCTCAACTGTTTTTGCAAACTCTCGAATCTGTTCTGAAGAGTCAAATATTCCATCATAAATCAGCATATGTCACCTCTTCCACTTACAAAATCACCACTTCAAGGGAACACATCAAAAGCATTCTTGCATGACAGACTTAATGAACGACTTCTAAAAATAGTTCCCTCCCACAAAGATCAAGTCAGGAACTATATTATTAGAGACTCAGAAATCCTCCAGTTATACACATTTCTGGAAAATATGTTCTTTTACACCAATATCATGGATAATTCTTTATAAATTAATTTTGAACATCTAAAATTGACTACAGATGAAAAATTAACTGTTACTTATGTTCACATGGCAGATGTGGTCTCTAGCCTTCTATACATATGTAAACCAACAGCATTACAGAGACACAAGCTTAAACTTTTAAATAAGTTACTAACTATACTGCCAAATTACTTTTTAACTGAAATACTTAGGGTGGTGCTAACAAATTTAAGATAGCTACATTGGTACGTTTTATAAACTAGTCAATCTAAGAATGAATAAATGTTTGGGAATACTTGACACAGCAATTGGCACAGCAGGTGTTTGTACCACCCAAAGTCAGACAAAATAATTATATAGTACATGACTTCCTCACACTACAGGAAGGGAAAAGTTATTCACACACAAAGCACCCTTCACCTGAGCATCACAGAATGTTTTATAAAACACATAATTAAGCTTCAGCATCACTTCAGTGAAATAATTATATGTATTTAAAATCATGGATAACCTACAGAACAGAGTATATACTTGCTACAGAGTAAAGCAGCAACAGTCAGAAATTATTACTCCAGCAGCATAACTCAAACTATTCACTTGCACTCTTACCAAGAAACAATAAAATATTCAATAGCTCAGCATTGCTGCTTTAGATATCAAGCTGGTTTAGTTTCCCTCTATTCAGCACAAATGATAGCTGTCCTTTACCAGCAAAAGGCAGTTATTGTATCTGTTTCCTAGCATGATTGATACCTCAAAGTAAAACACCCTTGAGAACAGGAAAGAGATTCTATAAATTTTTAGGCCTTTCATACAATTTTTTTTGTAAGCTTTCCCCTGTCTCTCAATAAATACACAAATAAAATACGACTAGGGAATACCAAGTGTGCCAGGAAACATCAAAGCATTTAACATGAGAGTAGCAGTTTGGCAGAGAATTAAATCCTGCTCATTCATCATTCAGACCGCATCCAAGTAAGCTGCAAATATCACTTATCAATAACAAAACCTTACTGGCTGCTGGGATTTTTCTTCTTAGTTTCCCATTCCTTTCAAGGAGCCATGCATTGCATAAATATTTCAAGGGCTTATTTCCACCTCTCTGCAACAACACATTTCCTAAGGCACTTGTTGTTCTTCAGTTTGTCTAGACAACTGATTGAACACAGCTTTTGCAAAGGGCTATTACGATCATGGGAGGCTGCTTCCAGGAGTAACATTTTCCAGGACTTCTAGCATTTCATGTCATTCTGCACAAATCAAAGGAGTATTTTTCAACAATTGAACAAGTAAATTCAACTCTAGCTCACAGCTTCTTTGAAAATCGGGTGCATTTCTGAACTCCTGGCAAGAGAGCTCGCCTGTAGTGACTACCTTAAAAAAAAAAATCCAAGCCACAAGCTCAGAATAAGGAACCAACAACGTCCGTAATTCCCCACATCTAGCCGAGGACTACTAAGCAACACTTTCACGCCTGCAAAAATAAGCCTTTACCCCATGCTAAACGCCTGTGTTAAAGTAGAAACATCCTTAATTTCTATCTTAACACTTCATACCTGAAATCATCAAGTTGAAGCGCTTAAGAATAAATAAAAGAAAAAAAAAAGGAATTTGCTTGCAAATTTTCAACATTACTTAATAGGGGAAAAAGGCAAAAAAAAAAAAAAAAAAGGTGGTGGGGAGGAGGGCGCGGAGCCCTCCCATCGCGGCGCGGCCACAAGGCAAAAACGCCCCGCGCGTTACCGGTAACGGCCGCTACCAGACGGTCAGGCCTAGCCGCACGCGCTGCTGCCGCCGCGCGGGTCTCCTGCGAGCCGCCTCGCGACCTCACCTGGGGTTGAAGTCCTGGAAGAGGCCGCGCAGGTTCATGGCGGCTCCAGCTCCCGCCCAGCCGCTCTACAGGTCGCGCATGGCCCGGAACCGGGCAGCGCCGCCCGCCCCGCACCGCCCGCGCATGCGCAGCCTCGCCCCAGCAGGGACCCGCCTGCCTCACCGCACGTCACCGCCGCGCGTGCGCAGCGCACGAAGGGCGGGTGAGGGCGCTTGCGGGGAGGTGTGACGCGTCGCGGGCTGGAAACACTTCAAATACCGGCAAACAAGGCAGAAAACCTCGTTAATGTTTTTCTTTTCTTTGTATTTTCCTTTTTTTATTTTTTTTTTGGGGGAGTGGGTGCTGTGGAGGCAGTAGGATCTTTCTGAGCCCTCTCTGTGAGGGCTTGGTGCTCTCATCCCCTTTACCAGGAATTAGAAGCTGACGCTGCCTCCATGTTCTGTGAGGGGTGCGAGGTGCCCAGCGTCCCCAGGGCGTGTCCAGAGTGCTCGCCATGGCCCACCTGCTTCTTCCTCCATCTGTGCTTGTGTTGTGGGAGCCAAGCCCTGAGCTCCGTCATTCAGGAGACACAGGCTCAGGTGCCTGCCATGGTTTGGTTCCCAGGACAGCCCATGTTCCTGACCTGCTTGTGCCTCAGCCTGCGCCTGGGCCTGCTCCCCTGCGTGCGCCTGAGGGACGAAGTCTTCCTGGGCGCTGCATTTGTCTGTGATTCCACCTCCTAATTTCTGGTGTGGTTTGTGACATGCTGCTGTCAGAGCATTTCCAGAGCATGAAATCATAGATTAATTGGACAGACGTGTCATGGGTGCCTCACTGTTTTTAAGATACCTCCCTGTTGAGTGGTGGTGGTGTTTGGCCTTCGTTGCACTGAGCAGCCCTGTCTGGTGTTAAAATGAGATACGAGCAAGCACCACACAAGGAAATGATAGAAAGTAAGGAGGCAGGACGTGTGGACTGCTAGATAGTAGAAGTGGGAGCAGTACATTGCAAGTGAAAAACTAATAAGAGACAAGTTCAATCATATCGAGCCATAGCTTCTGCAGGAAGATGAAGAAAGAAATGGAAAGTCAATGATACAAGTCTTCATTCGGTGCTAACAGGACTGCTAATTGATACTGGCTAGTAATTTAAGCCTATGTGCAATGTAATGATTTATTAAAAGCCAGAACTATTATTATAGATCTTGAAAGCATTTATCAGCTAAAACCCATCTACTCACACTACTGAAAATATTCACTCTCAAATTTTAGGTGCAATTTTAACCTTGTTGGCAACAACACAAATACATGAAGACTTCCACACCAGGAGGTCTAGCTTTCTGCACTCTGATATGGCAAGGGTATGTCAGGTGGTTTGAGACTGCAAGGACATGTCAGTACAAATAATGGCAGGCTATGTGAGAAGACTGGTAAGCAATCTAATGAGAGAGAAGTGTAAAAATGCAATGGAATAAGAGAAGAAAAGAAAGGATGATTTCCACAGGCTGATGAGATGAGAAGTGTCAACAGACCTGTGGGCCAGGCAGTACACCTGTTTCTAAGGAACTAAAGCACTACCCAGTGATGATCTGAATAGAAAAGCTTAAAAAAATAAGAGATTTGTTTTTCATATACTTTTCCAAAAATTGAGCCTTGCTGATTGGGAAAAGGAGAACAATTACAGTATAATACATTTATTCAGATAAAATATATCTGCTGCAACACATAAAGAAGGTCCCCGACAAGACAGTACCGGTGGGCATTATCTTCAGCCAGATGCAATCGTAAAACAAAGGCAAAATAATATTAACAAGAAATTATCTCAACTCGAGAACTGTTAATAATTTAGAAGACTAATAAAACAGCATGCTAATCCTAAGAATATTCATGAAGGGCTGTAGGAGTAAATCAAGAAAGATTTCTTCTGCAGTTATAATGTTTGGCTGACTGCCCAGGCAGTAAAATAGTTCCCACAAGGAACTAGAAAAGAAGTCCTGAGCTACAGAAAACATGATAGAGATAAAGCTTTAAAAACAGAAAAGGGAGAGACACAACTATATAGAAGGAAAACATCTCTTTGAGATACAACTGTGGATGCTCCAGCTGAGAAAAATTTGCTCATGTCATGTGCAACTGTTTTATTTTTTTTCCTGTAAAGAAATATTCAGCAAATGTAATCCTCTGTAGGCGAGCAGACTTTGCCCCCTTCTTTCCTGCTGAGGAAAGTTTAAGATCTGGCTGCTTAGCAGCTGCTTTCAGATTTGACAAACATGCTGGGTGACATTTTTCTGTCTGTAAAATACTTCTGTTCACCCAGCAAGCATCAGAGCCAGCCTCAGTGGGGAAGCAGCGGGTGTAGGAGCAATGGCAAAGGGCAGAGTGTTATCCCTATGGTCCTTTAAAAGATGTGTTTTATTTGTAGCTGGGGAGTTGTGCCACGTATGGGAACCCCTGGTCTGCAGAGCTGTNTAGGCGAGCAGACTTTGCCCCCTTCTTTCCTGCTGAGGAAAGTTTAGGATCTGGCTGCTTAGCAGCTGCTTTCAGATTTGACAAACATGCTGGGTGACATTTTTCTGTCTGTAAAATACTTCTGTTCACCCAGCAAGCATCAGAGCCAGGCTCAGTGGGGAAGCAGTGGGTGTAGGAGCAATGGCAAAGGGCAGAGTGTTATCCCTATGGTCCTTTAAAAGACGTAGCTGGGGAGTTGTGCCATGTATGGGAACCCCTGGTCTACAGAGCTGTTATGGGATTTTAGATGCAGAGGACACAGTGATGCTCATGTCAGTTCTGTCTTCTAACAGCTGAGATCAAAACAATGCGCCTGTGTTTTTGGGTGGGAGGGAGGAAGTAGGTGTTTCGAGGCAGTGAAGCCGCCTTTGGGGTGGTTGCTGACGGCAGCAGTACTGTAGTCAGATGAGAGTTGACTTTCCTGATAAGCTCATGTAAAGCTGCCAGCAGAAGCTGCTACTGGTTAGAGATATTTGAACTTATTGTGAAAATGAAGGAAATAAGGACTAAATACTTCATACACAAAATATTTGCAGGAAAAGAAAAACTCCTATGAAACTATATATGCAAAAGGGCAAAACTTCTTCTTTCTTTTTACTTCATAATTGCCTACTTTGCCCTCTGAGAAAGGCTAGGTGAAAATAACATGTATATGTGTGAACAAAGTTGGTTTACCTCAGTGACAGAACTTGCTTTGCTTGCCTAAGGGAACCTCCACAACACCTACCCGGGAAATAATAGTTGCCAGACTCAATTTGCTGAAGAGACAATGTGCACTCAAAAGGAATAATTTTAAATGCCTGTGCTGCTAGATGCATGGTTTGACTGCTTGTTCTATCTGTTTAAATAACTTGAGCTGAAGATTATTGTAGAGGACAGCTTTTCACCTTTTAGAAAATAAGGCCCTGACAGCTACATTCTTAAGTTCTTAGGTGAGGCTCACAGGAGAAGATTTGTAAAAGTTTGTCTTATTGGGTCTGTTGTGTAGTGGACCCACATGTGAACTTTTAAGCAGAAATTACAGGTAACTGAAGTTGAGGGAATAGAGGCAGAAATATAAAACAGTTGTGTGAGAACAATCTGTCCCTTCCAGTCTCTTGCTTTTATTTGGAATTAGCTTCTGGCCTAGTGATTGTGTTACCATAACTTATGGCTGGAGGAGGAAACGCCTGAAGAGGTTTTTCCCATTTACACCTGTTCCCATTTTCTTCCCATTTTCTCCTGTTTCATTGCATGTGTTAAAGGTGCCTGTGTCAATAAATATACAGCCAGTGCCTTCTTGTAGAGGAGATGAAAGGAGATTGAAGAAGCTGGAAGTTCTGAGAAAGGTCAAGTTTCATGGTGAGCTTTTTTTGATTCACCATTGATCCTCAGCAGAAGTCTCTCAATGAATTGTCTTATTAAAAAATTGAGCTACCTGGAATCTCCTGATGTGCAAATTCACAACTGACTTAATCCCTTAGCTTTACTGCTTTGATAAATGTGGTTTGTTCCAGAGAGTGGGCATGGCCTTGGGCACTTCTGGAAGAAAAAGAACAATCACTTTGTTTTGTATTCTTTTGCTTAAAATGGTAACTGTGCAGGAAATATTTATATGCATCGGGGTAATACTGAACTGGTAGGATATAAATTGTTCTTAGTGTCTACAGTGTCTTAAAGAACTCTACAAACTTCAATTTATTTATGCTCACGATAAACTCCTATCACTGTAATGGGCAGGTGATTACAATGAGGCAGAAAAGCTTTGATAGGCTTCTTTATCAGCAGGTTTAAATTAAAATATAAGGCCGTAAACTGGCAGGGCTAAGAGAGAAGTGCAGTGTTTGTTCTGTAAACTTTGTCCAAAGTGAAACTAGTAAAAGATAGATTAGAGAGGCTCTTGTCAGGGTGATCAGAAGGGTGACCCTAGCCCAAAGGCTGCTGAGGAGCATATCAGTCTTGTTGTTCCTCAACCATGCTCTCTTGCAGGTCAAGTCACAACTGTATCATTGGGATTTGCAAGCCTGTTCCGAGATGGAGAGGTCTCATCTGCAGTCCATTCTACTAGGGTTGTTGCTACAGGAAGCTTTTGAAGATCATCACACTCTTTTTGTTCCTGTGGCCAGGCTCCTATTAAATTTTGTGTTCGTTTGTTCTAGGCAAAGGAAGAACTTTCAGGGAAACACTGCAGCAAAACCAGCCCTGACAGAGTCCCTCATAGCAGCCTTTTCTTATTGAACAAACCTTGTATAGGAAGTATATTTGGAACCCAACTTAATCTCAGTTTGAGGCCCATTTTTGTACTTTTTTGTGTGGTCTATCTTGGCATAATGTTACTGTGATGTATTTGTCAAACATTTTCTAAAAGGTGACTGCTAAAGTTATGAACATCTCATGTATTTAAAACCATCAGTGCTCCAACATAGAACTATATAATGCATGAAATGCTCCAGAAAAGAGAAATACAACATTAATTCCTCAATTATGCTACACTGCTAGAGCAATACAAGAAGAATTGGAGAGATTTGAAATGGTCGAAATGGGAAGAGTTAGGGAGAACAGCTAGAGAAAGAAGTGAGGGGAGACAGGTTAGGTCTGGGAGGTAGGACAGTAAGAAAACTTTTTATCTTATTTTGACTTTACCTGTATATTTATATACCCTGTCCATTTAAGTCTTGTTTGTTTCTTTGATTTAACTGGCAGAAGGAAATATTGACCAAATGTCACAGAACATAAAGATGGATTGCTACTGATGTATGAGTATTTTGGGAAAGTGACAGGATCGATAATCCTTTTAGCACATCAGGATTCAAAGGTTGCTTGCTTAATACTAATGAGAAAGTTAACATAAATATGGAGTGTTATACAGGCAGGCTACAACTGATCTCAGATGTTCATAGCGCATAGATATTGTACTGTTACCAATATCCTCCTGTAGTGATGGAATCTGATCTGTCTTCTGCTTGAGTCAGCTGGAGTTCATTTACTTTCTGGAGCAGGTTAGAGCTTCAGTTGCCATGCAGTGTCCGTAGGAATGAATCCTTCATCGAGAAGGAAAAGGTCTGTGAGTTAGAAGGACACATTATTGAGGAGAGTTTTTTATGCAAGATCAAAATTCCAACTATTTGCATTCTTCTCCTTTCAAGTAAAAACACCTACTAATTTTACCTAAAGCATTTTTCAGATTAAGAATTTTAGTGCTGTGATAGGTCAGATTTTCAAGAATCTAAAGAACCTGCATGTCCAGATAACATTGACTTTAAATGAGATATCTGTCCATGGCTCCTTCAGGCTCCTTTCAGGAGTCAGTCAAAATAACACAAGATGAATACTTAGATGCCATCAAAACAAGTAAGTTCTATCATTTTGTATACAAGAGGTGAGTTCAATTCAACATGCCTTGCAACCTTGTAAATCATTATTTACAGGAGTACACCATGAGTTTAAAATACTGACATCCTGATGTGGTAACATCATGCAACATATATATTATCTGGTGCTGCAGGGCAGTGATAAATCGGGCTTCGTCTTAGTAGTAATTAGAATCAACCTAGCTCCTTCTGAAATATATTCAAGGAAAAGAATGAGGTTAAACTTCAGTATAATTGTAGCAAATTTCCCTGTTGCTGAGATAAGATACTAACCAGCTACTTGTTGCCTGTCGTTATTTGACAGGAAGCCACTTAAATCTCACCACTCTGGAAAGCCACACATGAAAGATCTGAAGAGGAAGTAATACATCTCCCTTAACTCTCTTCATTGTTTCAGCCGTGAATTGAGAAAACGATTTTTAACAAAACCGGATGGGAGACTGAGTGAAAGTGAGGGGGATTTTGAAAAGGTCAGACGAGCTTTTTACCTTGGTTTCAGGTCTGAGATCTATCAGCAAGATAATGTTTGAGAATGTCTATTGGCTATTCATATTAAAGATAAAAGAGCAAGGCGGAAAACTCCAGCTCAGTGGAGCATCAGGTAATTTTTCTTGAGCTTTCAGCATCACAAAAATGTCTTTTTGTTTGTTTTTTTTGTTTGGTAGTGTTGCTTTGTAACTTCTTTACTAACCTAATCACATACTGTTTTTCCTCACAGAATTCATTCAGTAAGCAAGCAATGTAGGAAATCGTCACAGTGGCTATAAGCAAAAATTATTTTCTGTTTCTGAACCTTCTACCGAAGGGAAGCAAATTCTTGCTAGTTTCCAGAAGTCCTTATCCAAACAATGGGCTTCTTTCATTCTGCTGCTCTCTGCCTAATGGCAGATCCACCGTTCATCCTCTCTGGTGTCTCCTTGCCCGTGACATTTGCTTTGCTCTTTACAGTTTGTGTGCAAATGGGAGCAGGAGCTGAGTCTTAGTGAGAATTGCTCTTCTCCTGCTTTGGACACGGAATGATCTACGCAAATCACCTTGGCCTGAATAAAGTGTTCTTTGGTGTCCTTGTCATAAAGTGCTAATTGCAAGGTTTTAATGTTTGAAATGGAGAGTGGCTTAAGAGAGAATGTGACCTCTGTCTTTGTAATATCTGCATATACTGATGGCTGTATTCATGTCTCCTCTGAGGCTCTTTTAAAGAGAGGAATATAGGGTCCGTTAGATTTTAGTATTAGCAATAAAGGGAGGTCAGGTTTTTGAGGAAAAAATGGTATTTTGTAGATATCCTAAGGATATTGTCCAAAATACTCTCTTAAGCATGTGCTGTTAATCCAGAACACCGAATGAAAGAATCAAGTTTGTAAATATTTAAATATTACCTTTTACAGCTTTTGTGGCTGTTAAAGCAAAGATAGGACTTGGGAGGATTGTTTAAAAATTGTAATGCTACTTGCAAGAGACCTGCACTAAAGACTTCAGTATCATCGCCTGCCACGGGCCCTGCTGTTCGCAGAGCATCTCTCTATTGAACTCTCCATTTAGCTCAAGAAATTGCCAGTGTCAACGTGTGTGTGCACGGAGCTGTGTCTCGGGGCTGTGCTGCAGTGTGTGCCTGCCTGCAAGGAGCACCTGGGTGAGTGCGGTCCTGGGGGTCTGCTTGAGCTGCTGTGAGGTTTCCTGGATGCTGGGGAGGAGGCTCTTCTTCCTCGGTCCTCCCAGCGCAGGGCGGGAGCTGCTAGTGCATGATTGCATGAGTTGGAGATTTATCAACACTACAGTTCAAGCATAATGGTTCAGACAGATCCATATAGTGACACGAAGTACACTCCCTCACCAAATGTGCCAGGAAAGGCTGCAGTGACTACTGTGGGTATTAATGCTTTCAAAATTTTCCCCCTCTCCCCTGCCCTGATAGTGACTTTCTTGTGCAACAGTAGTTCATTCTTTGGTTCAACTTGGTCTCTGGTGATTTCTCTGATACTGTCTTGGACTGGCCACTGGTAATCTTAAACTTCTAAATTAGGAAGCATTTGCAGAGTTAGTAGTGAGTTTTCTATACAGCTAATTCTTCCTGAAATTTTTAATTGAGAGAAAGGGCAAATGGCCTTAGTGGACAGAAAAGATGCCTAAGATGAGACTTGGAAGGATTGTTCAAAAGTTGATCAAATTCCAGTGTCCTCTTCTGTCCCGGTAGGTAGCCCAGCAGTTAATTCTTACTTGCCCTTTACCTGCTGCTACCAGAGGCTCATGCGCTGCCTGCTGCACCAACGCGCACTCCTGCCAACACCTTTACATCCAGCTGACCCTTGCTGGGTCTTGGGGTGACCCAGAAAGCCCAGATATATGTTTAAAATATGTAACGTAAATGTTAATTGGATGTAGTACTAATTAACTTTTTTTGTTTATTTTTTTTGCTTGATTCCAAGACAGCTTCTCTGAATGTTATCCGGAATGCACTCGATTTCCTCATTCCCCGAGGTTGCTCCGCGCGTGTGGAGGAAACCGTTGTCGGGATAAGGTTAATTCCTCCCTCTCCCAGCGAACTGCAGCGGTAAGTGCCGCGGGCCCCGGGCAGCCACAGAGCAGCGGCGGATGAAGGGCCTCCGCTCCCCAGCGCCGCCCCTGGAGCCACCGCGGCGGGACGCGGCCCTGCGGCTGAGCGCGCTTCCCCGCGCGGCGCGGCGGGGCGACGGCGCCCCCGTGCGGGGC
>VWPW01017965.1:456083-622411 GCA_013389825.1 Crypturellus undulatus | reverse complement strand
CGCAGGTGCGGGGCCACCGGGGCCGGGGGGCCTTCGCGCCGCCGGGGGCGGGAGGCGGCCGCGTGGCGGAGCAGCCGCGGGAGCCCCGGGACGCGGCCGCGGCTGCCCCCTCTCTGTTCCCGCTGGGCACCTCGGCCGCGTTTGTGCCCCCTTCCCCCTGCTGCTTTCTCTTCCTGCTTGTTTTCGTCTAGAATCACAATCCAGAGGCGTTTTTAAAAACAAAACATATATTTAGTGCGTCTTCTACAGAGGATTTTATCTGGAGTGGGGTTAGATAATGTGGTAAAATTAAGAAGGCATTTGTGTTTGTTCAGAGTTATGTCACTTTCCTTTAAAATTTACTGCTTTTCATTGGCAGCTGAGCTGGCTAATGAGCTAAAAAGGGAAGTGACAAACAGTGTAGTGCTGGGCCATCTGAGAAGGAAGGCTTTGTCCTGTGTTTAAGGATTGCACCCCAGTAATTCCAGTTCCCTCCCTTCAGAGTTTTCTTAAAAAAGAAAAAAAAAGTTTTCAGGATGTATTTAGTCTTCATAAAACCACGCTTAATACTGCTCAGATAAACGTAACCTGATTCTGTTCATTGTTGCAGCTGGCATGAATGTCCTGCTCATAGTTGTGGATGACCTGCGCCCTGTTTTGGGTTGTTATGGAGACAAGACTGTAAAATCTCCAAACATTGATCAACTTGCGTCTCAAAGCATTGTGTTCAGCAATGCTTATGCACAGGTAAGATAAGTCACTTAAGAAAGAAAGCTCTTCTGCAAAATATTTGATTTCTGCAAAATGCTTCCTGGTTTCATCACAATGAGTTTTGGGAAGCACTTTGAAGTATTTATTGATCTTTAAAGTAACTTCAGTAGCAGTGTTTAGGCTGTATCTATCTATTCTCTGCTAAAGGAAGCATTTTGCTGTTGACAGCAAAATCTGCTTTAAAAAGCTGTTTTGCCAACTTATAATTCGTTTCTTTCCATTCATTTCTTCACTGTTTTGCTCAGCAACACCTAAGTCGCTATGTTACAGTTCGAATTGCTTTTCATTTAGCTCTGATTATCTTTCTAACTGGCTCTTTCCTCAGCAAGCCATTTGTGCTCCAAGCAGAGTATCATTTCTTACTGGTCGCAGACCCGACACTACCCGACTGTATGACTTCTATTCCTACTGGAGAGTGCATGCAGGAAACTACTCCACGATGCCTCAGTACTTCAAGGAGAATGGATATGTGACCATGTCTGTGGGAAAAGTTTTTCATCCCGGTATTTAAGTTGTCATGTAGTTAACATAGATACTATATTCTCATTAACAGACTTTGCATACAAGTATGAACTTTGTGATTCTTAGCTATATACGTTAGACAACTAGAATCATTATCATAGGCCAGGTTGTACAGTGGTTGTATGTTGTCTTTTGATCTTAAAGTGCTTCAGAGGTGTTTCACAAGTGTTTCTGTGTAAAAAAAAAAAAAAAAAAAGTTTCTTAAGGTGTTTCTTAAAGTATATTCAGAGTGAATATATTACATGACCCCTAGCTAAGAAAAGTTTTCACATACTGTCTCTGGGCATAAATTTTTGCCATACTCAAACAAGTCTGAAAGTTCATTTTCTCCTGAAGATGAAGTTACTGAACAGCCTCATCATCTCAGTCTTTACTGGGCAGGTACACATGCTTCATGTTCCACAGTAGGCTGTGTGCCTCAGGAGACACTGAATATTATGAGTAATACCACCAATTAAACTAGGAGAATAGTTCACTGTTTGAAAAAACGGCATTGAGTTGGAAAACGCTATAATACTTTGATGACTTTTTTCTGGTAAGTCTTTACCTCAGTGTACAGCTTGTCTGGACATCTAGACTTTCAGCTAATAGTAAATCTAACTAGGTATGTACATGACAATGTTACTACTACTGATTATTTTGTCCCTAAAATAAGATTACTCAAGAAATTTGAGCATCCTTACCCATTTTTATCAGATTATCAGATTTTTTTCAGGGGCAATTGTCCATCTTTAACTTTTTGATATTTACTTCTTAAATATTTTTTCTTTCAAAAATGTTTGAAATGCTTTTACAATCAGAGTACTTAAATTAATAAAAACAAGTTAAATTTGTATATGAGCCCTTGCTGGCTTAGTGAATTATTGGAGTATTTCTAATGCCTTTACTTTGTACCCTTTGCAGGGGTTTCATCCAATTACAGTGATGACTACCCATACAGCTGGTCCATTCCACCCTTTCATCCTTCTGCTGAAAAGTATGAAAATGCTAAGGTAAAGATAATCTGTGGCACCATAATGAAGTAAGGGTTTTCTGGATATAGTGAAGTTCTTTGTGTCAAGCACCAGACTATGTTCTCTGTTTTTCTTGAGATTATAACATAGTACAGGGAAGCCACTCGTTACTGGTTTTAACAACAACAAGAGTATTTGTATCAGCAATATGCTTTTCTTTGTTTAGCATCTGTCCCAAAGACCATACTGAGACCATACTGAGACCATTTTCTTGGCAAGCATTTACTCTAATTCATCTTTCTTCAGTGATTGTATGTTATAGATTGCTGGCATTTGCCCAGAAACTAATGAGTTGGTAGTCACTTCTAGGTAGCTTCCTATGAGCTCTTGGAGTCAAAAGGAGCAATAATGAGTGTGTACTGTAAGCAAACTTTAACTTCTTGCTAGTAGGTCGGAGATCCTATTCATTATAGAAGTGCGTTTTCCTGTATGAATACTTTCCAACATCTAGCCACCTTGAGAGAGCATTCTGCTTTTCCTTACAAACAGAAGTTGCCAGTGTGTTCTTCAGTCCCTCTAGCTGTCTGCCTTAGATATTAAATTACACGGCACCTTTACCTTTCATTGTGAATTGTCTTATTATATCCCATCCGAAGAGTTTGCTGTGTGTTCAAATGAGAGAATGAATTGTTGTGTGAGATGATTGCTCAGAAATTAGTTGGTTTTAAGTTACAGAAGAGAGAATTACTTTTACAGAAATTAAGTTACTTAATTCCTTTTTTTTAAAGACTTGTAGAGGAAAAGATGGACAACTTCATGCTAACTTGGTGTGCCCAGTGAATGTGACAGAAATGCCCAGTGGTACTTTGCCTGATATTCAAAGCACTGAAGAAGCTATACGATTACTGAGGGCCATGAAGACTAAGAAGCAGAAATTCTTCTTGGCTGTTGGTTACCACAAACCACATATCCCATTAAGGTACCCACAGGTAAGGAACACTGCCCTTGTGGGGGAAGGAACTTAGATTACTTTTTCAAACCTGCTTCTAATTATTTTCATTTAATTATTATCATTTCTGGAAAGCGAGCAGGAAGGCTTGATTCAGTGTAATTTTAGCAACCATTTGTGTTGCATTTAAAAATACTTAGAGAGTGGTGCCCAGTCAAACAAAAGCAGACTACTTCCACCATAACAGAGTGACTGCTCTTGCATGGAGATGTTGTTCAGCTTGATGGAGTATGACATAATGAGGCCTTAGCAAGATCTTGTTCTTCCTTTACCATTAGTCAGTGGCAAAATTCCTACTGTTTTCAAAGGAAGCAGTGATAGGTTTTTTTTTTTTTTTTTTTTTTTAAATGTGGCTTCTTAATATATAAAGCTTCACTCTATGATTTACTGCTGATTTTAGGTACAAGTAACTGTTTCCATGCACAGCATTGCTTACTGACTTGGTGTTTTTCAGGAATTGTTTGACTAATATAGCGTTGCTATCTTTAACACTTACGGGATGGGAAGATCTTTAAAGTGTAAGAAAATTGAAGGAGCATGAAAGGAAGAATGATTGCTACTTTGTAACCCAAAAGTTTACTATAGGCCTTAAAGTGAGTCTTTTTATGTGTTTGTATTCTAAAGGAATTCCTCAAACTGTACCCTTTGGAAAACATCACATTAGCCCCTGATCCCTGGGTGCCCAAGAGGCTACCTTCTGTGGCATACAACCCATGGATGGATATCAGACAGAGGGACGATGTGAAGGCATTAAACGTTAGTTTCCCTTATGGACCACTTCCAGAGGACTTCCAGGTAAGCAGTCAGTACAGTGCACTGAAGTCAAACTGCCCTAAACTGTTGAAATGCAAGGAAATAGTTTACTGCTTTGGGATGTTCTGGGATACTTGACACCTGATAGTTTGAAAAAGTATCAATTCTCCACCTTTCAAGCTGCTGCATGAAGGTAACATGGAACTTCATAGGTAAACATCTGTAACTGGATATTGTAGGCAGTCATGCAGGCAAAAAGGAGGCAGAGTTGAGCCTTCAACTAATGATAATGTGTGTATTCTTGGTTATTTCTGCTTTCCATCATTGCTACTGAGGGGTGTGTGACTGTGTAAGGGAGTATGTGCATCAGCTACCAACATTCCTTCTGTTTTCCTTACCTACATTTGCTTCAAGCCATTTAGTTTATCTTATTTTTGCAAGGTTGTGCTTGATTCCCAACTGCTTATGTGACTGGATATTGAGAGAAAAGGATTTGATCGCTTTGCAACATCTTTCTTGAAAGAACTTTTGAGAAATAGTTAGAATATTCTAACCAACCCTTCCTGGTTTAACTCTTCAGCTACAGGCTACAGCCACTTGAAAATAAAGCTTTACAAGAAAAAATCCTTCAGTACTTTTATTTGCAGGAGGACCAGCGGGCACTCTTGTGAAAAAAAGCTTTTATTTTTTTCTTTTTGTCTGTCTTTAATAACTTGCAGCGGCAGATTCGTCAGAGCTATTATGCAGCAGTTTCCTACCTGGATGTGCAAGTTGGCCTGCTCTTGAATGCTCTAGATGATGCAGGGCTGTCAAATAGCACCATCATAGTCTTTACTGCTGATCATGGTAAGCAATCAGCTCTTTCTCCAGCACAATGTAATTAACTTCTTAATTGTGCAGCTTGATGCTGGCATATTAATTATGTGTGTGCTTTTTAAACTTGCAACAGTGCAACCAAAGTTCATGTATCTGGCTAGTCAGGCTCTAATTAATGGGCTCTGACATGGGCTTCCATGGCTGTGCAGTTCTATTTCCCTGCAGGCACCTCTCTCTAATCCGGTAGAGGGTTTGCTAGTGAGTGATGAGCCTGTCTGCCAGGAAACAGGGCTGAGCTTGCTGTATTCCCACCTCCCACCCCAAAGAGTGACTCCTGCTGTGGAGAGGGCTGCTCAGAGAGCTCTCCCATCGCAATTTGTGGTGAGCCATCTGGTACAGTGGGTGGCAGACGCTCTCATTAGCTGCTGCAATGTGTGTTCTTGCGCTTGTCGTTGCTGCTTGCAGAGCATCTAAACTGATAGCAGTATGGCTTCCCTCCTTGTAATTTGGGTCTTGCATGTGCCTCATCCTGGTGGTCAAATTCCTGTTTGAATTATGGAACAAATACCTCAAGCGTTTAACTGTTTGTTTCAATTCTTTAATATTCAATAAAATAGCCCTCAGTTGAGAGTAGTTAAGCTGGTATAGAACAGTTTGCAATCATCTACAGCAGAGCCACTGATTTATTTTTTAAAGAATCTTTCATTTAGCCCCTTTGAAAAGGGGGGGGAAAGAAACCTAAATCTAGTTAAAATTACTGTATTCTCAATGATAGAATCTAGCCTGGATTTAATGTGGCTTAATTAAATCAATTTGAAGTTACTTGTTTAGTTATTTGGGATGACTTCTGTCAGTGAGTTGGTGTAAACAAGCCATTGGTGTGTTGTAGAGTAATAGAATTAATACTTCAGGGGTACTAAAATTACTCTAGATATCCCTTTTGACTTGCAACTAGGTCTTAGTTTGTGAGGTTTTTTTTTTTTTTTTTTTTTTTTAATCCACTGTTGTAGACTGAATTGCACCTCTCTTCATTGTCTTGTTTAATTGTAAGCCATTGGTGCATCCACTACTATGGCTATCAAAGTGATCCCTTGGAAATCTAACTCAAAAGACTGGGCATTAACATAGCTTTTAGAGAGCTTTTGTCTTCCCGCAAAGTGAAGCTGATAGTAAACCAACCCTGGAAGGATGTCATGTTGCTGTTTCCTTTGAGACAAAGGGTAGAGTTAAGATGTTCGGATCTCACTTTTGCTTCCTCCGGGATAGCATCCTGATGTAGGTCTGGCACAGAGAGCAGCCTTCGTGCCAAGGGATGCTCAGTTACAACATAACTGGAGAGCTAGCAGCTGTGTAAAGCTCAAAAGACTGTTTTGTGGAACTGATCTTGAGACTTCTGTGGGCATGGTGACACTCTGGTTCCTATTTTATGCTGCTTTTATACTGACTTTCTGATTTTTATCTAATCTAGACTATGAGAAACAGGGAAAGGTGTAACTGTTCCCTTACTGTATGGTAGCAGGTGGCAAGATTGAGGTGTTTGTTGAAACAATTTTCACATTAGAGATATATCTTACAACGTTTAAACATACATTGTTACTTAACAGTTAGTACAACCTTGATGATAGTCTAGTGGCCTCAGTAGCCAGCGTCAGTTTTGCTGTGAGAAAGAAATGGCAGCTAAATTACAGTCCGTATCTACTCCAAATTATGCTCTCTATCATTCAGGATGGTCCCTGGGAGAACATGGTGAATGGGCAAAATACAGCAATTTTGATGTTGCTACCAGAGTGCCGCTGATGTTTTATGTACCAGGAATGACTTCTTCCTCTGCTAGCCAGGGAGAGAAAGTCTTCCCTTACCTTGACCCGTTTAGCCGTGTTTCAGACTTGGTACTTCAAGGTAAGTTTTCAGTACTTAATGTTTGCATTTGCAGTGGATAAAGAAATGGTGACTTAATGATATTTCATACAAGCAACTCTGATTTGATTCCCAGCTAATGCAAGACAAATCTTGCTTCTGGAAGAGATTCCCTCTAAGACAATTTTAAACATTCATGATGTTTTATCAGTTGAAGGCTAATTCAGCTAATTAGATGGTCTGTTAACATCCTTTCCAGCCATACATTTATGTCATTTAAACAAAATAGTCATGCCTTAACATGCATGTCATCAGACTGGAGTTTTATTAGGAACAAAACTGCCAGACTTTTTCCCTATTGTGGAAATTGTGCTCGAGCTCAGGGCAGAGCAGCTGTGCAGGAGTTTGATAATTTATTTTTTTAAATGTCTAGTTAGGAACAAAAAGAGATTCTCTTTCTCTTGGGCTAGAGAACTTCGTGCAAAAGCAGGATTTAGGATGCCTGTGTGTATGATCTTCACATCTATGCAGGGTAACGTATGATGGCATTACTATCTAAGTCCAGGACTGCGAGAGCAGGAGGCATCATTGGTAAAATACATTTGTATTTCAGGCCAAAATAAAGGCTGCATCTAACTCATTCCATCAGGTCCTGGTTCAATGTCATCAACTGCTTTTGTACTGATGAGGGACAAGATGGTACAGGCAATGTTACAGCTCTGAACACAAACTTTTGCTTTGGTTAGATCTGCTTTAGTGGAAACAGCTAGATGCCTGCTTTAACACAGCAGGATATTTACTCTGCTGCTTAGGTGCCTAAAAGGATACTTGACCTACCTTTTATAATGGCTGTAGCAGTTTTTTCCACCAGTGATTAGTAAAAGTCTGTGTGCAGCATCTGTGCCTAAAATGGTGGCCTCAGAAACCACTTCCAGGGAGGTAACCTTGTATTAAATGTAGACATTGGAATTTCCTTTGTTTTTCTCGTGAGCTCTTTTTCAAAGGAATGAATATCAGTGCCTTGTAGAGTTTGCAGATTTGAGAAATAGAAGCGACAAAATCTTATCTTCTTAAAATATTATATAAATGCATAGGCTGGTGTTCGCAGAGCTAACTGTCACCCATTAGTTAAATAGCCTTGGCTTTTTTTATCGCACAAATCCAATAAAAACACTTCTGATGAATTACCACCTTAATTAAAATGTTCTCTCAGTGTCTGAGACATCATGTTCCTTAACCTGTATTTTGATGTTTCCTTTAGGGCAAAGCAAAAAAATGGTTGAGCTTGTGTCTCTTTTTTCAACTTTGGCTGAACTTGCTGGCCTGCAGGTTCCTCCTGCATGCCCCAAGACTTCATTTTCTGTTGCCCTGTGCACTGAGGGAGCAAGCATTGTCCGGTACGTTAATTCCTCTGAAGAGAAGCTGCAGGAAGTAGAGAAGGATGGTTGTGATGACACTTACGGAGGTTGTGATGAAGAACCTGTTGCCTTCAGCCAGTATCCTCGACCTGCAGACACTCCTCAGTGGAACTCTGACAAACCAAAGCTAAAAGACATCCGAGTCATGGGGTATTCCATGCGTACAGGTGACTACAGATATACTGCCTGGGTTGGGTTTAATCCTAGCAACTTTAGTGCCAACTTTAAGGATGTTCATGCACGTGAGTTGTATATGGTGGAAAGTGATCCACACCAGGATTATAATATCTATAACAATACCTTACATGGTGGCCTTTTCAAAAAGATTCTACGCTTCCTGAAGCCCTAGGGTATTGTGCAAATTCTTACCAGTAACTGTAACATTTTTTTCCCTTCCATGAAACGCTTGTTTTGCAGAAAACACTTGGATCCATTAAAATCCTATTTGTATCGGAACATTACTAGTGCTTTTGTCTTGTTAGAGCCCTTATTTACACCTAGCTAGTCAAAATGGACTTCTGTAATTGTGTCTTTATGTGCTAGCATGCAGCACTACT
This sequence comes from Crypturellus undulatus, assembly GCA_013389825.1. NCBI lineage: Eukaryota > Metazoa > Chordata > Aves > Tinamiformes > Tinamidae > Crypturellus > Crypturellus undulatus. Next base: position 613,776 of record VWPW01017965.1, on the reverse strand, counting down.
GAAAAGGCTTTGCAGGACTATGCTGAAATATCTCTATGATCTTCTGAGCTGTAGTGACTGAAGAAGAAACTCATCATCTTTGTTGGAATTTGTGATATGAAAGGTGGCAAAAGAAAAACTTTTGTGTATGAAAGTTTGTTTGGAGAATGGATGTAAAAAAACTGATCTTACTTGCTTTGGATGCTTGGAGTTTGAGTGGTCTAAGAGACATTTGGTAATGCTGAGGGAGAGAGGAGTTTGCTCTTTTCTGCCTTGGCCCTGACTAGAACTGATCCCCTGTTTCACTCAATTCTTTTCAAAACAAAAACTTTAATTTGGAGATGTTTGCTGCTGTTTAGGCAAAGGAGCGGATCTGAATGTGATTTTACAGGTGTCAAGCAAAAGCTTTAGTCACCGAAACAGTGACTAGCACTGCAGTGTTAAGGTATCACCAGTATCTCCCCTCCTCAGGTTTGTAATCAGGATCAGCCCAGTGAGGCCCCGCAGGTGAAGCAGAGACTGAAGCACTTAACAGTGGTAGCCTGCTGGTGTCTAGTGACTGAGCTCAGCACACTTTGTCTTTCCACACTGATCATGTCTAGTGACAGCAATGTGCGTGTCTGCCTTTTCAGGTGTTGAGTAAGGTTTGCCAGGCTAAGTTTTGCATAGGTCTAGCTAAAAGCCCTTCATTTAGCTTTTTTATTATTTATTTATTTATTTATTTTGATTGTGTGTGAAGTGCACTCTCATATGGCCAAATGAATCAAGGTTGATACATTTGGAAGCTTGTATTTCAAGCAAATGGTTTTGCTGAATATTATGCTTAAGAGCAATCTGTACCTCCCAGTCACAACTGTGAAATATACTGTGCTCCAGTGCGATGGCAGTAGCTTGTGCTGTATTCTCTGAGTCTGCTGGATCAAGACTTACAGAATTTATTCATCTGTGCCTGGGTAGATAGGGGCATGTTTTGACAATACCAACTCCTCCTGCCTTTCCCAATGAACTATTCCTCTGATTCTTGCAAAAAGAAAGCCAGCCATAACTTGTCTTCTGCAGATAAAGTGACCTCAATATTCGAGAGAAGCTACAGCTATAAAATCCATGTGATGATCTTATTGCTAATTAATGTATAAAAGTATAAATACTTAGCATGAATTTGATTCTCTATTAGAAGAAAGCAGTTATTTAGTGACTTAAATGCCATTAGAAAAATGCATTTCTTATGAGCTTGTCATTTTATTTTACAATGTCCAAGATACTGCTATGTTCTGCAACTTTATTATTCCTCATGAGAATGCACCTTTTTCACTTCTGCAGGTAGGGCTAGATTCTCAGCTGGTGTGAAATACTGCAATTGCGTGTAGCAGATTGAGGATAGCTATAGCAATTTCACTAGCAATTTCACTCTGGTTGAAAATGTTCTTCATTCAGAATGGTGCCAGATGAAGATTTGAAGTCTGCAGCTGGAGCTAATTGTGTCTCTGAGTTCTTTCCTTCAAAGCAAAATTGAATATTGGGAAAATGATTTCCTTTTGAGTGAGTTGAAGCATTAAGGATTAATCTAAGTCTCTGGTATGCTAGGTCAATAACATAGTGTACATTAAAATTGCATTGCCAAATTGGTATCATTTCAGACTTGGCTACCTGAGCATTGCATTTTGTTCCTCTGCTTGAATACCTTAACCAGACTGTTTAAATAGGTCTTTTTGATCATCTTCATATACAAGTGCATAAAAACAAACGAAGGAAAACCTTCTACTTTGGTTTGTGAAGGAGAAGACTTACCCCTGCCTCAGAAATGCTGTGGTTCATCCTAACTCCATGTAGCTTCACAGTGAACCAACTTTTAGCTCCTTTAAACCCCCTCACTGCTTTAGGAGAGCTGTGGTTGATCCTTTTATGTATATTCCATTGCCCAGTGTGCCACAAGTTGCTGCTAATTTTCTAGAGACCGTATATTCAGGAGAGACCGCATTGCTGTGCGCATGATGCAAGGCAGACTTCAAATTCTGTTTGACTCTGTGTGATTTCATGCTGTCCTGCTCTGACTGATGGGCAATGTTCCCCTTCTTTCCAGTTCTATAAACTAAATTAGAGACTTCAGGAGCTATGGGAGAAACTACGATTTGAATTAAAGCCTGGGGGTTGTTGTATGGGGAATTGTTAGATACCTGTTCTGGGGAGATCACAGATCAGGATCTGTAAAAATACTTTGGGGGAGCTTAAAGTTGCAGCATGTAGATGGATTTTTGAAGAACACATTTGTGTGAAAACATTCTTCTCTTACATCCCACTTCCCAAGCGTCCCATCACTTCAGGCAATTTAATTTTTCACGTGGAGATAAAAGTCCTGGTGCCAGGTGATGAGTATTATTTTATCTCTGAGCTATTCTTTTTATATTGAAAGGGAAGAGCTATCCTTGACCTTCCTTAATCAAAATCTAGTATGTTTTGGGGAGATGTGAAACAGAATCGTCTTTGACAGCCAGCGAAACAAGAATGGTATCCAAATGCTCAGAGCAAGGACGTTTTTTGCATAATTGCACAAGTCACTGAGCAGCACTGCAGTCCACCTAGAGCACGCAGCATTGCTCTGCCCGCTGCTGTGTTGAAGTGTGATGTTTTTGAGGTCATGGAGAGGTACAGCAGTGAACAAACTTTGCTGTCACAAGTGCTAGGTGTGTTGGAGTTTTATTATGGAGCTGGTCAAGAGAAATGAAAAAGCGGTGGACACAAGGAGGAGGCACCTCTCTGAAACCAAGCTAAGACACTGCCTGTCTTGGTGAGCCCAGCTGCAGCTCTGCTAGGCCAAGCAGCCTGACGGAAGAACAAAAGAACTTAATAAGAGCAATAAAAATAAAGTGCTCTTGCAAACAGCTCCCCTCTCTAGAGGGATGGAGGATGCAAGCCAAGCATCAGGAAATAAATGAGATGCCAGTGCTGACCCTATTTCTCAGGATGGCACCGGAGCAGCTGGAAGAACAGCGTGGTGCTGCATCAGCAGGAATGTGTTACCTGTGCTGCGTGGATGGAGAGGCTCCACTGGGGAGTCGAGGCACCACTGTAAGCACTTGGCACGAAACAGAGGCAATAAACAGGCCTCTGTTAATAAGCTAATGTGCAGGAGCGATTAAGCAATGGAATTAGAATTTGTGTCCCCAACCAGCCGTATATCCATCAATCACAGCTCGTGATGTGGTTTCTAGTGCCTAGATATGCAAAATCCTAAAAACAAAATCATACTTAAATAAAAGTTAAAGCTGTGCTGCATACACAGCAACGGTAACAGGAATCTTTGCGAGATGGAGGTGGCTGTTTTGTGATAGTCCGCTTCAATGCGTGTGGTTTGCAGAGGGGGAATCTGGGTCTAATTTTTGGGCCTGCTGTGCACGCTAGAGTGCCTGAAAATGCTGTCATCGCACGCTGTGCTGCACAGCAGGTTGTTGGGCTCCCTCCCCTGGCCTGTGCCTGTTGGCTGTTGAGGGAAATGGGGGCATTTGGAATTAACAGCTCTGGGCACTGTGGAGGTTTGCACTGAGCAGTGAGGCGGGCAAAGGCAGCTTCTAGTCCTGGTGCTGCTCAGACACTCCCTGATGAATCACAGCTTCGCGCTGGGCACTGACAGGCACCTCTCTCCATTCCTAGCGTTTCTGTGTGTTTTCCGTGACGAGGAGCAGATTGCCGTGGGTGAAATAGCCACAGTGTCTGTTCGTGGTGCCTCTCTTGCAGGGCACTGCTGTTTGCTCGTGCTTCAGCACTTTGGGCCAAGCTGTGTTGGGGAGGTGCCTAATGAGTGCGACCAAGATCCTAAGTTAAGTACGGAATTCTTTTCTTTTGAAGATTACTTAAAGTTCAAAGGTGAAATTCCCCATAAAGAATGAAATTACACTTTTGGTAACTAGGTTTTCCAGTACTTTGTTTTCTATGCTATCGACCTTCTTGCTGTTCATCTCAGAAACTCCCAACCAAGTTAAGATGGTCCTGAGTCAAAACGTTTTATGCCTCTGTGTTTATCTACCATGCTTGCTAATGAAAATCAGCTTCTCAGATGTGCATGGTCTATGTTTTTATCCAACAGGCTGTGATGAACTGTAGAAAACAAATTATTACGGAGCATTGAGTAAACAAAAGGAAGCAACAAAGTTTGTGGTATTCTGGTAGGTGCTGCTGGACATGGAGTGGGGATAACAGTCAGACTGAAGCAGCAGAGGGGAAAGGAACAATAAGACATAACAAAAGTCAAATCACATATAAAGTCGCTATCTGAAAGGTTAGGATCCAGCAAGAAAGTAGAATAGTAGTGTAAAGAGAGCGGGAATGGAAAAAGCAGGTAATTTTTTATCTATGGTTTTGGACACCAAAATCAATAGACAATCAGATCTTCCTGCCTCTGCTCTGATTTATTTCTCTATTTTGGGTATAATATCTGTAAACTTTGTATACATGTCATGACTGACTGAAAAACTTCTCTGAATTCGGGTCTGAAGCACTTTGAAAACATACCTGTGAACTATTTGTGTAGCAATTTGTCTTAGATGTGCTCAATTTGACATTACCCGTGTACTTAAAGTCTTGGGTCTTTTCTCTTGATTGCACCAGGATGCAAAAGTTATTCTCTAGTATGTTATACCTTATGTAGAAAGGACTCAGTTTGCACCTGAGATGTAAGAGCATTTAGTGTGTAGTCGAAGAGCAATTAGCTGTAGTCTAGATACTCCTAATTGCTTGAAGACCCCCTCCCTGGCCAGCCTGTGCTGAATTCACTTTGGGATTGTCTTGAGCTAGAAAAGCAGCTGAAATTTAGCTGCAAATCTTATCATAAAGCCTTATTTTTGCATCTTCTGTACTATTAAGTTGCCTAAATATCGTCAGACTGCAGCTCATTCTCAGGAAAATGTTTGATTAAATCAAATTCTGTGTAGGGGCATCATCGTCATTCAGTTTTTCTTACTGAAAAGTTATGCTTTGCTAAGATCATGGACCCTTATTTAATATTATCATTTGATTTTTTTATTGTATTGCATGATTTTGACATATTCTAATAGGATTTTGTAACAAGTGATAAAGCAATTACTTTGTCAAAATAATGAAGTCAAGGCAAAACATTTTGATCTTACAGCAGGAAAGCATTCAAATTTGTCAAAATGAAATGAGGCATTTCACTAATGTCAATTCAAATTTCTCAAATAGAATTTTCTGTAAATTTCTCAAAGGAGAACTTCAAAATTTTGGCTAAAAGGAAGCGAGGGGAAAATCCCAAACCGTGCAGCTTACCATCATATTAAAATTCAGATTTTTACATCCATGAGTAATAGTATTCTTGAGTTGAATTTAGGCCTACTGTGTTTTCAGTGCTCTAGAAACAGAGATCTGTGCCCCGGCTCAGACTAAACAAGCGGAGAGTGGAAGTCAGAGAAGATTAGTCCCATTTTACGGAGAGGGGACTCCAGCCTAGAGAGCTGAAATGCTTTTCCTCAAGGTCAGCCAAGAGTCATGTACAGACGAGGATCTAAAAGGACACCTGCTCCTTATCGTGTGCTTTTAACCCAAGGCTGTCCTTGCTTTCCGAAGCTTTGTGCATGTGCTCTGCAGATAACAAGAGGTAACCCAAGCAGAGGAGATGCTGCTGCAACAAGCTGGCACCCAACTGGAAAAGACAAGCGCTCATTCCCTGGAAACAGGGCAGCAGGTTTTTTCTTCCCTCTCCCACTGCTCCCCCAGCATCGCACCTGCCTGCAGAGCTGCAGGCGATTTGAAGCAAGACTCTCTCTCACAACAAATTACCTAATAAAAGGGCAAGTATTCATCACATGCCTGGAAAAAGTTTGTTTTGATCTCTGTGTCCGCTGTTTCAGCTTTAAAGAAGAGAGCCTCTTCTCAACTATTTTCCTGGTAATAGAATTATACTCTGATTCCTAGAAGACAAAATTTGGCAGATAAGAAATGTATAATATTTATCCTTGATTGAACCCACAGACTGTCCTAATACTTCCCACATATTTTCCTGTTTTCCAAGCAAGTTTGTTACTGTGCTGAAGGAAATTACCCTCTCTATTCAAGCCCACTCACATATTTCACTGCAAGAAGGATGTGATCCATTGCTTAGGAGCCCTCATTACATGCAGCTGTGGGATACTCATCTTTTTTCCTTTATCTGCTCTGCTGGAAAATTCGAATACCTTGTTTTACTAAATAAAATCGTGGTCAGAGATGTTATAAACAAATATATTGGCTGATTGAACTTGATAGCATAATCATTTTCTTGTCACCAGCTTTAGTTTTGCTTTGCTGAAATAAGATTAGCGCAGATTAAAGCTATTTATTTTGGAGGTGTAGCACTCTGGACAAAGCAAGCTATGGTAGGTTTGCTTTTGTCTTCATATTTTAAAAAAATTACTAAACCTCATCTCTTTTGAGGGTGCTTTCTTTCTGCAAATGTTATTCTTGACTGTGTTTGTTCTTTTCCAAGTTATCATGTAGTGGAAACAGTTGGAGTGTTGGATACTTGCTCCACATTGCTCCGTGAAAGCCATGCTGTTGTTGCTACTTTAGTCCCATGTGATGGAGACAAGAATTTTGGTCTTTACATTTGTAAGTAGTGGTTTGTCTAAGAATTCTTTCAATAGTCATGTTGTGAAAGAAATAAGTGTGTACTAGCATTTATTAACTTCATTAAATGCAGATAAGCTCTGACCTAGGAAAGCATTTAAGCATGTGCTTAAGTACGTTCCTGCTCAGTAATACACTTTAAATGTGTAATTGGTGAAGACACTTCAGTATTTTGCCCAGCCAGTGCGTGCGGTCTGTCACCAACAGTGCAGCGCACCCATCTGCCGACTGAAGAGACCCCCGCGCTCCTGACGCGACAGCCCACAGATCACTGCTGCTCTGCCCGTACCTGCGAGGGTCGTTCCCCATTTGATGGATACTGCAACTTCACGTGATTGCTTTGTGGGGAGTTTAGCTGTTCCTGTTGCTGGAATGCCGCTCTGGCCTGTTGTTCTTTGGGTTAACCTGAAATTCAGACCCTCTTTAATACCAGAATTAAAATTTTTAACAATACTGCAGGAGTCAGAAATTCACGTGTTGTAAACTGAGTGTTTACTTGGTGTGTTACCGAGACTTCTGCTGAGAGAAATATCTTGGCTCACCATATTTTGAAGTCAGTTATTCACTTAAGGACCCCAGTGTTCTTGGACTCTTTAGGTGCATAAAATATTTGGATTTCTGTACTCAGGCTTTTATAAGGCTTCTGCATCTCCCTTTTCTCTCCTACGTTTATTGGTTCGATGTAAAAGCCAGATCTGAATTTCTTATGCTGTTTCTCCTATCCTTGAATACAGATAAATTTTATTTCACTTAAGAGATTTAACTCAGCCTTAAAACTAAAAATTGTGAAGCAAAGCCACATGATGTTACCATATTAAATCTCAGACACAAACTGAATATAGAACTTCCATTTGATATATAAACAGTATCCCTGATTTGAGCAGTGGCTTTGGTCTATGGCTGCAGCTGAAAGGAGGCAAATGCCTTCAGCTTCTCCCTGCTTTGTTAGGATGCTGTATCCTTTTTGGGATGCTGTGAACATGGCAGATGCTCTGCCCTGTAATTCCAGAGCTCCTCGACTAGAGGTCACTAACACATCAAAGAACATGTGAGATGGCAAGTCATAAACTGAGGGGTGTTAGCTACAATTAGGCATTTTATTTTGCATTTGAAGTGCAGCCTTTTGGTATGGTTAATCACTATCAGATGTAACTCACTGAGATATGTGACCCGGGGTTGTGGAATGCTACCTGCCTTTTTTTTTTTTTTGTCATTACAAATGTGTTGAAAGTAGCGCATGCAAATTTTAAGCAAGAAAAGATGGCACCCTTTTGGTGTAATTTGTTCTTGTGTAATAATAGTTTGGATTTTCATCCAATATATAGTTTTAAAGATACTGACTTTTAGAAATTTTTGCTGCTAAATCTGTGTATATAATCTTTTTGGCTTTATTAGTGTTTTCTTCACACAGTGATGGCTACTCTGCTTGGAAGAGAAGATCTGTATGTGAAACAGTTATCAAAAAACAGGTTATTTTACAAATAGGCTCAAAGACCTATTTGTCATGTTCTTGTATCTTCATAGAGTGCGTAATAGATCAGTTGCTGTTGAATAAAGAGCAACTTTAGAAATACTGAGGAATAAGAGGTTGTTTTTCCAATTTACTTCTAAAATAATCCTTATGGTTTCTTTAATCATTCCATTCATAATCAATTTTTTTTTTTTTCTTCTGAACTGCTCCATGCTCACTGATAGAGGAATTGGTCATCTGGACAATTAGAAAACAATTTATGGAGCAGCTCTTTTTGCTCCAGACACATTACTTTAAATGATCTCTTAAATTGTGCTGTTATTTTAGTAGCAAGTTGTTCAAATATATGCTCTGAATCATCCCTCCATAGAAGCAAGCACAAACGATTCTGTTTGCATTCTTCGAGTGTGTCCTATCCTGAAAATACTCATTTCCTTTTTCATGACTAATGCTGTTACTGAGTGGTTTTGCTGAGGCATTTAGTTCAGCTGTGTTCATGACCATGATTAGTGCATTTGTCTCCAGCTAAAATGCTGATTCTTATTTGAATGCTGCACTCCTAAAAGTGATGCTCTAATCCTTTATGAAGGGAAAATTGCTACTTCCCAACGTTTTCTTATCTCAGCTTAAGTTCACTTCTGGTGCATGAAGAAATGCAGGACGAGATGTTTTGATGGTTGTCTTATATGAGCTCTAAATAGTAGGTCTATTCCCTTCCATCATGCCAACTTTGTGCTTGCAGACTATCTTTTGATTTATACTGGAAACAGTGAGAATGGAACCAGATCTGTTGCTTCTAAACTGTATTTTTAATAACAAAGAATTGTAATGAATGGTATGATTCTAATAAGTACCACCAGGATGACAGGTCCATCCTTTCTCAATATTACAGTGACCAAGAGTGACAGACCTGCTGTCTGCTCAGAACCGCAGGACTTGGCCAAGTTAACTGGATTCCGAAAATTTCAGCCTCAAACAAGAGGGTAAAGATGCTTATACTATCTGAAACAGCTTTTACAGGAGGATGACTCAAAACAGAGCCAGGGACTTAATCTCAGTGGAATTTTGCGCTTGGTCTCCGAGTGACTTTTTGCTTTAAATTTCAGGAGAAGCCTGAGAAAGTATACAGTGAAGTCTCTCTGATAGCTCGAGTTTTCTTGGCAGGCAGGTCAGTTACTATCTCTACAGACAGATTTTTAGGAAACCCTTTTTACGGGGGAACGGAAAGTCATGTTTGCGTTTAAAAAACTTACCCTGTAATTTGAGCTGAAAATTTAGCTGTATAAAACCAGGTCAGTAAGGGTGCAGACACAGGAGACCAGGAGACTTCCCCCCCCCCCCCTTTTTTTTTTTTTTTTTATGGTGTGTGGGAGCAGCAAAAGACGTTAGTCTAAAACTGACTAGTTTTAAGAGAGGATTATGCCTTGGAAATACTACAGGATGGATGTTGCATCTCGCAAAAGAATGGACTCAGTCTGGGGTGCAGAGTGAGACAAGTTTATTTGCAAACTAACTTCTTTTTATACTTTCTTAACACAAACGTAGCAAGGCTCACAGCCAATCAGCAGCTTGACACCTGCGCGCGGTTGTCCTGGCTTTGTTTCCACACAGGGCGGGGGGAGATCTTCTGCAGTTCTCCTTGGTCCGGCTCTGTCCCCCAACTGCTGACATCCTGGCACTTAACTATCTGCTAACAAGGCACTATTGTTGGTGAACCAACCTCCACAGATGGACAAAGAAAATGCATTTGGGGATTGTTATTTACCTTGTAAGGAAGTTTTTTTTGCAGCAGCATTACATTTGGAACTGTGATCAGGCTGAAAACTGGTGTCCTTTTAAAAGAAAAATAATTTTTTTTTTCTTCATCTTGTCTGACTAACCTTCAAACTTCAGAACTGATACTTTTGTGGCCAGCTTGGACTCAGTTTCTTCATGATTAGTATGTCAAAACACTGACCCATTTGGTGTGATACCAACATCTCCCTTTTTAGCACCAGCAAGGCAAAAAAGATGTTTGTAGACAGCAGTCAGTGAGTGGAGGTGGGAAAGGGAAGGACAGCTGCTTTTAAAGCCCGGTGCAGTCATCTCTTCAGCTCTGGCGTCTCCGTTTCTTGTGCAAGTGTGTTGGCAAAGCACTCACTCCAGCCTGCCAGCTCCAGAAGCGCGCGGTGACAGGCCGTCATCATCTGTTATCCCTTGTCACTCACTCAGCTTTAAAATGGGAGCGTGAGCTTCTGGGGAGGAAACAAGGACTTTCATGCATTTGATCACAGAAAGGATGGGGAAAAGGAAATGCGATGGGAATTTCTGTTTTACCACTTTCCTAAAGGAAATCAAGCTTGGTGTTGACAGCATCAAAGCCACTGGCATTAGCAGGAGATTCGCCTTGAATGGTTCCTCTCAAATGGCAAAGGTAGATACCAAGGTAAGAAATGCCGTGTGTTTCTTAACTAGAAAATATTCTGTGTCTCAAATCACCAGTTCTCAGCTGGGTCTAGAGGCTCTGTTGGAAAAGGGCTCAGTTGTGCTAGACGCTGCACAAGCCATGGGAAGGGGGAGGTTTTGCACTCCAGCTGCACTGGATGCCAGTAGCAGGGATGGTCCCTCTTCTGCACTGCCTTTCACGACTGGCTGGCTCTGCCCTCGTCCTTCTGTCAATGCTGGTCTGGTTCCCTGGGGGCTGAACCTAACAGAAAACTTGTCATTTCTTTCTGCTGATTTAGCCTACCAAGAAGTTAGCGGAGTGCCAGAGCAAAGGAAGGAGCTTGTGACTTGAGAGACAACTCCTGCCTTGCAGACCCTTCAAGAGCATGGCAGATGCAAGTAGTTCAATTACCAACCCTTTTCCAAGCTCTGAACTCAAACTTTTCAAGTGTTGTTGCAGGTAGTGTAGTAGCTGGATGGAGGCAGCACCCTAATTACGGGATGTGTGTTAGTGTTGCTCACAAGTCTGACCTGACACCCCAGGTTGATGTGCACCAGGCTGGAAGAGGTGAGCTCACACCAAGAATAGCTATTTACTGAGTAATAAAATCAGCGGAGTCTGATGCTTTCACTCCCAAAGAGGGCAGGTTCAAGATCCTAAACCACTGACATTCTAACCAGAAAAGTTCATTTAAATCCTGCTGCTTGAGCATCATTTTGGTGTCTTTTGGTTGATTAATGATTGAACAGACTTTGTGTTAAAATAGTAATAGCACTGTGATACTGCTTTTTCCTATGTTCTGTTATAGATTAATATTTGTACAGTGTTTTTAATGGTATGGGTCTATAGTCTAAACTGTTGTTTTTAATAGTATGGATCTATAGTCTAAACAGTCTAAACAGATACAAAGTGTTAAATTCTACAGGCGTAACTAGCAAATAATATGTTTATTTTATAGCGAATGTTTTTTTTCAGCTCCAGATATAATCATTGGACATATCACAGTTGGCTTGAAAGGGGCTGGAATTTAGTGGATTTCCTTCCCTCTTTCCCAAAACTCTCCAAATGGCTTTATAGGGTCTGTTGCCTTGGACCACAGAAAAGGTGTTTTAGCTACATGGTGGTACCCTTGCACAAAAGGTCCAGGATTAGTCCCCTTATTGTCTTTATCTCTGTAGAGTTATTTTGTTATTGTTTATAGCTTGCAAAATTGGGCTCCCTGCCAATGAGAAAGCAAAAAGGAAAACTCTCCTTGTGACAATTTTCATACATCTGGTACTATTATAAATATTTTATGCTATTAATAATAAATAACAATTTTATAGAAATAGTTTCCTTTCCTGGGCTATGATAGGACAGCTGTCTAGTTTGCAATTTTATAATTTTTCCTACAGGCTATTTTGTGTTAATGGCGTATTGACTTCAATAGGGAATTCCACTTAAAACCTGATGGCACAATAGATAACCTCATATTTTTGGCTGGTGTAGCCATTTATATTTCCACTGCTAGTCTCTAGGTACTTATTTGGAGAGGCTTGGGAGGAAGAAGTTGGTGAGCTTTCCAGGTGTTTCCTGCAAGTGAAAGATGAATGTGCTAGAAACAATTATGTTGAATTATGGTGTGAGATGGTTAGAAAATTACCTGTCCCTTCCCAACAAATTCTGTTTTACTTTCTTCAGAATCATTTCAGATTTTGCTGCTGGGAATAGGACCACAATTTAGGTGAATATGACTAAAATTTTGAGAGCACTTCAAAGCTTTATCTAGAAGGAGACCCTGTCACATGAGTATTGCAGAAGTACCAAGGATCTGCTGCTCATTGTTTTGACCTGTGTGGGGAAACATCTCTAAACTCTACCATTTGTCTGTACATTTTAGTAGGACTTCTTGTGGCCCAGGAATTGCTTTCACTATCTGAAGGATATTCTGATTAAACAACAGTCCCTGCCCTGAAGAACATCCAGGAACACGCAGAGATCAGGATGGAGAACAAAGAGCAAGGTAAGAACAATCCTCTGTTTTATTGCAAACTAACTGAGTGCAGGTTCTGAGTTGCACTTGGTGAAGGTTAGCACATTCAGCAATATATTAGTGTACAAAGAGGAGTCACCAATGGACTTTAGGCTTCTAAACACCTTTCCTTGTGTTTTGTCAAACATTTCTGTCCCTTCATAATGCCTGACTTTACTTAGCATGGCCCTCCAGCTCACAGGGACTAAGCGGTTGGCTAGCAGGTGAATCGGACAGCTCGGAAGCAGTGTCTGGAACAGTTCCCCTCACAAAAATTTTGACTGGCAAGTTGAGTTTAATACTTCTAACATTACTAGTAAATGCTGGAACCCACTGACTAGTTCTTAGATATTTCACAACCAGGTGCCAGCATCCAGTATGCAAAGTCTTACCCCCTCAAGGCTATTTTGACCCATTTTTTCACTGTTTCAAATAAGCCTGCCTCTCATAAATCTGTTGCTCATTTAAAGCAAACTTTCTGCTTGCATCAGAAATTACTTCCAGCATTGGATATGAAATATTCTGCAATATGTTATAAAATGAGGTCTGGATTCACTGCTTAAATAAAGAAAACCAGTTTGTTTCAAATGGATCATTTATTGCTACCTTCATGCTGTATATTTATTGTGAGGATATTGTCACATTTCTTTCAGTTTTGAAAATGTTAAGTTGGATTTTCTCTTTCAGGTTGCCATCTGGTGTATTGCGAACAGTCTCAGAGAGTAAGAGGCCATCTGTTAATACTTTTTCAGGAAGCTTTTTATAGAGCAGTGAAGTGGCAAATCTCAAAAACACGTTGTAATGACTTACAAGATCTCGGGTATGTGTGCAAGGAGAGGCTGATGTTTTATTCCTATCAACAATATACTTATCAGGTTAGGAAGGAAGGAAAGGAAGAGAAGAAAGAACTTGCACACAAAAGGACATGCATTTTAATGCTGTTGCATATATTACTTTTTCTATTTTTACATAAAATGATAGTTTCCAAAGCTCTGATTCTGTTTATACTCATGTTCTTAAGCAAGATTGATTGCCCTTTGGAGAAACTGTTTCCTCTTCAACCATTAATAAGAATCAATTGATCAAGAATTTTACCTAATAATACTAAAAAGCAAAGTAACTTGCATTACTGTAGCATGTAATTTGACATCTCTAGTGGCTAGTATGCATACCAGGCTGATATATCTGTCTGTTGCAACGTGATTATTGGACAGAGAAGCCTCTAGTTGTGACCGTCTGCCTTTAGGCCACCTCAGGTTCAATATCTGCTACAAACCTAGAGCAGAAAATTCCAGATACAGCCCCATAAGTATCTTTGGATCTTAGACCCGATTTGAAACGCTCGCTTGGTTAATGGTAGCAGTAGAAGGCAGGACTGATAAAAGTGTTGCCTGATCAACATAGAAGTATTCTGACCAAAGGGCAGCAAAAAGATTGAGAAGGCGCTAGGTGAGATAGGGGACCAATTAAGTGCCTGTGCTGAAGCTCAGTACGGAGAGCTGCAGGATGAGCTTTCCCAATGCTGGATCTCTGTGTGTCTGACACATCACCGCCTCTGGGTTCTCTGCCTGAGGTATATTGTGCATTGGAAGGTTCTGGAAGATGATAGCTAAAAAATAATACCCAAGCAAGCAAACAAACCGCAATCATGCTGATAACGAATGTCATCGTTTTACAGTAGGACAAACTGAAGATGCAGAGAGGTGACCTTTGTGATGGTTACCATCAGCTTTTGGTTGTATGAATAGGAAGTATTGGATTTCCTGAATGTCTTTCTATTGTCTATATGTGCTGAGCCATGTTTTTTTCCCCACTTTAATTGATTTTCTTCTAATTCTGTGGTAGCAGGAGCACCTAGATCTATGTTGTGTGCCTGTCATGAGTGTTGAGGTTTCTTACAATTCTCTTCTGGCCTCTGTGAGAAAAAACTTGAGAAAACACTTGGCTTCTTTCAGGCTCAAGAGTGTGGAAAATGTTCAGAGAAGCCTCGGACAGTGGCCCAGGAAGGAAGGGATGTTGGTTGTCTGGGCAGGTGACTATAATTTTGCTACAACAGAACTACATGGTCACAGATGTTTTGGGGGTGTTAACATACCTCCAGTGTGAGTGGTGCATTCTTCTTTAGCTGGTGCATTAACTAAAATGATCCAGTCAAGTACATATTTCTATATTTTATGCGATATTAATTTTCTCTCCTTTGTCTATGGCAGCAATAGGATTTCATGCTGATATTTTGAAATTTCCCTTTATGGGACCAGTCCTGCTGCTGTGAAGAGCAGTAGCAAAATCTTTCTCTCTTCAGTTGTTCTGAATTTGATAGTGGAACATCAGAATACTATCCAGGTTCCATGGGCAATAAATGTCTGTGCTGCTGTGCATCAAGGTCATGTAAACCTGTAGTGAGGGCTGTTCAGGCAGCGTTGTGCTTAAATATTATCATCATTTAAACAAAACCAGGCAGCTTTAAAAGTAAAGGCAGCATGAATATCACCATAAAATTAAACTCACTAGCCAGCGGTGGGAGAATCTAAAGCTTATATGTTGGAAAGGTTTTTAAAAACAACACAGATTGTTTTTCAGTGCTAACAACCCCTAGAAACAGAATTAAAATTGCACCCATCTGTGCTCAGTATAATGGGATTCAGCTCTGTGTAACGGTATCCAGCAGTGGCCAGAGTCTTTTCTAAAAGCTTTATTTAAAAAAACAAAAACAAAAACAACAACAAAAAAAAACTTTTCCCAAATTATATTGAAAGAGTTGATTTTTTTTTTTAATTGAGAGGAAAATCATCTTTTTCATTCTTTATGCCATTTTGCTATATTTTTAATTAAAAATAAGGAAAAGCATGAATAGTACAAAGTGGGAAGAGGCTGCATTTTTGTTCAAAAAAGTGCAAAGTGCAATATCTTTTTTTTTTTTCTTTTGTGACAAGTAAATTTTTCCATCTAATCCTCATTTTACTGGATAATCTTTACTTAACCAAAGGTAAGAAACAAAAAGTTGTAATTTTATTATTGCACCAAGGCTACTAGAATCCTGCTACCGAATTAAATCTAGTAAGGAGTTGACAGAAATTAGTTCTGTTGTCTCTTCTTTGCCCTCAAGGCAAGTTTAGGAAATCTTGACTGGCAGCTGCTCTGCACTCTCATGTCCCACTTTCTTTGTTAAGCTTAAGTAAAACTGTTGGGCAATATTCTGATGCCTCAGTGAGGTTTGAGGTCCCTCACCTATTGCATGTCCATTCCATGTCTGTTGCGTGAGGTCAGCATGTGGGCAAAAAGCTAATGTCTGAAAAAGATCTTTCAGTGATGAGGACTTGCAGAAATCTCTGAAAAATTACCTGCAAATGACTTCATGCTGGGAATTGGAACTTCTCTGACCACTTACAAACTCCTGAGCACCTTCCAGATTCCTTGGCCAATGGTAAAGAGTCCAGACAACTGCAACTAAGTGTGTCTTGCCTCTGAACTCTGTACTGACAGATTCATCTTGGCCAGGTTGATGCTCGTTGTGCTTTTGTTTGCAGACAAGAAAACACAGACCATTAAAATGGCCCTCTTGTATAGGTCGCCTCCAACCACAGCGAGCAGCCTTCTCCACTGCCGAACTGCTGGAGACCAGACTGAATTCAGGATGCGTGTGGTGCTGATTTTCAAGTCCTTTGGTAGGTTGAGTGCAACTTCTTTTTGTCAGAACTGAGACAGCACTGTCACATCTGTGAGCTGCACATGAGGGACACTGTTGTAACCTGGAGCCTAGGCCTCTCCAGGTCTTAGAAAGGTAATTTCCTCTGTTGTGGTTTGTTTTACTGTGCTTCAGGTCTATTAGCCAGCATTGTGCTGATTTACTGGGGTAACGAAATATGAAAGATTGAATCTAGTCCTATCTAGGGTTAAGAGTCTGTAAATCTTGTGTGCTTGCTGAGACTAGGAATAATTTAAACACTGCTCACATTCTAGCCTCCACAGTAAGGATGGATATTTTGTTTTGAGGATTTTTTCCCTTATCTCAACTGCTGTACCATTTGGCTATCTGAAGCTTTTGCATGCCTCACAAACACCATCTGTTACAACCCAAGATACAAATACTGCGAGTGATTAGTAATATAAGCCAATGTTGCAGCTGTATGTGGTGTGGAAACCTGATAGAAGCAGAACTTCCTTTGTAAGCCTGACATGCTGAATAGTGTGTTTGTGGTTTGTCGAAGCTTTTGCATTCATCAATTAAAGATTAACTTTCTGCTGCTATGGAGACATGTTAGATTAAAAAGAAAAAAAAAAATCTGTGAAGAAAACAAGTGGGTTCCATATCAGAAATATTATTGGAGTAAGTGAAGTACCTGGGACAGAGGGAGTCCCTAGCAGGAGATGGCCCTTGGAAACATTCCCATAATACCTTGTTAGATTAATCTTTTAATATTTTATTATTCTTATCAATGCTTTTTCTAAAGTTATAAAACATTGAAAATACACATACTATGGGAACTATTCAACTATTCTAAATATTCCTACTGTTATTCAATGAGCATTCCCAGCATACTCCAGCCTGTGTTCTAGAGCTCCAGATTCCTTTCCTTGTTTTATCCTTCAGCACCAACCTTGATTGTGGTAAGATGAAGAAATCAAGGAGGAACACCATGTGTGCTCAGGTATGTGCGTGCAAGATGATCAGGAATGGAGAGGAAAATGCGCGTTTGCAGGGTAGTTGCATCAATGCACTGCAATCCAATTCAGCCCAGGAGACCGCAGTTCTGAGGTGATGGAGTGAGTCCATTTTTAATGATGAATAAAAGGAACTGTCCAAATGAAGAAGCGTAACAGTCTTAATACCCTAATCTTCCTAGACTGTGGTGAGGACATGTGTTTGGTCAAGGGCAAGTGTGTTCCTGCTCCAGGAACCACTGAGGACTGTTCAGTGGCCCGTCTTTTATGACAGGCTAGATGGCAAATGAAGTAGCTGGACTTCTGTTAGTATCAAGTTCCTTGTGGGAGTTTGGTAACTTGTCTAAACTGCAGCATTTTTCAAAGCACTAAGCAAGCACACGCTTGTGTCCTCTTAGTTGCCCTTTACTGTGTATTATGAAGTGTAAGGCAGCAGGGTTGTGAGTAGCTGTGATTTAAATGACTAAATTTACTCTAGATTAAATATTTGCCTTTCATGTTTGATTTCTCATTAACTGAAAATTTACAAAGTCAAGTACACAGTCCCATTCTTATTTGTAAACTTGCAGTTCTCTCTTTTAATGCCTAATAATAAGTTCTTCCCTTCTGGTTGTTTAATGTATCACTTGTGATTCCCTTTTGACAAATCTCTCAGCAGTTCACAAAACTCTTTGTTACAAGGAAATAAATATCCTGCTGACTCAATGGGAAAGAGATGCTTTTTGTCCTTTGAAAAATGTTGCAACCCTTTAGATTGGTCACTGTTACTTATCTGAATAGTGCTATTAGAGAGAGGAAAAGGGCACTTTATTCGTCCAAAGAAAGCACTCAAGGGTACTGAAGTATGTAGGGCAAGGTTATCAAGGCTTTACTTTGAGAATGTCTGCTTTTGCTCTTGAAAGACCATCTTGCATGGGATATTTGTCTGTGTTAAATGCATTGCCTGTATTATTGCAATAGATTTTTTAATTACAAAATGCTGAAGATGTTTTGCAGTTACATATTATAACTACATTAACCAGGTACATTAGGATCTGTGTATATAGCAGCTGATGCTTTTTGTTTTTTTGGCACTTACATAATGAACCTTCTGCCTGTGCAGAATAAAATATTTATCTGGAATGCTGGAGACTGGAGGAGGGAAAAAACAGGCTTCCTGCAGTGAATAATTGTTATAATCTTATTGTCCTTTGCAAAGTTGTTAATTAAGGCCTTTACTAAGCAGACTGTGCTTACAAGAGTCCCACTGAAGTCAAGTTGCTGTGCTCTCATGCATCTGTTCACTTTGCTGTTGTTAATCCATTTAATACAATTTCTCTAAGTTTCATTTTCAGAAGAACGGAATATTTGGGGAGTGTCTTGTAATACACTTTCCCCGCCCTGCCTCCTTATTTCTTATATTAAGAAAGAAAAACAGAATTCTTCAAGGAAGCTGGTCTCAGAGCAGAGAAACTAGTGTACAGAGCTTGAGTAGTTCCCATCATCAATATTACAGGCATACAAGCCTTCCAGGGTTATGGTGCTGTTACTTGATTTGCAGGTGCTCTCTAAAGCTTTTCTGCAAGGAGCAAATTATATGGATTATATATACCTTGCCTCAAAAAGTATAGAGCTATAGCAACTAGAAGGCCCAGTCAGAAGTTTTGACCATTTTGGTAAGCAAAATGAATAGCACAAGGAAGGAGTGTGCTAGGGGAAGAGGTCTGAGCCAAAATTGACCTGTTATTGTTGAGATCCTTGTAGACATTACAGGAAAGTTTTGCAGAACCGAATGAATTCATTTTTAGGATGTTTCCTGTGTGAGGAGACAACATGAGAGGAAGGGAAGAAAGCAATAAAGTCCTAGTTTTCAAAGGTACAAAATGGAGAAATTCGGTGCCAAGGGCTGATGGTAGGAAAGAACTGACATCTTGGGAACAGATGAGAGGAAATGGGAAGTGTCAGTAAATCATACATGGCCTCAAAAGTTAAGGCAAACAACTCATAAATAACTGAAAAGGGAGAACCCAAGGAGGAAGGAGAAGAACAGTGACACATGATCAAGGAGATGAGCTAAGGAAAAAGGTATTTGCAGAACCGTCTGGAAGGAATGGCAGCAGGAGAAGTTTGTATTGCCAAGGCCGAAGAGAAGAAAGCCGATGTGACAGAAGGATACACCAGTTCCTGTGTCAAAAGGCAGGAAAAAGGGTTATACAGACACAATTAGCAAAATGTGCAGATGAAGACTCTGAAGGAACAGTGTGCATTAACAGGTGGAGAGGCAAGAAGAGTCACAGTGCGGAATTCCTGAGGCAATAGAAACTGAATAGGCAGAAGGGCCAGAGGAGAATAAGAAGTGACATGAGGATGAGAAAGCTTCATGGGGAGGTGAAGGAGCTAGCAAAAGCAAAGGCATTTCTGCATCTGATGGAAAAGGAAGAGGAAAAAGGTAGAGGAGAATGTACAAGCATCATCAAAGTTCAAAAGTGTAGTGTCCACCTTTTCTTGGAAGAAAGTTGGTGAAATCTAGTGTGGATAAAGAACAGGAGACAGATTATGGTTGTGCATTTGTTTTAATCAGAGAAACTTTATTAGGAAAATGACAGATAATGGACTATTAATGCAAGAAGTTGTTTTGTCTTCACAATTTTGCTGGAGTTGCTTTGTTCAGTAAGTGAGCAGAAGCGGTGAAAATGACGGTCATCATATATGGAGGGATGGAAATTTGTGCCTTGTTAGGGGAGAAAGGGAAAAGGAGACAAGAGTTGAAGAGACCAAGGAAAATAAACTACTTGATATATGGAAGAGACAGAAAAGATAGTAAGCAGAACTTGAGGCAAATAGACTTTCCAAGTGTTACAGGTATCCGGTGCAATTGAACTGTGGAAAAGCTGCCTGAAATAATGGATTGAGAGGATGAAAGTGGGCAGAGCTAATAAGGATAGTTAGAAAACAGGACCTCTGCCAGAGTCAAGCCAGATCTGAGGATGGGAGGCCAGTCAGATAGGTAGCCAAGAACTCAGAGCACCAATATAAACGTTGAGGTCATTGACGTGAAACTGAAGGAGAGTCAAGAGTCAAAGCTGGGGATGAAGGTTCCTGGGGAGAAGCTGGGCCTGTGGTTGGCAACTACAATATTAAGGGGGCAAGATGGCAGGATTCACAGTTTACAGTATCAGCAGATAGAGTATTTTCTGCTGCTTAATTAGCTTAACTAGGTCAGTTATTTTAAGCTAGAACACATACTTCATAGTACTTTGCAGTATTTGCGAAAAAAGGATTAGAAAAAAAAAAATCAACAAATATGTATAATTGAAAAGGAGCTCCCGGTCACTGAGTGTGGTAGAGAGCTGTTCCGTATTGTGTGTGTTGGTGACTGTGCTGGGATGAAGCAGGAGCAGCACGGCCGGGCTCAGTAGTCCTGGCTGGTGGCAACTGTAGCGATCTTCCCGGCTCAGAAGGGCCCAGGACCCGGCTTGCCCCGTGTCCTGCCTCTGTCAGAGACCAGGGACGCCTCGCGGGACCTGTGGGGAAAAGGCAAGCTCGCAACTTAAGGCTTCCCGGCTGCTGACCCAGCCACCAGCAATTTGTAACTGCCAGATTTTCTGAGCTAGTCAAGTCCTTTGATCCCTAATTTCTTCCGGCTTTAGTGAAATCACTTTTCTGAGAGGAAACTGTGCTTCTACCAGCAGAGGTTGCTGCTGTTCTCTTCACCTCCTTCTCCTTTCAAGCGAGCTAACCTGTCATGTCAAGCATTTAGCTGTAAGCAGTGGGAATTGTGAAGCTTTAATGTTTCCCAGACTGTAGTCTGCCACATTAACAAATCTTTCACTTTTCTGAAGATGATAGTGTCAATCATGGTGACAGGCTGAAAGACACCATTCATTGTTAATTAATTATTAGCTGTCAACTCAAAGACTTTGTTGAACTAAGAACATTCAGGCAGATTGTGGATTTTCTCTTTTTTAAACTTTATGTTTAAAGGACACTAAATACCCTTAATTATCAAAGTAAGTTGAAATCCTTTCATACCTCTTTCTTCTGCAGGTGACTGCTTCAGGTACAATATTAATTATAAATAGAATGAAAATGCTGTAGCCGCCTTAGTGCTGATTTATGTTTTCATAATGGATGAACTAAAAAGGAACAAGTTTCCTTTCTTTGCTTTGGTAACAGCCCATGATCTCTGGGCTGCCTCGAGTTCTGCTGTTTGTAGAAGAAAGGAAGTGAATGTTTGTGGAGAAGGCCCGAGGGCTGTTCAGCCTGGAGCACGGCCTGTGGTTTTATGTCTGACTGCCGCTCAGATGCATGGGTTTGAGCTGATGGGACCTTTTGGTTTCACTCTTGCTTCTGTTAGACTTTGGCCAGGGAAATGAGGAGACAGGTTTCTAACTTGGTCTCCTCTAGATGGGAATGAACTTCTATATGTGTTTTTTCCTAAGTAATGATCTAATTTTTTGGCACTTCTGAGAATGCCCAGCTGTCATTGCAGAGCTTTCTGATGCAAAAGCCTCACCCTTAAACCTGAAAATGCTGCTAATACAGACTTATTTTTTTAGGAGGGGGACAATGGGCATTGCTCAAGCCAGGAAGGCAGGCCGTGTGCCTAAGTGCTTGCAGAATGAGACTCCAAGTTTAAAAATACTGGCCAATCTTTTCTGCATTTGGACATGCCTGAACACAAAGGAATCCAAAAATACTCACCTACCTCACAGGAGTGCTCTGAGGCTTAATTAATGCATATGGGTAAAATGTTTTGAGATCCTCAGGTCATAATGATACTTAGCACTTTATATCTTCAAAGCCCCATACCCAATGCGAAGGAACTAATCCCAAACTAATTAGGCAAAAGGCACTATAAAAGTGCCAAGTGTTGTTATTTGCCTTAAAGTATTATTATTTAATCACAAATTGCCTCAAAGTGAAGTGTGACTGTATGAGATTAGAGACATCGTAATTAAGGCCTTGATTTAATATTTTAAAATTATTCAGCACACTTCAATACAGCACTTGAAATTTCTTTCATTCTTTCCCACATACCCGACACACATTTTAATTTTTGTAAACACTGTATCCTCATCACTTAATAGGCTTTCCCTCTCCTCTCAGTTGTGTGCCCTTAGGATGTTGCAGTGCTAAGGGAAGATAGTTTGCTGAACATGGATTTAGCCAAGTTGGAACATAGAAGACCGAACGAGAGTGAGTGTGTGTGTGTGTGTGTGTGTGTGTGTGAATTAAATATGACAAGAAGGAAATGTGTAAATGAAGTCTTTCATGCACGTGTGGTAGATGTATTTATGTATGTGCTGTGTGAGTTCTGCAATGCAAAAACAGCTATGAGAGCATCTGTCACCTCACATTACTCATTCTGCCTTTGAGATACAACCTGCCACAGACCATCTTAAAGGCAACACTTCTCTGTGTGTCAGGGAGCAGCTGTTGCATTGATTTGGGAAGCAATGAATTTGGTAAATAGGCGGAGTGAGATTCGTGCCTCTGCCCAGGGGCCTGGCAGGAGGTTCAGGCACCACTTCTGTCCAACCTAAGGTTACATGCAAGGCTCAAGTGACCATGAAGCTTGAATGCAGGAATAGATTTCATCCATAAGGAGCTGCAGAGGGTTTAGGGAAAATCCATCAGTGAGGCTAGAAGCGAGGACTGGATTTGTTTGCTCATCTTTCCAAAACAATGACATATGTTTTTTTTTCTGATGCAATTCACTAGAAGTTCATAGAGTTTTAAGGAATGGATGTAGTATGACCATACTGTGTCACTTCATCTTTACTGACCTCAGTGAAGATGATCCCCAAGCTTCCAGTGCTATGGGAAGAGATGATAAAATGAATGTCCGGTTAAAGTAAGTGTTTCTGGCAGGGAGGACTGGTTAGCAATGTTTCCCTGTAAATCATAACATATGTTTTATCTAGTGAATTTTCATAGACTTTTCAAAACACGTTGACTCTAGGGGACTGGACTCATCTCCTTTTCCGGAATTTTATCCCTTCAATTTCCATCATTTGCTATTCTCTGAAATGTTGTAGATCCAGTTTTTTGGGGAGAGATGCTCTGTTCATTACTGGTCTCAGAAAAGATTTGAGACCGGGAATTTTTGGCAGAGCTCTTCATGCAGTTGGTCAGAGAGAATGCTTAGGTTGCACTTGTAAAGGTGGAGCTTAGCTGTGGACAGGAAAAAAAAAAAAAA
This sequence comes from Crypturellus undulatus, assembly GCA_013389825.1. Taxonomy (NCBI): domain Eukaryota; kingdom Metazoa; phylum Chordata; class Aves; order Tinamiformes; family Tinamidae; genus Crypturellus; species Crypturellus undulatus. The sequence goes on along the minus strand of VWPW01017965.1, from coordinate 590,435 downwards.
AAAACTGACACACAAATATCCACTTTTTTTATCTGAGGCATGCAAAACATTGAACACTTACATTCAATTCTGGAGCAATAAGAGATTGAGGGCCATTTGTCATGCAAACAGATTCACTTTGAAGATTCAAGGTTCTCTCCTTTATCTTCTTGTGTAAAAACAAAGAACTTTAGCTCCTCTAATAAAAAGCCTGTTTGCAGGAGACCTCATGTTCAACTGTGAAATTGGAAGTGGCTTCCATGTCTTTACTCCACCTTGGGGCTTTTGTGCCTCAAAGCTGGAGACAGGTTAATCCCATGCCAACCCCAAATTATCCCAGCCTATTCTTATAAGCTTTCTTTTACTGGACTACACAAGGGTCTTTTCCAGCGCAGGCGTGTGGCTCAAGCCTTCTGCAGTAAAGGACAGATATCAACTAACCTTTGCCTCTTCCTGGAATGTAAGAAAAAATACCCACCCTAACAAAAAGAAAAAAAGAAAAAAAAAAAAAAAGCAACATAGGAACAATCATTTCAAATGAGTAACTGGGCCAGGAACTTGCGCTTAAATACATGAGTGTGGTTTTGTGGTGATCTCATTGCCAGCATGTATGTGGGTATGAGAACTTCAGAGAGCTTTTACGGGAGAACATTTACTCTCACACAGTTAGAATACTGAGTGCCCCAGACAGACTGGTTCATCCTGGAGCATCTAAGCCTCTTGTTGAGTAGACTGACAGGAAGTATCTCCATTTGCTTGCTTTTGATGCTAAGGAAGGAAAAGGTGGTGAGACAGAGTATTGTGGTTTTTGCACTTGAGATCATATTTGGTTAAGTTAACAGCTCCTTTTATCTTGTTTAAAAAAAAAAAAAAAAAAAAAAGGCAAAGGTGCCTACATGAATTGTGAAGGAGAGAGCTGAGGCTGGTGAAAATCACAGGGGCTCTGCTGAAGGGATGTCAATTTTCACCAGCTCAGCACCTGACCTATATGCATTTATGGTGATAAAACCTGCCCAGGAGCCTGAAACATGGTCCTACCACACCCAAACGCACCCTGGGGCAAGCGACACTAATGCCTTCCTGTTGCTCACACACCTGGGAAAAAGATGGGGTGAAATGAAGTGCTGACCTAAAAGACAAGAGCCTCTGAGGAGATAGGCGCTATCAAAATGTCATCTAGATAAATAAGGACCCAAACTCCTAGTATCTTAAGTAGCTAGACTATTGATTAAAGAATCATGATAAATGAGTATAGGGCTGTGAATTAGATCGATACCATCAACCTTAAAAGTCAATCTCCTATACCAGCTTCAACAGAGACAGTAAAAAAAAAAATGCACATAGGAGATTTACAAATCCTAGGGCTAATAGTGGCCTTGAGACTTTTATTTTTCTTCCCCCTTTTGTTTTTGACCATTGTATGAATAAACTTATAAACTGAATAAACTGGTAGTAGATATGTGTGTTTGTGTCAGGAAATTCTTATAATAGCTCATGAAGTTAAGTAAGACCACCAAAATCTGGACTTCCAGAGTAGCTAAAGATACCTTTAGGACATCCTTATGCAACTTTTAGGGACTAATCTTTCTGTGGCAATCAATATGTTAAAAATAAAGGTTAGCTGTGGTCGACAGGTCCTGAGTCTGTCAGGGTGAATTCGCAGTTGCAAAGAAAGAAGCTGAACTCCTTTCTTACTTGTAAAAGGCAACATGCTTCAGAAATTCTCCAAAAGAGGAGTCTTAAAAAAAAAAAAAATAAAGAAATATGATTTGGTTTTAGGAAATCCAACACCTTTGCTTTTGTGCTTTTCTAGGTGCGACTTGAGAAGGGCTGCTGGACTTTTTTAGTATGCTGGGTGTAGAATGGAGGCGGTTGCTGGGCTGATACCCAGTTTACGTCTCCTAGCATGACTCTGCTTGGACAGGGTTTCCATTATGGGGTTTGCTTCTCAGGTCATACTAGCCTTTTTGTGAAAGCTCAAGCAACGCACGTAGCCTATTTTTCCATCTCATTTGTTGCATGTATAAAGCAGACATTATCTCTTATGTCCCTGCCTTTTTGCATGTTGGAGTGATTCATGATTTCCCATTTCTTATTACTCTTTTTTTTCTGTCATTCTTGCAACAGAATTGCTTCAGGGATTCTTAAAGTACCCTCCTTCCTGACTTAATCTCCACAGAACAGAGATGTAGTAACCACTCTTCAATGATACTTTTTGGCTGTAATGACTCTATAGATGTTCTTAAGAAGTAGTTTTTGCTGTTTTCTTTTTGTGGGAGAAGTCCTAGGATAGCCAATCCTTATTCCTGCCAGTCATAATCATTGCCCTTTAACAACAGATAATTTCTAGGGCTATATAAGTATTTCATTGTGACTTTCATCAGTGTTTCTGCAATGAGATGGAACTCGATTAGTGCAGAAATTTCCCATAGTTTGTTGAAGGTATTTTTCACATGAGGCTGTTTTGGGGAAATTTCATGCTAAATTGGGGAACATGAGTGTCTATTTTCATCTGCATATAGTTACTGCCATGAGAGTTTGTCTTATGGTGCCATTAAGATGGTTTCCCAATACTAATGTGAGAGCTAGATAGATGCTGATGAACTATATATACGTATGTTGATTTTTGGAGCACTCTGTCATCTGATTTCTTATGATGAAATTAACCCCCTGTGTAGATATCTGGCACTTGTGCATCACTTGAGTCTTCTTTTGAGGTCTTAATTGTGATTGAAATGATACGTAGCTCTTCTGCTGGTTTATTTCACAGAAATAAATTTCTTGCAAACCAGGCAGCCGCTCTAAAAGCAGAACCCTACTCTTCTCTAGGAGCATCCTCATGTTCACCTTCAATGCACTGATGTCCCACCTAACAAGCTCTCTCTTAAAAAAAAAAATAATAAAAAATAAAAAAAAGTAGTGGAGAAGAGTGGTCAGGAGGATTGCTTCTTGGGAGTAAGCTGTCATTTACGATCATTAATAGAGAGTGATATGCTCAGCAAGTGTTAGTGTGCAGAAAAGAGAACTCCATCAGAAATGAAGTGTCTACTCAAGGGAGTTTCACTTCCCTTTGCTGTAAGGGTGACAGGTTCAGAAAGATAAGTGGTGCACTGTGGCATCAAATTACTTTCAGTCATTTTTTTTGAAGGTGGAAAATTTTATTAAAAAAACAAAAAAGTTAAGAAAATAGTAGCAGTATTGAAAAGCTTTTGTAAAATCAGGATTGTAGAAAACTAAAAAATAAAAAAATGAACTCAATTAGAAGTGCTAAATGAGGATCATAATGAGATATCCAAACTCTTGCCAAGTGAATTTAATCACTTTCTGATCCCAACAGCCACACAATTCAACTCTTTCTTAGCATAATTAAGCAAGTGACAATGAGGATGCTATTCCAAGACATGGTAATGAGATGCTGTGGGGCCTGAATTCAGCTGGAGGGGATTTCCTATTAAATATTTATTGTATGTACAGCTTCTTCAGTAGCTAGAAATATAGCAAAGGAAATTTAACCAAATAGAACCTCTTTCCTCTGAAATGAATCTGTGAAAAACTGAAGCACTGCGGTCACTTGGTTTTGGACTGACTATTATTTTTGGCCTGCGGGCTGCATTCAACATCAATAAAAATCATAGTTTATGTAGGAGGAAAATAAATTTGAGGAAGGAGGCTAGAATGTAGGAAAATAAAAATGGAAGGGGAATAAAGAGGAAATAGGAATGTGACAAACCAATTAGGGAGAGTACAAATGACGAAAGTCAACAGGAATTAACTAACGATGGGCTGTAGAGCGCTGAAGGATTAGAAAGTTTAAGGGGTAAAAGAAATTGTATAGGAAGGGAAATAATTGGATAACATATATGATCGTATGAACCAATGAACTAAAAAAATAATAAGACTTTTAAGTGCCATGAACGTTTAATTCTAGATCCAGGGGGAAATGAAGTATGCTTTCATTATGTTGCTTTAGACACTTTACAGGGACTGTGGAAGACATGGCCAGCCTATGTTTAAGTAAAACTGGAGAATAAAAGCTCTGTCAAAGCCCTAGGGGTTTATAATAATTTGCACATATGCATACATGCACCGAAGAGCCTTACTGTGGAATAGTGTTATTTAGGCTATGAAATCAAGCTGTGGCTGCCAGATTTATAGCTGTCCTTGCAACCTTAAGCTTGCCCCTTTGCAGGCCTAGCCTATTCACTAAATTAGGCAGATGTCTAATAATAAACTATCAGAAAATACGTATTAGGTTAAAAAAAACTCTCAAGGGAACAGAACTAAAGTTGCACCAGTGATTCTAACTCTGGCATTTAATTCTTTTCTCACAACCTATATAACATTCTTTCAGCCTTCATTCTTAGTGCCTTTAATAAAGAAGGCAGAAACATCTGCCGTGTCTAAATCCTAAACCAACACCATTACAGCAGAAGAGATTGTGTCTTCAGCTACAGACCAGCTGCTGGAGTCAGCAGCAAGAGACTCTTGCTGAATGGGGAAGGGCTTTTTAGGATCACCTCAGTGGTCAGACATTCTCCCATCATTTGCCCTGCAAGCAGCAATTCCTGATGCAGCACCGAGCAGGTTTTCCCTTCCAAGTAAAACAAATCAGTGGCTGAGAAGGCATTTGAACACCAGTTCTTCTTGATGTTCTAGTCATCTTCTATACTGTCTAATGAAAACTTGAATGATAGCTGTAGAAAAATAAAGGAAGGTAAGAGTGTATCCCTGCTTAGTCTGGGAGCACCTGAAATGAGGCTGGGTAGTGTTGCTAGTGGCTTCATTTTGAACACACCTACTGTATGGAGGAATGCACTGATTAATACATCTGTACGCTAAACTTGAACAGGTCCTGGGGCTAAACCTCCAGGCATAGGAGGGCATGGGTACAGGTGAGTGGCTGCTGTTCTGGGAAAGTAATCCTAACTCTCCTGCCTTGCCCTCCCTTGAGTGTCCTTAAATGCAAGCACTGCAGTACATGGCTTTTGACAAGGTGGGCTGGGTGTGCTACACACCCTGCTTATTTGCTCCACAGGTCGGAGGAGCATATGGCTAGCTGCAAAATGAATCACATCTAGGAAAGCTGCAGAGATTTGGCTGCTATGCAGTAGCTGTAAGCTTCCCCTCCCTTTCTTCCCTCATGCCCTGTCTCTTTTAGTTGATGAAGTCTTTGGGCTTTGTGACTGTCCTTCCCTAGGTATTTGAATGAGATCTTTGGAGTACACCAGAATCCTGAGGAGAAACCACTGTGTAAATAATATCTCCTGTCATACTTGCTAAGTGGCACTCATAATTAAAGAAGTTTTTGTCAATAGGATCAAATTATCTTGATGAGAAAACTCTCTCTTTTTTTTTTTTTTATAAAGTATGAGAAAAGCTGTGAGACAGGAGATGCAATTAATTATCTCACTCGGATTAAAAGCTCTTTTAGTTGATATTTGATCTCTTATTACTTGATTTCCCACAAAATTGCTGGTAACATGCAATCCCACTTAATAGCTCATTAGCACTCCAGTGTGGTATTTGTAAGGTGGTCAGGTTTGTGTATAATAAAGCAGTGGCTGGCTAGCAGTGAGTGACTTCAGCCATAATTAATTAATTAAATGTGTGTAAAACATGGTTCATTAGCAAGGTGTGTGACAATCTCTTGGTGTCCAGTGCTGTCCCTCTAATTGTGTAATGGGCGTGATGCTACTGCAGCGCTGCCTCATTAGTTTCCAGCTTCTGCTATTGTTGCTTAGGTAAAAGACTTCTGATTTCCAGGATTTGTTCCGCTGACCTGGTAGCATTGGAAGGAGTAGTTTACTGTAACCAATCGAACAACATTTCTTAGTGTTTTCACTTAAAACCCACACAATCAGAAATTATTACTATAGCTTAGCAGCAGTAGCAGAACATTTGCTTGGGAAGCTGGAAATCTCAGTTCAACTGTAGTTCAAGCAATAACTATTCTTTATACTCAATTATGCACTGTAACCCATTAGGGAAGTCTGTGGTTTCCTGATGGATTTTTTTTTCCTTCCCTGTTACAGCAAGATTGCAACTGACTACAAGTATATTAGAAATTGGTATAGTTGTACAATTATTCTACATGCATTTGAAGTTCAGCCTAAGCTATTTATCTGGTCTGTCCAGAGTTGGGACCACGTATAGAACATTCAGATCTTAACAGAGGTTTTGATAAAGTGTGGGAAACACTGGTCTGTGCTTCTGATGCACTCGTAGTCCAAAGCCATTGGAAAGTCATCCTTCAGGTCTGAACTATCACAGCCCCTACTGAAAATGGCACTGGAGCACTGCAATATGCACGAAGTATTTTTATTTTTGCTTGAAACATATCTAGCTACCAAGAAGCAAGAGAATTAGAGTAACTAACTGCAAGAGAAAAGATACTGAAAAGAGTATCTCGAAGCGTAAGAGCTGACTAATTCCAATCCCATTTTATTGCCATATGTTCCAACATGAACTGGTTGTTACAGGACAAATACAAATGTGCAAAGCTGCTCTTCCCACCCCTTTGCCTTGAATATCCCTCACACATCAGTAGTGCGTAGCCAATACCTTCAATGCCATTAGTTCTCATCTGTTTTAAAGTCTTATATTCTGAATTTATTCTTTAGTGTGCTCCTTTGAGGAGATAGACAGTGAAACTTGTTCTTTCGGAGTGGTTCTGTCTTTTTTTTTTTTTTTTTTTAGCACAGGAGTGTTCTTTTAAAGAAGAATGTATTCTCCCAGCCTTCTCTCCCCCATTATTACAATTTTCAAAAATGTAGATGCTCCTAATACAGCGGAGACCGTTCCACAGCTCTGCCTTTAATGGAGTGAGCAGATTGCAGTAAGAATGCGGTGCTGCTCAGTAAATTTAATGACTTTATGAAGATAAATGTTTCCCTTCCAAAGCCCCTTCTTGTCAGAATACATTTAATACCGCCATTCCTTTGAGAACTAAATTCCTGTAGCACTTTGCAGCATATTAGCATGTTTTTCTCACCACATGAAATTGCACTTCAAGCAAGAAATAATAATGTTTCTGCATCCCCTTGTACATTTTTATTACTGCCAATGAATAGGAGTAAATTAACTATTATGGCTAACATTATTCACAGGGACAAATTCCTAACTCATTTTACAGAGAATAATAAATAACTGAATAAATAAGATGCCTTTAATTTCACATGTGAATTATCAAAGATTCCTCTGAGTAGGAGGAATGGAGGCCAGTTGACTTTACAAATGAAATGCAACTCTATAAGAGAAGTTAGATATATATCTGCTCATCTTCATTTTCTTTTATCCTTGAAAAAGTATAACAAATACACTTGTGTGACAAATACACATGTGATTCACATGAAGACAGGTTTCTCTTGTCTGTTTATTTGTTGCTATGTATGTTTATCCAACCACTAATCTGGCAGATGAGCCACATTTTGCTGTTAGTTGCTTGGATGCAACTAGGAGTGATAGCAATTATCATATGGTTTACTTCATCCACAGACTTTAGAGTGATTTTTCAACATAGTGGGAATCTCATTGTCCATTTTTCACAACAGGGGAAACTAAGGCTAGGGGTAATAAGTATCTAGCAGTAGTTTACTTGACATATTCGAGCCAAAGTTCCAGTATTTCGTGATATTTTAGGCTATACTAAAATTACACTGGCCCACCTGACAAAATGGACCAAACTTTTTTTTTTTCCCCAAATAAAAAAAAACACATTGTTGTTACCCAGTTCAGAAAGGACCAGTCTCTATCTAAAGCATCTCAAAGAGTAGCTAAAAAAAGTTTATCAAAATCTATATTTTTTTTGTTATTTACTAAGAATAATAGTTTAGATGAAAACAGTAGTCATTTTTTTAATGGAAAAATGGGGACGTTTGCCATTTATTTTTTCTCTTATGAAAAGATGCCATGAATAAATTCCTGTTTCTTGTTGAAGAGTTTTGAATCTGGAAATAAAATATTTCATTGAGCCAAAGAGACATATGACTAGGATAACTTACAACTCTTCATGAGCCCTTTAAAATTATATTTTAAGTCTATTTGCTTAATCTTGTCTGCCTGTCTTTCCCTGTGTGTTTGTGCATGTGTACACATATGCATATATCATTTTTGGCTTCAAACCTTTGCTATGTATATTTATTTAATAGCATAATATAGGGATCCAGCAGTACCCCTAAAGGGTGAATTTTACTTTAGGTGGTCAATGTGTGCCCTTGCCTGTGAGGGGAGGATCTGTTCTGGCCTTATGTACCACTAGCTTCCCTGACTAATCTACAAGGCCCAAGTGAAGAAATAAAAATGGCTAGTTGTGCACACTGAGGTGAACAGAAGTCAGAACCTCTATGAATTCTTTCTCAAAGCCGTGTGCTGGCCACTGGAGGTGGAGGAAGAAGCAAGTGTGTAGCCACGTATCAAGACCCAGGCTCTTTCTGACTAAAGGACTATATGTGTGTAAGAAGACTTCTTTCTGAGAGTGGTTGCGGGATGGGTGGAATCTCCATGATTTATTATACTGCTCTACGGTGCTTTTGTCATAAATTTATACTTTGATTCCCATAAAGGTGGGCAAGGAGATATGTGTGTGCTGTCTGCTGTTATAACTAGAGCTATAAAATTTCCAAAAATCTTTTTTGAATTTGGAATTTATTTCCCATTATTCAATGGAAAATTGCAGCAAAAGGATTAGTGCAGAATGTCTGTTGCTTGAAAGTTTCTAATCCTTTATTGGAAATACCTTCCCCCATTAATTAACATGTTTTTATCATAGATTATTATTCTGTTGAGCTAATATTTTGTTTCATTGCTGAAAATAACTCCCCAGGTTTTCTGTCTTTTCAATATGGATGTTGTTCAGAGCGTCACACAGAGAAGGAGCATCACTAATGCCTTTTCCATTCCTACCTTGGCAAGTTTACCTAATGAAGCTTTGTAACAATTTCCTATTGGTACCAATGTCAGACTCTCCTCAGGACGTTGTAGTCAGCCACCCCTTTCAACAGCCGGCCGGGTTTGTGCCTCAGACCGGGCTTCGCTGTGCACAGTAGCATCGAATAGCACCGAGCCCGGTGTTCCCTTCCTTGCCCACATCCCATGGGCTATAGGGCAGCCCCACTGCAGAAGAGGGGCCTGCGCGTGGGGCGGATCAGACCCTCCTGTGCGTCTCTCGGGTTGGGAGCGCGGCCTGGAGCTCTGCAGCCGGGAGAGCCCCCGGGCCGGCGCTAGAGGGAGACACGGTCCCGCGCAAGGCCGGGCCGCGCCGCTCCTGCTGCTGCGGGCTGCGATCAGGCCCTGGAATATTAGCGCTAGATTCTCCTCTGTAGCCTTTATTCACATTTTTCTGTTTCTTCCCCTCCCCTGTTCCTCTACAATAACTGTTGTAAATTAAACAGTTACTTCTCTTCCTCTGGTTTCAAAGCATCAAAGATGTATGTGAGCCCATTACCTTTGATGCTGATTTCCTGTTAGAATGCATGTTTTGGCATTGCGACATCCTGAAAAAGTTTAATCTGAAGCAGAAGAACTGTAAAATGAAGAGAGCAATTATATACAGCCCAGAGCTCTGAGCAGTTGAAATGACAACAAAGTTTCATCTGTTTATTAGGTTAGCTCTGTTTCAAATAAAATACTATTAGCAATTTATGAAGAGGGGAATAGGACTTTGAAATTGAATATCTGTCAATTAAATCTGAAAATTTTAATATGAAATGCTTTTTAGAATCAAATAACAACTAATAAAACTTCAGGTTTTGTCAACAGGATCAGGCTGCACCTTGGGCGCACACCAAACAAAAAAGCAGTGTATGCATAGCAAAACCTTACCTGAGAATGGGGGGGTGGATTATATACACAGAGAGAGAAGATAAGGAATTAAACCAGCCTTGTGCTTTGCTAAAAGAATTGCCATCCAAAGATGGCTACAGTTGTCAAGGCAACTTTGCTTTTCTTAGTGTTTCAAATAGGGGCTCTTAAATCCTTACCAGTTCGCACCCCCCCCAAGATTTTTGTGAGGTCATTTTTACTCTTCAATAGAATAGGATTGAATAAAAATAGCCAAGCATTGACATTCTTTCCAAAAGAAAATAACAGAAAATCAGACGGTACTTGGAATTGATGTCCTTGTCTGTAACTTATCCTTGGTAGTTAGTGATCAAGGTCTGGTGTTTAACAGGGCAGATTAGAGAGTCTACTTGGTGTAAGCGAAAGAAGAAAAATAGACATTGATCATCTTTAATGCGGAAGCAAGTTCTAAGCTCTTTAGTTTTGATAGTGTCCTTTTGTTCTGTGCTTGTGTACCATTTAGCTATTGTAAAGTATTGGTTTACACACTGTGATAAGTCACTAAAACCCTTTTTCCTTAGGCTTGAAGGTAAGCACGGGGAAGAGCTCAAACACTCTCGCTGCCTCTCTTGCTGGAGAGGGCAAGGCAGCCTGAGTAAATGGGATTTGCTGCTCCCTTTGCTGTGGAGTGCCTGACTTACTTGTCCTGGGGGTGGCCTTTTCTGTTATATTGCATCTTCACCTGGCGGTTGAATGCTGGACTGACAGTGCAATGATGCTGTATTTACTGACACATGGATCTTGCAGCCGAATCCTTATAGGACCCTTTGCTTTCCGGGGCAAAACTATCTTTTGGTGTGAGTATAAATATATATGTATGGGCACATGGTTTGTGCTTGGTGCCTTGAAGTTCTGCAGCCCTAATATCAGTTAAGTGCTCTCTGTGCTTGTGAGCCACAGGACTGTGCTTTGGATAATTTAAATGCTACAGTATAATCTTCGCTGGAGGTATTTCAACTTTTCATGTTTGGCTGTTTGGTCACGTTAATACCGATTGTTCAAATCCTTATTTATACTAATAAATGTAAGAAAAAGATCAATCTTGTAGTTAAGTTCCAGGTTTTACTCCCTGAATTTCCTTATGAGAATATGAAAAATTATTTTTCTCTATCTTATGACACTTAAAATGAGAACTCTGCAGGGCAGAGCTGTATCTTAGTATGTGTCTATTTGGTACCTAGGATGTGCTCTGATCTCAGTTGGGCCATCAAAGTGATGCTTTATCACCTGTAATGTCAAAGAACAGATGTAGCTCAGTTCTTTCTGGACTGGAAGAAGGGCTTATAGGCTACCTGCTGCGTCACACTTGAAAATCAGAATGGCAAAGCTGTTGTTTGTGAGAAAGTCAGTAATGTACAAAAATTGCCCCAATTCATATTTTAAATGACAGTTTCTTTGGTTTTCATATATTTCAGCAACAATATTGCAGGACAGTATGCAAACATCTGCAGAACAAACTCCTTATGTTTCTACAATGCTTCCCTAAATGTCTTTGTCGTGATACTTTCAGTGGTTGAACTTGACAGTGCCTGTACCAGAGACTAACAAAGACCATCCTGGGAAGAGACCGCTGTGCTCCTTTTGAGGTAAGGATTATCCTGCAGAGTCTCTTGCCTAGTTCGCTGTAGTCTGTGAAAGGATCCAAAACTCTGCTGTAATACAGGTGGGTGAAGATCAGTGACAAGGATGCAGTAACGATTTCCAGAGCAGATCAAATGGTCCAGTGTTGGGTGGCTAGGAAGATATAGATGAAAGGGATTCTAACTGTGTAAAGATGTGCTGTGATAGTAAGGAGAAATACGGGTATCCACAGTCCTGCTGCTACGAATCATGATGCAACATATTAAAGAATTCCAGGATTATTATTCATGTTGTCAGAATGAGGTAGTTATATTGTGATAATCCAAAGCCATGGACACCTCCTTTGTTAGGCATAAGACTACATAAATGTGGTGTCTGATCTTTCTGTGCCTTCTCTAAGATGAGATGAATAACATGTTAAACAAGTCCCTTTCTCTCTATGGACTATAAAGGGACAAGTAGCACAGATGGAGATGTCTCCAGGTGTTGATTTAGCTTCATTTTCTCTTCTGTCCCCAAGTGAACAGCAAAGGTGACACCATCCAAGTAAACGCATAAGTGAAGTGGATGGAAGTTTTGTAACTGGCTCTGGCACAGTCAGGATTTCAGGTGGTGACCAAGGCTGGCATGAATCTATACCACTGCTCTCAAAGTCAAAGAATTAGGCTCCTGTGTTCCCCAGGACACATGTGGTCAAAGATTGGAATGAAGTTGAGGAAAAGGTTTTTCTGAAATCTGCTTGTGCGTCTGTCAGCATTGTCAGGAACTGTATTTGAAAGTCCAACCTTAAGTCAGTTATCGGAGCTGCGTTCGCCATGTCTCTCTGTGTAGCTATCAGCCCCCTGTGGATACCTGGCTGCTGAAGGTGATGCCTCAATGATTGGGAAAAAGCCCTACCCTAAACTCATACATGAGTTCTTGGCAAGCTCCTCATTGCTAAGTTACTTTTTAATGTTAATATGACTCTCCAGTATGTGTATTGGTTTTGTTTGATGGTGGAACATGTCAACATTTGTTTCCAATCCTCCAGGTTTAAATGTGCTGTGATAAACAATTCAGACACATATTACAGTACAAAATGAGAGCTAAGTTACACTGGCATTTGCTACTATGTAAACACCAGTTGTTGCAAAACGATAAGCATTATTGATATCCCAAACGTATGTATTAGCAGGAACAATGTTATGTAAAATGTTAACATCTGTCAAGACAATATAAACAATTACAAGTAACTTTCCTTTAATGATGTAATTATACAATAACAAAAGGTGCACTGTAAATTAACATGACACCACACCAGGTTTATGTATTTTAGGGAATAAATTCCAATCCAGCTAAGAAAACAAATAAAGTTTTTAGCGATTCCCTTTGGAAAAAAAGAAAAGAAAAAAAAAACACAACAAAAACCCCCAACCCTCTGCTAAACCTTTACAAAATAAAGTCTGGGAACTGAGATTGTTATTAAATCTGACCTTGATCAGATTTTTATTATGTCAGAAAAAATGGTTCTTAAGAGACAGAGTTGTCATGGGATTAGAGTACATCTACAGCAAGATGTTTCCATGGCAACAAATCAAACACCATTTCCTAAGTCTGCAGTTGTCTGCTTCAAAACCATGAACTTAGCATTGAATAATTATAGAGAAACGCAGCAATGTTGTGTAAAGAGATGGGGGAAAATAAATCAATCTGGAGGCAGTGATTTATTTTAAAATGCCAATTAACCCCATCATTGTGATTGTTTGGAGCTACTGTTGGTGGCGACAGGTCCCACGTAGGTATTTGGTTTTACAAATTGAAAGCATAATTTTTTTGTCACACATAACCTTAAAAAAGTGAAAGACGAATCATAATTCCAGCAGAATTAATGAAGTCTGAAAGTTATGTGTAAAAGCTGTAATAGAAATTCAGAGTTGTGTCAGGGACTCCGGGTGGCAGTAGCACATGATAATCTACCTGAATTCTCCTCATGTTTGAAGGATCTGAAAACATACTTGATACGGATACGTGTTTAGTCTCCTACAACCAATGAGCTATCTAAATTCATAGGCTCCAATGTCACACAGCTGTAATCTTGGTGGAAAGTTAAAGCAGTGAACACATCACCACTTCGAACTTGGGGAGTGAGTTAAGGCTCTTTAGTTTATCAGTCTTCTTCCCCTTCTGCCGTAATTGTATTATGAATGTTTTGTTCTTCTCCAGGAGCCGTACTTTCTGCATTTATCTGTTACCTGGGGACATCTGCCTGTCTCTCCTTTTTCCCCTACTGCAAGGAGCATACTCTTTCTCCTCTGCTACCTACTGGGAAGTTTCTGAGGTTCATTAGGGACATATTCCACCATCAGCTTAAAAGGCAAGTTGTATTTTGACATTGTGCATGATGTGTGACCTTTAATAAAAGAACACAAGCTCTGTGCAGAAGCAGAGTCCTTAAACCCAGAGTGCAAGCAGCCTGTGCCTGCATTCCTGGTTTTGGGTACATTTTACTCCATTATGCGGGGGCTGCAAATGGGTGTTGGAGAGGGATGGTTGGAAGCCATAGGCCTGGGACCTAGTAGCAACTGTCTGCACGGTAGTTAAGTACTCACGCAATAGCTGTGTGTTCGCTATTACAGCAAACTCTCGCTGTCAGAAAAATCCCAGGGTGGCCCATATCTGTGCATTTTCTCCAGGTGGGTAATTTGACTAGTGGCAATGTCACCATTAGGATGGAGGAGACGTGCCCAGGCAACTACCAGAGGTCCATGTGCTAGTGATGGATTATAGAGCGTAGTAAGAGATCACATACACATAGGGCAACCCAAAGCTGGTCCCTACCTGCCGGGTAAATCCTGGCCAAGGGTGTGAGTTCTGCACTGCAGCACAAGGATGGTTTTAAGAGCAACAGGGTAGTCCCTAAACTTATTGCACCTGCTGCTTCCCCTTTGTTGCTTGTCAGTGAGTTTACTCAACCTGTCCCCAACTCTGATTCAGCTATCAATGCTCCTAATGTGGAACAAGGACATTCTTGCTGCCTGATATGGTGATACATCAAGGCCCAGCTTCAAAATGGGGCATTTGATACACCTGGAGTGAGAATACTGTTCAAACGGTCTCCAGAAATGTTTGCTTCAGTGTGGAACAAATGCTGGATCGCTTGGTTGTCCCAAATGTAGGTGAGCAGTTCTGCAGGAATCAGGTCAGTACATGTTGTCTCTCTTCTGGGCTCCAGCCAGCACCACTTTGAAGGCTGGGGCTGTGCAGTGGTGTAAAACGAAGTCCAGGAAATAATTTCGTGAGAGTATCAAAAAAAGCTCAGTATTAGACTGAATGCTGGAATTGTACGGCGTTAATTTGCCCACCTTAGGAGGCTAACTTCACTGTTTAAACCAGAAGCTGTAACTTATTTTAATTCAAAAGATCTGTGGGAGCATTCCTGTAATTTTAAAACCAGTGAGTCAGAATAAGGTAAGTGCAGCAGCTGAAACTTTTTCATGTAGATTGAAATGATAGGGATCTTTCCTTTCTTATGTGTGCACAATTTACAGCCATTAAAAGTATTAGTGTTGTAGAAAATGGGAAAATTGTTTGTTCCCTATAGGTGTAAGAAAAATGATACTCTTGTTCACAATAGGAGATTATTAATAAAGAGGGAGAAGTGATCCCACTCTGAAATACTGTGCTTTATCATAGCCAAAAATAAGAGTGCTGATCTGCATTTATAATGACAATATATTGATGAATATATGTATTTTCATTCTATCATGTATGTTCTATACAATAATAAATCCATCAGTGAAGGCAATAGCCAAAAATCAAAAGAATCTCCATTACCACAGTGCAATCATTTTTTAGTTGATTTTTTCTTCACAATAGCCCTGTGAGATGGGAAAAGGCCTCTATCTTCATTATTACCATTGGCAAATGCAGTCATGGAAAAGGTAAGAGACAGATTTTCTCAAACAAAAGCCTTGATACTTTTGCAAATCTCAGGTGGGGCTTAGCTGCACCATTCATTACCTGAAAACTCTGAAGTTTAATAGCTTCTCCAACACTATATTTAGCAGCTCATGAGCTTGAACTAACATTTTGCAAGTCTTCTGCTACTTTTCTTGTTGTTGGCCCATTCTTTTTCATGAGGTCTGTACTGTCAGATAGTGGCGTTCCAACATTTCAGAGCCACTGTGTGATCTACAGGGCACATGGAGCGGGCAGGGCTCTGTTGGAAGAAGTTAACTGCCAACTGACAGGGTAGATCAAAAGCGAAGTTATGTGAATTTGAAGAAGATGAAATATAATCTCATTAGAAACAGAGTATTGCTATTGGCATTACGGATAATCCAGGCAAGGGAAAGTGGCTGCAAAATATCCATCTAATTTGGCAAAGCCCAGTGGGTTTGTGTTTTTGCAGGGCTTCTGGGAATCACTTGTCTACAGAACTGGGAAGCTGGTGGTGCCCTCAGTCTGTGCCGCAGTCAGTTCCTTCACAAGCTGAATGACCTAAATCCTAATTTAAAATATACAAGAAAGATGAAAGCTACTCAAGGCTTGTGAAAATGGGTTTGCAGGCAGAGCAGGGCCCATTAAATGACGTAGATTCCCCTCTGGGAGAATAGGAAAGGTCTGAGTCGTGTCCCTTTGTTGATTTAACTCATATACCCCTGTGTCATGTAAATGTTTCTGGAAATATCACCCAATATCTCCTGCCCAGTAATTTTCAAGTACTCGAATCATATTTCCACAAACCTCACTTTAATGTCTGTATTTCAACAGCAGAGATATGTAGAGATGCCCATTCCAGAAACAGTTAGAGGAACATGACATACCTGTGGATTTGTACAGTAAGGGTGGGTTATATTGACTTATACCAACCAAAGAAGCAAGATGTAAGCCAGGGTTTTTAATACATCATTGATATGTTCAAGACAAGCTGTGTGTTTATTGCTACTTGATACAAACTGTTTTTTTTACAACGAGACTTGCACATGGTCTGATCAATTCTCAGTTTGGTGTGTCACCATGATGCACTAGTGATTATTACTTTGTGGAAATACCTAGATACTTCAATGAAATTCCTTCCAGTACTTAATGGAAGGACTTACTTGTCATTTTGGCCAAATTGTACAGGGGTGACCAGGCGCAAAGCCTGATGGATGAGTAGGGCAGGGAGGCATGACCCCAGTCCTAATTATGACTTGCAACGTTTAAGGGAGAGACCAGCACTCCGTAGGTCTAGAGGCTCTTGGACAGTGAATTTCTGTCTGCATGTGGTTGTTGATGAGAGCTGTGGTGTGTGGAGCCACTGAATGTGGGGCTGTGATTCACTGTTCTCCTGTGTGTGATTCTGGTCAGTGACTCACTGCACAGGCCTTCAGAAGAGCTGCCCCAGTGCAGGGCTTTGCCACAGGACCCTTCCATGTGCCATATGCTGTGCGCACTCAGGGCCTTTCCACCCTCACTCCTCTGGTTTATCTTGGCTTCCTTGAGCCTGGCAGCCAGGAGGACGTGGAGTCTTGGCCTGGGGACTTGTTGCCATCAGTATTGATGATACTTGGACTGATGAGAACATTCTTGGGCAAAAGAAGTGAGGTCAGTGGCCTGAAAAAAATTAGTCTGGATAAATCAGGCTGCTCTAGGGCCATCTATTTCTGGAACGTCTTTCTGTATAATCAAACCTTAGATTTACTGGTTGTGTATCTTAGATCAATGTTGAGCTGCCAGTGAGTGCTGGAGCAACCAAACAAAAACTGCACGCAAGGAGCATGATCGTAGCAATTTTTCTCATTAAATAGATGGAGGAACTGACCCTGCATTGCACTTAAAAGGATGTTTGTATGATTCTGAATAATGGTGCAAAGATGATTATATTGCTGTGATAAAGGCAGGAAAGAAAAGACTGCACATCTGAGCTGACCATATGGGAGACATAAGGCCTGGCAGTGTAAGTGTTCAGCTAGGTGAGGATGAACTACCTCACTGCTTGCCCGCACTAGTGAGATGAGGCTAAATGTGACGGGCCCTTCACACAATGAGGTGGGAGCTTGTTATCCACGGGCCAGATTCAGGGCAAAACTTCCCTGTGATGACAGACAGAAAGGACTGGGGCAACTGGGATAACAGGGATGATTAATAAAGGAACGATAACAAAGAGTGTATCTAAATAAGGAACAGTATGAAAGCAGACACTGCTCTTGTTTGCCCTTTCTTGAGAAGATATTGAAGTGGGTAGATGCCACATTTAAAATTAACAAAAGATACTTGAGGTTTTAAAAACAAGCCCTATGATTAACCTGTCACATTTACTGTCTTGAGATTTAATCGAAGCTAAGGACTTAGTAGGATTCCAGAAAGAATTAGATATTTATATGGACAATGGGAACATCCACAATTATGCTGCTAACTTAGTTATATAACATTTACCGAATAATTGGGGCTATTTATTTATAGTGCTCACTATGAGTGTTTAAAAGGGGCTTTACAGACTCTTTAAACAGTTTTAGCATCAGCCTGCCATACGTAACCCTCCTGAATGGCTCGTGCAGAGGGGTGAGGAGTGATGGCGTGGGGCGAATGGTGCCTTTGGCACTGGGGCAGCCGCCTCCACTGCAGCATGGGGATGCGCAGGGATGGGCAGGAATGCTTGTGGGATGCGCGGGATGGGCGGATGTCCCTTCTGGCACTAACCATGGGCTTCTTCCCAAGGAGTTTTCTTGTCCGCAGCAGCAGACAGACCCTCTGCTGGGTTGATGCTGATGGCTTGTGCCAACAGACTGGGGAAGTGAAATGACAGGGATTGTAAATGTTATCGTGCTGGTTGTTAGTTTTGTTGTTGTATTTTTGTATGTTACATTGAGATTTTTTCCTTAGGCTACTAGACTTGGTACAGAATCTGCTAGAAATGATAACACCAATGAAAGTGCTTTTTTCTTGTGGAGGTGATTAAACGTTTAAGAATAAATCCAGAGGAGTTACAAAATTAGCAATGTGCTAGATGTTCTACACCTTTAGCAGTTCTCCTGTTTCTGAATGCTAGGTGAACCTGAAGGCTATCAGAGATGACCAGCAACGGCGTCTGACCCAGGCATGACAGGGCTGCAGTTTTATTTCAGCAGCACTCGTGGGCGGCCAGGCAGGCATGGGCTCCAAGGGGTGCAGAGCTGCAGGCCATGCTGAGACCAGGGCCTCTGTGTAGCTGTTGTCCAAGAGGTCAGTTGTCCCAAACGAGCAGTAACTATGTTTTCAATGGCTGTTTGACCACCGCACTCGCCTGACGTGGCTGTTGGCCACGCGGGCTGGTGCTCAGCACTGGACTGACTGCACAGGGGTCTCTCCTGCCACCCCTGCAGGCAGCGTCCTGGGCCCCGCAGAGCAAACGTGCACTGCAGGCATCCTTCGCCTGCCATCCATCCACCTCCCGGTCTTCTGCAATATTGACTCGCGCTAAGGGCAGCAGCAGTAAAATATTGGACAAGGCTTAGTTCCTGAGAGAACACTGTGTCGTTATGCTGTCTTTAGACGAAGACTGAAGACAGTAATCAAAAGGGCTATTTTTAACCATGAGTTGATTTATTTGTTTTTCTTGCACTGCTGTTGCACCTGGAGCCACTGATGATGGCTTGATTAATACTGAATGATTTTTTTTTCTCCCCATCTCCCTCCACATGACTTTTCTGACTGACATAATGTTGTGGGGTGGCAGTTGCAGTCTTGGGCTCTACCTGCAGTCTCAAGTAAAGGCGACTTTTGGCTTGCCAGAGAGAGCAGGGGTCTTGGACCCAGCTGCTTTGCCAAGAGGATGTTACATGTGGATGTAAGTCAGCTGTGAAGGCTTTTCTGTTCCTTCCATGGACACATGTAGATACAGCTGTAGCTGGACTACCTGCCCCATGGCTGTGGGCAGGGTAGCAAAAGCAGTACAGGCTGCAAAGTTCTCCTGAGAAAGAGAATAGAAAGGTGATGCTCATATTGCAATTGTTGATGGATAATGTGGTGCTGAAATTGCAATGTTCTTTGCTGTACCATACAACTAACTTGTTTAAAGTCAGTTGGAGTATCTACAACACCTGTATATTGGCTTTTAGCCTTCTTGTCTATCTGTACAGAAATACTCTCAAAATATTCTGTCCCTCAGAATTTTCTAAGTAGACTTCATTCTCCTCTATCATAACTATCATTTTTTTTCACTCTAAGGGACTCAATAGCAGCCACCTCCCTTTCCTTTTCCTGGTTAAAGGTTGACCTGAGCTGTGTGTTGCTGATGAAAGGACACAGCCTAGAGCCAGCCTAGGGGCCTGGTTTGTGTTGTGACTGTCTCCTGAGGGCACTTCTCTGAGCAAAGGCTTGTATTGCCAGTTCTAAGAAGCTGCCAGAGATTGCTGTTGTTTAGGATAAGCTCTGTCACAGAGTTATTTTATTATTCAACTAGTATTTTTTTTTCTCTCTCTTTTTTTAATATTTTCTTCACAGAGCCCAGTCATTCTCAGGCTGCAGTTTTGAGCCTACTCTGTGTGGAGTGTGAGGAAAGACTTTTGTCCTCAAAGCTGAAGAAACATTTCCCACCAGGACAGATAAAGATGTCTTTCCCTGCCAAGGACCTAGAGGAGTAGACGGCAGAAGGTGAGTCAAGTTGTGTTCTTATATTTGATTTTTTTTAAACACCTTGCTGGTTTTAGTCCAGTTGCACATCTTCTTTAAAATCTGATCTTGAAGGATCTAATCTAATGCACTTGAGCAAATGATAAACAGGCACAGTGAAAGCAGATCAAGAGTAGTTGCAGTAAGCCCTAGATGTGGAAAACAACTGAGGAAAAAGAAAGACTGCCTGTATCCTCTACTGAAACCAACCCTCAAAGTGACAGAATATCTACACTAGAAGATACACTAGATAGAAATAAAGTCTACAAGACTTCATATCAGGAAAAGTGCATTAACTATCCTCATATGTTTTTTCTTTGTAACACCTGTGTTTTTTTTGTTTTTGTTTGGTTTTGCTTAGATTATTAGGTGGACTTGACTTCCAGAATAGGTTTGCAGCTGTCTCCTTCCCTGTCTCCTTCCCCCTACCTGAGTCTCAGCATCTAAGGACAGCCTGGCTTTTCATCACATTTGAAATGCTTGGTTCATGCCTCCCCTGTGGCCTGACACCCAGAACAGTATCAGTCTTGGTTAAATCTTTGTTAAATCTGAAGCATCATCATGTGTGTCCTTATTTTGGTTTCCAGCTGGGTTATGCTGATACTGATAGCGGAAACATCACATGTAGTTTTGAGATACAAACCTATGAAGAGAATACACCAAATTCTACTAACCTTGCATCATTTGTAAATAAGGATTTTTTTTTGATTAAGTTTATTTGTAAGTTGAAAATGTTAAGAATATTTACCTCACTGCAAATATAGCTAGTGCTTTTGTTCTCATGGAACATAAATTGCCCCATGATTTCTGAAGAGCTGTTCCTTAAAGAGCTAAGACACAAAACAATAGACACATTCGTATAATAGATCATCATTTAAGGTAACACATTCTGCCTGACATATAGTGTTTTGCACATTTTGAATTGTCTCCTGCCAAAATGTTCAGGCCTGCAGGGGGAACCCCTGTTGGGAACACAGGACAGATGGATCTGAATCCAGTCATGAAACTCCCTGGGGCCGGCAGTGTGATGTTAATGATCACACCACAGTAAGATGTAAAACATACCTTTGTGCAGCTCAGTGTAAACAGCAGCTCAGGGTATTATGATGTAAATGAGAAACCAGCGAGAGATGATGTGTGAATGGAAACACAGCAAGGTGCTCTGCTAGAGAGCCGAAAGCTCAGTGCAAGGGGAAACTCTGCACAGTGCAAGGGGAAGTGAAATTAAAATGTGGGCTCACTGCTTCATTGTAGGGATAAACTCTAAATACTGCTGTAGAAGGGGAGAACTCACTTGGCTGTGGCATCCCAGTTGATGTTCTGGAGGGCAACAGAGAAGTTATAATTAGGCTTGAGATGTGGTTGGAGTTCTTGGACTTGCAAGTTAGGACCGAATTGGAAGATGGGGATGGGCCCAAAAGGAAAACAAAAGCCACAAATAAATATCATAAAAATAATTTAGATCGGAAGTGACCTCTAGAAGTTTGTGGTCCAGCCTCCAGCTCAAAGTAGGGTGAACTTTGAAGTTAGTCTAACTTCAAGCTCAGACCGTGTTGCTCATCCAGCTGTTTTCAGGTATGTCCAGAAATGGATTCACAGCTACTCTGGGAGACCAGTGTTTGACCACTGTCATGGTGAAAACTTTCCCTGTAATGAGTCTAAAATAAATCCATGGATGGAAGACATGAAGGTTGAGAACCTCACTTTTTATTTTATTTTTTTTCTCTCCAGATATTATGCCACTTTGAAGGCCTCCCCTCTGTAGATAGTGGCAGCTTGCCTGATAAGAACTGCATTGGGCACTTGTAAAACACAAAGGTAGGGTGTCACCGATAAAATTTTTAAAAGGCCTGGGCAGTGGGAGCATTGCCATGTCTGCTGCTGGTTTATTGTAATGCCTCTGTGCCTCTTTGTCCCAGAGTTCCCTGTCCTCTTCCTCTCATCTCTAGCAATGAAGTGAAGAGCTTGCTGGGAAGCTGAGCTTGAAGCTAGAGGAGGTCATACTTAACTAACCTCCTGGAGTTCTTTGAAGATATTACTGCCAGGCAAGATAAGGGAAATTCAGCAGTGTGCTTAGAGTTTCAAAGAGCATTTCACAAAGTTCCACATCAGAGATTAATAGCTAAGGCAAAAGGTAAAGGAAGAGGAGGTAATAGAGGCTGTTGGATCAAAACCAACTCAAGGGCAAGTATGAGACAATAAGCATAGATGAAAACTTTTCAAGCTGGCAGAAGACTGTTCATGGGACTGTTTCAGGACCTTTGTAATGCACAATCCAGACAGCACAAAGATGTCCCGCCATGCTCATGTCAATAAGGCAGCCCAGGTTTGGCACCAACATCAACAAAGCCTCCTTTTCTGTAGAAGTCAAAGTCCCAGCCTGATCAACAAGGAGCCTGTTGCACTTGTGCTGGATGGACACCCTTGTCAGCAGGAGTCTGGAGGATCGCGATGGCATCTCTGGGTCCATCATGTGGTGCTGCCACCACCCTGCCTTTGGAGAAGACAGTGTATTTCTTATTTAGTTGAGTTCTTTGAAAAGTGTGACTGTGCCTCTTAGCAGCATCATGTAAATGTGAAGCTGCTAATGTGTGGGAAGATACTGCAGGTTTGTCGTGGGATAAAAGAATTGAGAATTTGGACTAGGGTCCCCTAAAGCCCTGGTACCCTTTGGAGCAGATTCAGCAGGACCCAGAGCTCCTCAGGGACTCTGCCAGGAAATGGCAAAATGGATTCAGTGCAAACAAACGTCAGGTGCTAAACAGGGTGACTGTGCTAAACAGAGCAAGCATTCAGGAGAGGGTTTGAGAGAGATGCTTGGTAAGGAATCTGGGGAATAGTTTATTTCAGAAAAAATCATTGAAATGCTCAACCTAGATCACAGCTGTAGTAAAAGGGCAAATGAGAGACAAGGCTGTCTTAGCATAGGGACAGGATGTGAAACAAAATAGGTGATATACTGTGAAAGGCCTTAGATCCCACCTGAAATACTGTCAGCAGTGTTGGCTACAAGGTGCTGCAGCGCATGGCAGTGCAAAGCAGCCCTCGGACCAAGCGCATGAGCAAAGGTGAGACCTGGGGCTTGTCCCCTGCAGGCTTACTCTCACCCTACTCATTCAGCATCTAAAAGAAAACCTGCGGGGCACAGAGAGTTCCCCTTTAAGCTCTAACAGAAGTTAGGAATTTTGAAGTCAGGTACATTTGTATCCAGAGCATTACCCTCTCTCTTTCTTTTTCTCACTTTCCACTAACTGCCCTCTTTCTTTCAGTGTTTCATTTTTACCTCCTTCTCCCCTACTCAGCATCCTGGTTCATTTTTCCCTTGTATCTCCTGTCCTGCTGCTAGTCACTATTTAGTTCCCTTGCCTCTTCTGAGTCCTGAAGAAACCCCATCTCCAATGAAGGGACTGTTACCTTAAGTAATAGAACTTTTATGGACTGTTCAGGAGAATGACTAATCTTTTCCCCTCACACCCTTCTCCCACAATGAGATAAAAAAGGCCTTTACTGTGGAAGAGGAGAAATGCAGCAATCAAATTAAAGGCAGGGCAGGCAATATTAGACAAATCGACCGTTGACGTTCTTAGATGTGGCTTTCCTTCCACACTCAGCAGAGTTCACAATAGCATGGCTGTTTCTAATCATAAAAATTCCAGACCCAAAATTTTCCTTTTTTTTCACTGGTGTAAATTCAGAGCAAGTTCAGCAAGTTGCTCTGAATTTACCCAGCTGTAGAGGACAGCTGATTTCATTTGAGCTGTACAAGAAAGAATCTTATTTTGCTTTCCCTAGGATTATGGTAAGCTTGTCAATCAATGCCCAGAGGCAGTCAACACAACACAGTTGTGCCAGGTAAGAAATGCACTTGACAAACTGTCTTTTTTTTTCTTTTCTGCTCCTCTCTTCCCCCATCCTGTCCACTGACAAACATGGTGTGGGTTCGCAAGCTAAAATTTGAAGCCATCCACAACCCCTGAAGGAATGGTGAGGCTTATAGATTTGTATATATCTAAAACTATTAATTACTAGTATAGAATAGAAGCTTAAATAAGAATGATTAATATTCCACTAAAATGATACTTTGTTCATTAACTGGTACAATCAAAAGGTTGGTAGAATTGCTGTCTAATATGAAAACTCATTATTATTATTTTTGCTGTTTAAATCCCTTGGAGCAGAACTGACTGTGCTGTGAAATCCATGGAATTATCCTTGCTATTTCAACTTGCCAAATCAGCCTTTTATCCCTTTAATTTCAGGTCTTTAAAGTAACTTGCCAAAATAATCTCTTGGCATCTCTGAGGTGAGGATCCACATTCTGCTACTCACATAACTTTCCTGCTCATAGAACCATTCTGAGTAAGATTTTCACAGGGGATTTGTGTGTTTAACTCTTTAAGCTGCTTTTGAAAACGTTCCTTTGCTATCTTGTGGGAAATGGTCATGCCATAATGTACCATGACAATGCCTGGTGTGGAGAATGTGAGGAAACATTTAAATATAAATTATAGCTGGAAATGAAGGCATAAGTAAAAGCCAGATGATAGGATTTATCTTCCAGATCTTAAGGTCAAAAGGAGTCATTTGGCTATTTTCATGGCTGTAGCTGGGCAAAGGAAAGAAGTGCTGAGTCTCATATGATCTTAATTATATGCTGTGGGTGCCAGCAACTTTCAGGCTACGTGTGGATTCTTGACTGAGGCTCAATGTGTGAACTTTGTCACTAGAAGAGTATGTCGCACACAGTGCTGGGACATGGGCCATCATTCACAATTCAAACAGCCCCCCAGCCCTTCAGAGACTGCAAAGAAATGTTCAGTTAACCATAAAAGCTGTGGCATGATTCTCCATACCCTGGTGCCCTTTGGGAACAGAAATACTTCAAGTTCCAGAATGAAGCGTTTCTTGTGGGGCTCTGACTGGGCTGGAACCACCAGCTATTCAAACCATTGTACAAACCCCAGCTCTTTCACAACTCTCAGCATTTTTTTCTAGACCTGCAGCGCTGCAATTCTAGGCTATAGATTCAAGCTCATGACTTTCCTTGGAAACACATTGATTTCTGGGGTGTCTCAACGGGGAGTGACTTCGGATACAACAGGGCCTTGGAGGTCTGTGTGTTTCCAAGAACCACGAGGTGAAGATGGCAGTGAAGGGATGGGGCAAGGGCTAGGCCAAGGGCACTCTGGTTGTTGCTGCCTGCAGCAAAAGTGCCTCCTCCTCTGCAAGCTTAAACAAGAAGGTTGAAGATGAAGAGGATGATGTTGGCAGCACATGATCTTTTAGGACAGCCATGGGCTAAAGGGCCTCAAGATTTCCCCTCTGGGAATAAACCAGGTGGTGGGTTGTCCAGCAACCTTTGAACATGAGAGCTTGTGTGGTCACCCTAGTCCTCCCACACAGCCTCTGTGCTTCAGTGAAGCAGCAGTGGATCACAGACTGACAGGCAGGACCTATTTTAGTTTAGTCTTGCATTGGTGTGAGGGGTAGGTCAGCAGAAATGAATCCTCTGGCATGTTTGGAAGGGAAGATGGGCTGGCTAGAAGGGCTGTGTGTTCCCACTGAGCTGCACTGGGAAGGAAAGAGGCTTGGAGGGATGTCTGTGTGCTGCTTTAAGATAAAATCCTCAGCAAAGAAACATCAACAGGCAGCTGGAGAGGCTTTTCCTGTAGCCAGCTATGTGCTAGCAAAGTTACAGCTTTGATGATCAGCAAATAAAGGCTTTGTTGCTGCTTAGAAATATATTGTAAGTCCAGATCAGGGTTAAAATCAGTTCTGCACACAGCTCACACTGTGTATTCTTTTCTTTGCGTGAGGCCTTCTCATACTGTGTTTGAGGAAAAAGAAGGCTGTTGTGGAAATCAATCATACTCTAATATTTAAGTAGAATTCCTACTTACCTAAAAGACCACATGTGAGCACCTGCAGATCACCTTTTTTATTCTTAACCTTAGGAAATATCATCAACAATTTTCATGTTTGTAAATTGTCACTTTCCTAGAGCAAAGTCTGACAGAAAAGTAAAAGTTGTTAATGAAAGACATCCCAGAAAACTATTATAGCTTTAACTTCTTTGTTGCTTGAAAAATAGAAATAACAACAGAGAAGAAAACAAGCATCCAAAGATCAGATATGTGCTGCAGGAAAAATAGTCAAGCCTCACCAGAGATTTCTATAATTTCCTGAAGAACTTACCTGTCCTTTTGGGGAGGAGAGACAGTCCTTTCCTCATTGACTCTTGTATGGATCTGTCCTCTGACAGCTGAACTAGTTGGTCTTCTTGGAAGTGACCAAACATGAGAGTAACATCTTTGCTTGTGAGAAACACATCTGGGCTACTACTATTATCTTCCTGTATTCCCTTTGCTCTAGCTGTCTGCTCCTTTTGACACAGAAGAACAGAGATTGGCATTTCAGTGTATGAAAAGCCAGCTGGGATCAAATCAATGTACTGCCATTGATTTCATATGTCCTCAAAGAACTTGGATTTTTTTTCTTTTATTTTTTCTTCCTCTGGCTCTATTCTTTGGCAAGCAGAAGAGCCAAACAAAGGCGCTGTGTCCTGCCAGTGGTCCTCAGGCACAAAGGCCGAAGCGAGGGCTGCAAAGCCCTCAAGTTCAAACAGCTTTGCTCTTGTGAGCTTAAAGCAGGTTCGGGTGCAGGAGCTTGCTGCTTGCTTTATGAACTGCTTTGGTTGAGGGTTTGTGAGCGCTAGCAGGGCACAGGGTAGCGCCATGATCACTGGTGCTGGTCCTATAGCCAGTCTGGGCCTGTGTGCTACGGCAGTGGTTGACAGCACGCTTCAAAGCGTTACCTAGTTTACTCCTGCTGATATTGTGTCTCTGTACATTTTGTAACAGGGTGTAGTTGTGTCTCAGCTGTGTTAAAGACAGCTGGTCATGACTTATGTCCTGACCAGGACAAGCCCTCTCCATAGCCGGTTGATGCCACCCATGGCACCCGTCAAGAGATGGTGCCGTTCCAGCAGCCATGCTGCTCGCTGCGTCTCAGGGCAGCGTGGACACTGCCTGCCCACCCTGCTGTGGAGCATTGTCAAGGTCTGCTGAGGGACTATTGACACTAAAGTCACTCCAAGATCTGCTTAAGGACCCTGTAATTCATGGAGCAAAGCAGGACAGTTCCTGGTGAGGCAACTGTGGTAAAATATAAATGGAAAGATATAAATTTGATAATGCAAATGAGTTTATTTTCCTTCTTATACAACAGATGTTTGACCTAGGAGAAAGAATAATATTATAGAGATTGAGATCACTCTGAAGGAAAAAAATAAAAGCATCTAAAAATAAGGCACAAATAGCAGCTGCTTGAATTGTATTTCTAATATATCAGTGTTGACAGCTCTCTCTTTTCCCCTAGTTGAGCCAGGAATCCTATGGAAGCAGTCAGTGCGAGGAGGGGATACAAGCAGAGCAGATGAGGAGGCAGGGACGGTACCTCAGTGGGCCCAGCACAGGATCATGCAAGGGAGCTGCACGGGGACCTGCGTGGCATCACTCCAGAGGCGAGCGGAGGGACTCCGGATCAGATGGCCTCACCGTGGGTTGCAGTGAGTATTACTCTTCCCAGTTAGTAATCCCGCTGGAATGACACCTTCTTTGAGTAAAACAGTCGTGAATTTTGTTGTTGACTTGGGGTCCGTATTGAGTCTGCTTTCTGAGCAGCAGTAGAGTCACTTGTGCCCACGTACCTAGATGGGTGGCTGAACTGTATGTGCAAGTGTGGTGGGATTAGCTTAGTTTCTTCATTCTGTAAACGTCAGTGGGAAAAATATTACTTAGAATAAAGAGGATAAGAGAATCCTGACTTTTCAGTCCAGCAGCTAGTGGTTTTGGACCACTAGCTTGTGTTGCTGAGCTAAGACTCTGTGCCTAGATCTGGATTTTGGAAAGTGGCAAACAATTTCTCTTTAAATACTAGACCTCAGTGATGGAGACTTAGATTGCTTGCAAAAAAATACGGCAGTCTTGTATCTCGAGTAGCCAGGCTGGGACGTGTAATAAGGCTATGAAGAAAACTGGATTTGCCTTCGTTGGGTGTGAGGGCAGGCAGTGATGGTAGCACTGCCTTCAGCTGCTTGGTGCAAGGAGCCCATGCAGCCACTCGGCGACTCCTCGGTGCCTGGAATGGCCTGTCCTGGAGAGCCTGCACTGGAGAGCAAATAACACGTTTTTATTTTTATACAAATGTGCATAACTTCATCCATTTCTTGTGGCTGCGCTGACAGGAAAAGGAAATTTATGACGCACATCACCCATTTATTTGGCACAGGCAGTGTTTATTGCTGAAGGAGGCATTCTCATGGAATTGATTGCACAATTTCCTCTTGGTGTACTGTTTTCAAGTAATATCCCAAGACCTCTGAATTCTGTTGCTGTGCTAAGATACAGGGCACTTTAAGGCCTGCAGAATACTTCAGCAGAGGGAAAAAAGCCATACAATGGAAAATATAACTGAAAATATAATTTTGATTGCACTGTAAATCTAGAGCTTTTTTTGCTCTTCTGGGAGTTTCCATGGAACCACCCATTCCCAGTGGTTTAATTTTCCAGGTTTCTTCACAGAACTAAGGACAGTGTTGAGTTTTACAAATCCTCATGGGTAGAAAAGGTGGCATTTGTCTGTTGGCAGTTCATGTTCATGCCTTAGACGTGCCAAGATTATAGGCATGTAGGGGGAAAGAAAGCCTGCATTTTGGAAAAAGAAGACACACTCTTAGGGTGAAGGTTTGCTGAAAGGGTGAGGTTGTTACTTATCCCACCTGGCAAATAGAAGCCAAAGCCGTAAATGTCACAGAAGGCAGAAAGAGAGGTCTTATTGCTAGATTCAAAACACTATCATAATATATATCTTATACACCATGAATGGCATGGTAGAGAGAGAAAGTGCAATTTTTGTTTTTTTTGTGTGTGTTTTTTTTTTTCTATTTTATTTTAATATGCACGTGCAGAATCATTTGTACCAACAGTTAGTTGTCCGATGCTCTCATCTACCTATGGAAAGGCACAGAGTTGAATGCTTTTGCTCAAATATGTGCGATAATTATGATGCTGCGTACAAGTACTCATGAATTGAAAATACCAAGCTCTTTTTTGAAATGGTAACCCAAAACATGGTGCATAACGATAGATGAGAATGGGAGATTCTCTACCCTAGGTCTGCCTATGAAAGAGTTGCCTCCTGAATAGCTCTTCCCCTCCACCCCTCTCCTAAACTCACAGAGGGCAGCTTGGCAATGAGCTCAGCTACCAGTTCACCTCTCCTCTGGTGTCTCTCCGCTTATCTTTGTTGGTTCCTACTAATTTCTAGGTTCTTCCCAGCTCCAGAAGAAAGTGAAGCTTCCATTGATCACCTTTCTGAAGGGCAATTACCTATTCTCATACTCTCGCTGTTCCTCCTCAGGCTTCTGAGTTATGGACCTGTTTGGATACTGGGATGCACGCTCTGCGGCTCTCCCGTTTACAATTGCTGCAGTGGCAGCGCTGCATGTTCGTTAGTGTGGATGTAAACAGCTCGCTGGTAATGGCCCTCTGTGCGTGCTGACCTCTGAACCAGAGACACGACTCAAATCTCTGAGGAGGCTGCTGATTAATCAAATAAGGGATCGACTGTGACTCAACCTTTAGATCACCAGCTGAGGTTGTGTCCGTGGATGATTAAAAGAGGAAAATATATTTAGCTACTTACAGCTGTATCTACCTCCAAGTGAGGACAAGGCACCATGGATAAACTTATTCGTGTTTGTCAGATGTGCAAATTGTGGCTCCTTCTTTGAAAGCCTCACCCTTTATCGTAAAGCCTCAGCCAGCACATGGCTGTTTATTGCTGCTGGAGGACTCCCTGAGACCGTTTTGGGGGGACTCGGTGCTCAGAGTGTTTAACACAGGCTAGCATATCCATGAGGGGAAAAACCCAGATGTAACCATCTACACATGAAAGGTGGCTTTAAGCAGCTCTTTGTAGGAGATAATTTTTTTTCTTCAATTAGGTTCCACTTTCTAGATGCTGTACTGCCAAAGCCTACAGTGTTCCCAAGGCCAGCTCTGCTGGGTAGTCAGTGGTGAATAGAACATATAAACTTGATATTGCTAATATATTTCACAGTGCTCTAAGATATGAACAGACTCCAAATAGCTGCCAGGACCTCAAGGTATTCTGGAACATCCTTTGATGCTACCAAGTAATTCATTTTCCATATTATTCCTTTGAAGACATTATATATGCTAAGTCTAGCACTTCTTATAGGAAAGGTGGAATTATCATACAATAAGATTTTTTTCTGTAGTTCTTTCATGGCTCATAACATATAAAATTTCTTCTTAAAATCCAGTCTAGGAACTCAAACTTAATTTATACAGTTTTGAAAACATTACAGGGCATAAATCAGTTCAATTTTTAAAGTTCCTGTATGATATTTTCAGAGCAGCCAAATTCCTTCATTCGCCTGGATTCCTTCCAAAATTCTGCCAGCGCTCATGGAAATCTAAATAACTTTGGAGAAAAAGCAGGTTTTCTGTGGAGGCTCAGATTACCCTGTCACCCTTCCTCCACTGCAGACAGGCCTCTGATAAACAGAGAATAGGGACAGGGAAATTACTTCATTACTTCATGTCTTTTTCAATTAAACATCTAGGAGCCTGATCCTACTGCCAACTTGTGCCCCAGCCCCTTGCAAATTTGTGGCTTTCAAAAAACAGCAGTTGCATTTCCTTTGCCAGCAGGAATAAGCAATAAAAAACGAGTGGAGGAGCTCACTTGAATTTTATTTGTGAGGCTTAGTTAAAAAGATCCAAATCTCAGCTCTGTTTATTTAAAGTCTAACTCCAGCTGAAGCATAAGTATGCGAACTAGAAAAGTGATCAAAACAGGGCTGCACCATTCTTCTTTCTGAGAATTAATCACTTGGTGGTGGTGTGTTACTGTAATCTTTCTGTGCTCACTTAACTTGGAAGTTCTGTTTCACGAGATCGTCGTAATATTCTCCTGTTGGCATCTTCAGATCTCCTATTTGTACCGTTCATCTGCGCTCATTCAAATACATCTTAATGCCTTTTTTTTTTCTTTTTTTTTTACCGGCGTAGCTTTGTGTTTTGATTTACAACCAAAGGAACAAGTCTGTTTTCTTTGATGTCATTTTTCCATTATTGATGAACTTATGCTCCAAAAAAATAAAGCTGTTTAAGATCTTATTCTGAAACCTCATTATTTCTATAAAAAAAAAAAAGTCTCAGTTTCAGAAGATTGTGTACTAGCGAGGCAAGGAGCATTTCTACTGATTCCTCCTTTGAGCACAAATCAAGATATATTCGACTTCAACTTGGTGTTCCAAAGTCACTGTGGTAGAGCCCTGTCCTTGGGCTCAGCCCAGACTCTTGTGTTTGGTGGCTCAGGTTGGGTTGGCACCTCCGGTGCTCCTGTATCCACCCTACAGTGTCCGGATGCACCTCGGGTGGTATCGGGATGTAGGCCAGGGCCACGTGCCCCTCCGCATTGGAGTTGGTGCCTGCAGAGCGGCTGCTGGTCCAGGGCATGGACAGAGGGAGAAGAGGACAGTTGGTAACGTGGGGGCTTCTGCAGGGCTGCAGAATTCCTGCTTTGCTTTGATAAAAGTCCAAAATTCAGACACCTTGTGGGATGAATCTGAAGAGGGAGTGGGAAGAGCAGAGCTCAGCACGTGAAAGCCAAGAGGCACCTATACAGCTTCTCCAGGGCTTTTCCTGTTTCTTACTTGCACATCATGCAAAAACGCTCCTGTTTAAGTCAGTGGGATTTTTTATCTCAGGGGAATTAAAGTGAGGACTGGGGGCTAGATTAAAAGTGAAATTAAAGCGAGGGTCTTTGGCCAGTGCTCTCATGTCTCTGGTGTGTGTGTAGGTACAAGGCACGCGTGTATATATACATCCATATGCGCTTGATTCGTGATACTTCCTGTTACCTCTTGGACCATAAATATTATGCAAACCACAACGGAGGAGGCATGTCTGCTGCTGGTATCAGCCCAAATGTGGAAGTACATAAAACAAAAAAATACGAAGGAAAAGTTCAGCAGACTCCGAGAAACTCCCAGCTGGCCCGCTCTGAGCTTTGGGAGTGGACTGGAATGAATGACCTGTACCTGAAATAATTTCTCATACTCACTGACTCCCCGAGACATGACGCCAGAAGTCCCTTTTTTTTTTTTTTTTTTTTTAACATAGCACTAAGGTCGTAATGAAGAAGATTTTTTTAGTTAATGGAAAGTTTGGATGTACTGTGAGTAATTTTTTCCCTTTAGAAAGGAAAACTGCAGGTGGACGGACCCTTGTTCTGTGCGCTGCTGTGTAGTAATGAAAGGCATATCTCCCCAAGAATGCTTATTGCTGTGACAAATCACAAAAAGCGGAGAGAGACTTGGTGCCTGCTAAATTTAGCCCGTGCAAATCCAGTACATTCCAAATCCACGGAGTGAAATACTGTTTGGCATAAAATATGATTGAAACATTTCTGGGAATATAACTCCACCGGCTAGTTTACCACCTGGACTTAGTTTTCATATTGTAGGAGAGGAATTAAATTTTTATTATTTTTAAATTATAGCTCCCCCCTCCCCCAAATATCAGTTCTCTTGTCTTCCCACTGAAGCAAGCACTGTTAAGCTCCTATAACTTTAAGAGCATGAAAGCAAATGTTGTAAAGAGGTCACTGTAAAGGTCACACAGCAGGTTTGATGTGTCAGTGGATAAATGATGGGATCACATCTGGAACAGTTTGGTGAATAAATAAAATGTGAAAGCTCATATATCACTGCCCACCTTCCAATCTGTAAGGGAAAGAGAAAATAAATTCTCTAATAACCTTGTAAAGCACATAAAAGATATTGAATAAACTCTTGAAATTTTGTGACTAAAACTGTCCATATTAAATAATGATTTTAAGAGTGGCAAAAAGCTTGAAATATAGTATGAGTCTTCCTTGTAAAATGTTGTTTTATTTTATGCTTTATTTATTAGACTATACTTGGATAGCTTTGAAAAATATAATTTTGAGTTTAACTATGTGTTATTGAAACACTCTTCCCTTAGTTATGTCCCCCAGAGGTATTTTATATTTACACTTAGGGAAAAGAATTTTCAATTTTTATTACATAGTGCTGTATTATTGCTTATACTGCCACTATATTCTGCCTTTCACAAGTAACATTAATATATGCATATTTTACTGCCATTACCTTCAAAAGGCCTTAGAAAGCCCATAGGTCTAAAATGATTTCTCTAAGTTGGTCATTACTGACTATTGAATTAAGATACAACAGGCTGTATTTTGTTTTACAGGGCCATTAATAACAAGCCCCTGTGAATCGCAGGACAGCAAGCTGGAAGCAGGGTAATTTCCGTCACCCAAGAAACGCGCAGGGATGATAAAAGACTTGTAAGCTCTGAGCGGGAATGCGGCTGGGTGTCTGCGGAGGGGCTCAGGCCAGGGTGAACACTGGCTCCGTATGGAGCATCCGGAAGGGCAGGGCAGTGAGTTAGGGCATTGCTGCGTTGCATGGAGAAGGAAGAGCTGAAGCCAACGCAGTTATGGGGACGGTGTTGGCTGGAGAGTGCTCTTGTGGATGGCCCTGGGGGCAGACAGCGGAGCGATGGCTAGAGGAGCGCGAGCTGCACAGGGTTGCAGTACAGGGGATAGGATGTTGGTGCTGGGACCAACATGGAGGAAAGGTTGGACTCGGTGATCTTGAAGGTCTTTTCCAGCCATAATGATTCTATGAGGAAGCTGAAATGCCATCATCTAATGCTTGCTTGGTGGGCCTTAAGCACCTGAGACAGATGATGGCACAAGTGCTTAAAAAGACAACAGACAAAACTTATCAAGATTAATACCAGAAAAACAGCTTTATTATGGACAACTATGTTACCTGTAACCATTAACCTGGATTGCAGCAGCACCTGGGAATCACAGATCACCTTGTAACATTGCTAGAAAACACTGAAACTGATGCCAGAAGGCAAACAAGTGACTTTTACAAGAACACGTTTTTCCCAAAAATAAGATCTTAATGCAGATAAGCCAAGCCTGCAATTTATGTAATTCATTTATTAATCTCCATCTTAAAATGAATTTGATTTCTTACCCCTGTTGCTGTTGGACAGCTGTTCTAAATACTTTGTTCCTTTGATGAACCAAAACCTCTCCAAATATCCAGCTCAAACTTCATAGGCAACTTAGATCTATTAAACTTTTGGCAAATGTGTGGCCATGCGGCCTTTGAAGACAACCATATTTAATGCTATTCTGTGAAGCCCTTTAGCCTCAAAGGAGAAGTTTGCCTCAATACTTCAGAACTGTTTTCTGATCCTCTAAACAGATCAGAGAGTGCATCTGTTCCTGCCACAGGAACTGGGAGCTGTGATTCCTTTTTCTTTTGTTTTCCGGGGAAGGCTTCTAGTTACTCTAAGGACAGCCAGAGCATGGGAAAGGCTCTGCAGAGATTGATGGGGTTGGGGTCCAGATGCCTCTGGGGGGACCATAATAGCCCTTCTAAGACCCTCTGAGTTCTAAAGGCAACAATTTCTATGGCAGAGATACGTGATGAAGTGCCATGTTGGGATATTCTTGCTCAGTAATGTTGATCCATGAGTTTCTTTACTGAAATGAAGCTTACTTTTTATCCAACTTTATTCAACTTTTTTTTTTTTTTCCATCCAAGTTGAATTCTATTTAACTAGACCTGGGTATATCTGAAGGCCTGCATGAATTGATTGTTTTCTCTTCCTTTTCTCTTAAAGTTCCTCTTTTGAGTCCCTTTTTTATTGCTTCTTCTGAGCCCTCCATCACTGCAGCCATCAATAAACCTTCATGAATTAACCTGTTGAGAGGAAGGATGGAGGAATCTTTCATTGCAGCTATAAGATTAAATGCTGCTGTTGAACCCTGGACAATTTTCTGCCACTAATCTTCTGGTCTGACTAATATAGCTGGATATATACTACTCAAACCTTTCAGTGATGGAAATCATATATAGATCTGATAAGCTGAGAAATAAGACGACCAACTGTGTGATAAATACATTGGGAATAACTATTTTTGACAGTATATTTGGAAACTTTTTTGAGGATGTGTGATTTATGGATGTCACCTCTAAAACCTATTTTAAGAGAATGCTTTTGTTGAAAAATAGCAGAATTTTATTTGAATATCCTTTAAATCTTCTTCTATATGTATACAATAGTAGGATATTGTGTAGGAAATGTGTGTGAACAATGATCCAGAGATATCTGACTTCCCGTGCTGAATTCACAAAAGTCCATCTTTGGACGTCCCATCTTTTTCTTGTTTCTATATCCATCCAGACCTCCATGGCTATGGACCTGTAGGCCACTGCTCATTGGCTTTATTTGGTCTGATAAGACTCTATAGTAATGTATGTACAACAGCAAGCGAGATTAAAAGTAGCAAAGCACATTTCTCCTTGTTTAATGACAATCTAAGTATTCCAATGTTTTAATGTTGTTATTTTTCTAAACAGAATTCATTTTGTAAACCAAACTGTAATTCTTCCCCTCAGAGTTAAGTCCAAAAGTGGTTTTCTCGCTGCCCCATCACAGAACTTATGAGAAAATGAAGAATTTGTAGTCATAGTAATGTCTTTGAGGTAAGAGTGAGGGAGAAATACCTGACACAGACTTTGCGTATGTAATGAGTTACGCAACCAGTGGGAAAGCAGCTGAGGATGACTGATTAATGGAAAGTTTAGATTTGTTAGTAGCTCACCATTTGGTTACTAGCTGTCTGAGGCTAGTAACCAAATGATGATGATAACCAAACTCTGTTTACAGCAGGGTGAATTAGTCTGTGAAAAACTCTAATTCTACAACTAAGATGCTTCATGAACTCAAGGAACCTTTTCAAGACTTGGTTCTACCTGCTCTTGCAGCTGCAGTGGAGATGTAATTTAACCCCATGAATTAATCCTTACACGTCTGTGCCAAATTATTATGCACGCAAACTTTGAGAAGCCAGGGTGAAGCAGGGAAGAACATCCAGGAGCCCGTTGTTCTGCAACTGACTGTACCTTTCTAGTGCAGCAGGAATTAGTGTCTCAGATTTCAATGGCAGTTGAGTTTCTAAACGTCACCCTAGCCTGCACTTAATGCTACTGTGCTTTGTCTCATTGCTACCCTCATGGAGTGAAGCCATCGTAATTTTGCAGCCAGGTATTAGTTTCCTGTGGGATGTCTCCCACTTACCCTTACTTTTCTGAGAAGTTTTAATCTTGAGGCAGTGTCTGGGTTTAGAGATGTGTGCAGCAGAACAACTGTTCTGTTAGGAATATGGTTTGAATCAGAAGGAAACGATACTTCTGCTAATTATGTGCTGTGGTGTGTGATAGATGAGATACGATGTTTCCTCTTTCAGATTCTGCAGCACCTTGTGTTCGGTCTTCCCTGCCAGAAGCCATAAAACCTTTTTGAAATTCAGTTCAACCACTGCCCTTGGGCAAAAAAAAAAAAAAAAAAAAAAAAAAAAGTTAATGGATGATATTGTGATATTATAGGCTGAAGAAAAGGAAAGATATGACAGAGGAAGGAAATACTAATCTTTCAGAATTATAAAGATCATGGCAAATAAACTCATAAAATAAGAGCTGATGCCATGTTACAAGGTCTAGTTATTTACATTGTGAACCATTTCAGCACATTCACAAACTGTGGTCAGAAAAGGACGTTGCAGCTAAATCAATACCTGAAACACTTTTTAACTTTTTAGACTTGGTTCTTGCGGCTGGCTTTTCTGGGGAAGGGGGTTGGTCTTTGGAAATTTACTGTATAGGGAATAACATATATGAGGTGAGACATGATGCATGGCTAAGGGGAGGATCAGACCTATAATCCATTGTAGGGTTACATTATGGCTCTCCAATCCACCATCCGTCTCTGTCAGGTGGGTATGCCATAAAGGGGAAGTGGTAGCCACTGAAACATAGAAGATTAATAGGTGATGTGTGTGTTAATCACAGGATCAGAGATGCTGGGTTTGAAATGGTATTTATAGATTGTGGAGTCAAATCACCAGGATCTCTTGCAGTTTATCCCAGGTATTTTCCCTCTGAGAGTGCTAGCTGGCGTCTGCTGGAATGTGTCTGCTGATAATGCTCGCACTGCTGCTCTCTTCAGGCTGCCATGCTGGTGAATTACTGTTACTGTTAAAAAGTTTTTTCTTGTTATCTAATCTAAACTTGCCCTCCTTTAATTTAAAGCTATTACCTCTTGTAGCACATTGCACTTGGCCAACCTCAAATAAGTCTTTCTTCTCCTTTACATTATTTCTCTCAAGTATTAATTACCTCCAACACTTCTCCTTATTTCTCCAAGCTATTTAGGTTAACTTCCCTTAACCTTTCTTCGAACCCTCCTTTCAAAGGTTAGCATTAGCTGACATATTGTCCTGAAAATGTTAACTGTTGCTAAAAGCACTTCTTACAAAGCACACTTCCTACTGAGTGTGCAGCCGGACAAATATGTGGTGACCTTTTTTTTTTTTTTTCTAGGAGCTCTTGTGGACATAGAGTGCTCATGTAGGTGATTCTTAGCTACTGACTTTCCCAAGAAGGTACAGGGTGTTGCCTGTTTTTGTATAAAGATAGAAATGAAGGTTAACTTGAAAGTAAAGGAACTGACCTGAAAAGTACCTAATGTAATTGCTCAAAATGTAAGGGGAAAAAGAGAGAGAGGGTATGGCCTCATGGTAAAGTCTGAGTTCTGAAATTCTAGAGACCAAAACCTGACCTTTTTGCATTGCAAAGTAGCGAGGAAAATGTGGCACGGCACAAAGGGTTTAATGCTGTGCACTTTTCACTCCTGGGGGTCAGAGAATAAAATTTGCAGTCTTGATTCTCAAAGCTAAGGCTTGAAACCTCATTTGAAACCCTAACGTGACATTCTCAAGACAGTTGAGTAGAAATTCAGTTGCACAATTGAGGTTTGCAACTGAAGGGAGGTTGTGAACTCCAAAACACAACTGCTTATAGAGTCAGTGTTCTGGGAGGGAGACTGTCAAGCACAAGTGTGGACACTTTCCATCTCTATTCTGCCTACGGTAGACTATCTTTATCCTCCAGAAACCTCCAGAGGAAGATGTGTTTGTGCTTCCTGGGGCCCATGGACCATTTTGTCAGCTCCTAGTGCAGGTCACTGTGGAAGTAGTGCCATGAAGGTATTCTTGTTCACTTCTCTTGGTATGGTCCAAATCTGGTCCTTAAACAAGATTCATTGATTCAGGAACATGAAGTTTTGATGTGCTAGTCTGAACAAGCCATGTACAGATAAGAGAAATTATGCTATACGTTTAACAATCTAGCCATTAAATTCTACATGGGAACATCTGTTTCCTTCATATTCCTTGCACAGGATGGGAGTTTTGCTCTCAAAGACAAGGAGCTTTGCTATCACATTGTATATTTTATTCTGTTCCTCTCTTTCACTTTTTCCAGTGGAGATTGGAAGTGTTATTTGATACCTGTCAGAAAAGGCCCATCTTTTACAGCACAGGGTTCTTGTGTCGCCTTTTGAGACCCTCTGATGTTGTCTGTGCCAACAGGGAATTTAAAAGTTCACGTTGAGGCAGATGGTGTGAGAAAAGTTTAAGGTACTGGCAGAATGGTTTTTGTTTGTGATAGTTCTAAGGCCACTGAAATTTGGGGACCACTGCATTTAGGAGAGAATAGGATCTATGAGAAGCCACCTTCCTCCATCTCATACGTGTGTCCAGCTTGCTGGTTGACAAAACCACATATCCAGCATACCCAGTTTCTCCAGCATCTACCCGCAAGCACTTCAGGATCTTGTTTTGGGAACATATGAACACCAGTAGAATGGAGGTTTGCTGAATTCTTGCCCAGAGCTTTTCTGACTCGTCATCTGGTATATTCACATGTAACTCATTTTCTCAGTAAATCTTTACTCCAGACCTCAAAGAGGATACAGGAATGAATGAATAGTTGCTTTTCCGTTTCTCTGGAAACAGATTATTTCCTATTTCTGTGGGGCTGGTTGCAATCTCAAGTCTGATGCTGTTCTCTTTGTGCAGTTTTAAATCCAGTACCTGGAAATGTCCCACTGCTGAAGGACAAAGGTAGATCCCTTGTAGTAGTTCTGGGACTAAAATGATCAGCTGTCAGGAGGCAATCTGGTGTGAAAAGGCAAATTAAGGTATATTTTGCCACTCCCCCAGGAAAATGAGGAAAAATGCACTCTTTTTATACTAACTTTGACATGCCACATTGTAAAAGGACAATACAAGGCAAATTATGATCTTCAGGACTGCACTGATGACATGAACTGATTTCACCTTGCAATAGCTGCTACTTCTGCTAGAAGCCAACTGGCATTCTCTGCTGTTCGTGGATGAAACGTGGAGAAGCTCTGTGATTGCTCAGGGTCTGGTTGACTCAGGGTGTTCTCGGCTAGCAGTTGTGAGCCTTGATCTCTTGTGGCTCTGGTTTTCCCTCCTCCAGGTTGTATCGTGTTTTTGCCGTCATGAACCACAGATGCCTGCTGAAGCAGAGCCATTTTTGGAAGAAATTCTCTAGAGAGGAGATTCACTAAGTTTGAATTCTTAAGCAGGAGATGTTGCTTGATCACTATGCCGTTTGTTATGTGGGAATAGCATAATGAAACAAGGACACTCCGGTGAACATGTTGATGAGGAATACTAGAATAACCTTTATTAATTTCACCAAACTGAGAAGTCTT
Organism: Crypturellus undulatus; assembly: GCA_013389825.1. Classification (NCBI taxonomy): domain Eukaryota; kingdom Metazoa; phylum Chordata; class Aves; order Tinamiformes; family Tinamidae; genus Crypturellus; species Crypturellus undulatus. Next base: position 550,674 of record VWPW01017965.1, on the reverse strand, counting down.
CCTCAGGAGGATGAATTCTTTACCTCTGATACATTTAGATGTCCCTCTCTCTCCCCACAGTGGAGATACAAGAACCTTCTGCAGAAATAGTTTTCCCAGAAATAGTGTTTAAAAGAAATGGCCTGGTGTTTCTGATGAATGCGAGGGTGTTTGTGATGAGTGTGTCTGCCTGTCTGTCTGGGCACTTGAGCCTGCATAAGCCACAGCAGCCTGGGTGCATAGGAGCGTGCAGGTCAGGTGCAGCTCCGTTTCCTGCTCCGTGTTACTCTGCAGCAACGGGATACGTGGAAACGTGGTGATCCTACTGTCATCACTCACATTAGACACCCACACAGTAGAAGCATTGTTTGGTAAAGCAGCCTCCTCCGAAATGTTCCCAGAACTGCAGATCTTGCAAACCGGCTGGAGTCTGCCAACACACACATGATTTAGTCCCACAGAAGCTAGAAATCACAGAATCAGGCAGAGGCAGCTCCAGAGAATCATGTTGGGCATTAAATGGGGAATGATTGTTCATGCAGAATGTGAGAATGGGAAAAACAAATGTGGCACCCTCTTGAGTGGGTTGATTTATGAATGCCGAAGAGTTGGGAAAGATAAAGTTGCCTTCTGGGACCAGCTAATTTCATGTTTTATTTGCTTGTAAATAAGTGAGTTTTAGATAAATGCACCCACCTAGCTGAGTGCACGTTTCATTACTGGGAGGATTAAACTAGTTTAAAAGATTTAGGAGTCTACTGCGCCAAGTTCATGTTTCTTAAGAATGAGGACTGCCAAGTCCAGTGGGTGTAAGAGCTACTTTAGAAGCACTTTTATGAACTATTCCTGATACCTATCTCCAAAATACTTAAAACAACACCTGTCATAGACCATTCTTTCTTCATCCTCTTTTTATGCCAAGTAACAAGCCACATGGTTTCTACCACTGATAAAACTCCTGGAATACTGTATCCTGCAGTCTTGGTGTACAGTATACATTGGCAGGACTTTTTTCTTTTTTTTTCCTTCTCTCCAGGATTACTACATACTGGGTATGAGTGCTAATAAACTGCTTGGGAGCCACTATTATCGTGTTAATCTGGATTTGGCATTGTAAGGATATTAAAGCTATCCCATTATCAGCCTTGTGAATGTAAAATGCCATGGACTTTTAAATATTTACATTACTGTGAGCTACAACCCCAAAGGTATGAGGGGGCTGTATTCAGGCCTCCCACGATGGAGTCTCAGGCGTAAAGAGGGATTTATCCTCCTGACTATGCAGGATTATCACGTCCTGTCTCCCTATATAATGAGCAGAGAGTAAATGATTATGTTGGCTAAGTTAGGTGCTTATAGTAACTGATAATTTTTTCCACTGGTATTAGAGGGAAGCAGGATCCGAACAATAGGTTAAATCCTTCTTGCTATTCCGAATGCAGCTGGCTGAGCAGCTTCCTCCTCGGCATCACACAGTACGTATTGAGTACCCCTAGATGGACAACTTCACAGCAAAGTGTGATAGGAACCCTTATTGGGAGAGCTTTGGATGGCTTTCTGTTGACGAGACACAGAGCACATTGAAACTGTGGCAGGAGGTTCTGGAGGAGACACAGTCCTTGGGTGCGTGAGAAGCAGAAGGGAAGTCAGCTCTGTACCTGGGTCAGGCTGTGCAGAGCTTCACCGTGACGTCCTGCAATGCCAGGCACTTCCCTACTCAGTCCAGGCAATGAAAAGGGAAGGGCCATAGCTAGGTTCATGCAAACCCAGCAATGTTCTTATGACATGTCTAGCCATTCTAGTAAAGAATTATTTTTGCCAATCACTCCGGGTACCTGGAACTGGCACAGAGGAAGCCTGTGCAGAAGCTGCGCTGCCACAGAGCACACTGCAGGCCATGTGAGTGGCAATATGTAAATCATCATTAGCAGATGTTTATTGTTTCTTTTCTGAAAATCAGATTTGACTAATCAGCCTAAGTGAAACATATGCTGAAATTAATTAAAGTTTGTTTTAAAATAATTTGCATGCTTATTGCTTTTAACTGATTGTAATTGGGGCTTTTGAATACTTTTTAACAAACAGAGTCACCTAGGTTGAGTTTTTCAAAGCACTGATTGGCTTGTCGCCATGTGTCTTCCGCTAATATTTTACTGGCGGAATGACCTGTATTGTACTGAATTCACAACCCCCCTGTATTACAGGAAAAAAAAAAAAGAACATGTCATTGTTTCCTATTGTGCCATGGTGGTTTTGTAATGAGTACAATTGCTGAGATATGTGTGCCATGATGAAAGATGCAATGATTACAGATTAACTGAAGACAGCAGAGCTTTTATGAATAATACACAGAGTTGACAGCACATTTAAGCAGTGTGTGTGGTGGCGAATCTCATTTTTTGGCAGACTGCTCACCTGAGTACTAGCTTCCAGCCATGTCCAGCACTGCCCCTTAGCAGCAGAGGGTAGGTCTGTAGTGTCGCACTAGCCCGGGGCTTGGGGTTGCCCTTCAGGCTGGCGCCGGCAGCCGCCCTGCCTACGTGTTGTGCGACACCGCGGCGAGAGCCGGGCGGGAGCCAGCTGGCTCTGCAGGCAGGACGTGTAGGGTGGGAAGGGGCTGGCACCATCTCAAGCTCTGCCCCAACAGGCAGCCTGGCTCGTCTGGCTCAACCCACTTGTCTCTGGGAACCCGGCACGGCCGCCAAAGGCAGCAGAGACGTTGCCAGCGTATTGGTGCCTCACTTGTGCGCCCAGCCAAGGGTTCTGCTTCTGCCTCTGTTGACTTATTGCTTCACGCTGGGCAAGTCACTTCAGTCTTGCTCCCCACACTTTGGCTAGCTGAAGTCAGTTCTTGGGTCCAAGATCAGTATTTGACAATAAAACAGTTTGCACAATGGGGATCTGAGCAGGATGTGCTTTCAACTCAGGGCATCTCAAAGGGAGCCAGTGAATCATGTGCTTCAGGCTGTGCATGGGCTTAATGGTCTCCAGGTGGAGACAAAGGTGTAGGTTATGACCTATAACTTCCTAAATAGCCTGGGGCTGGCCTCTCTGCAATACCACCCTTCTTTTTGCCCATAAAGTAGAAGGTAGAAGCATGCTCATTTCTGGGAATAGCCAGGTGACCAGCAGCCTGTATCCAGTCTTCAAGAACCTGTCCGTTGTCTCTATGCTGTCCGTTTTGAAATGAATTTGTCAAGGCTGGCTCCAGAGATGATGTGCTTGAGTGAATCTAGAACTGCACAGCCCCAGCACTGCTTACTCCATTGCAAAGTTTTGCAGGGCTAGGCAGAGCTCGGTTTGTTCGTTTCATTTGTTAGCTCACTTGGATCTTTCTCAGACCACACTGAAGACAAGAGGCACTCATTAAGAGCAGCAGTTTGTTTCAAGTGCTTTCTCATAAGTTTTCAAATCTTCCTGCTATAATGTCACAGCATCACTGGCTCCTGTGATGGAGAATAGCAGTGGTTCATTAGGCTCATAAATCCAAAAGGAAGAAAGACTCTCCTGGAGACATGAGTAGCTTTATAACAAACAGAGCAGCAGGAGAGCCTGCAAATTATCAGCCCAGTGCTTTATAAGCATTTTATCATCAGTTGGGGGAAATTACAATAAAGAGCAATGAGTAAGTGAAACATAAACTATGGCATAAACATGTCCTGTGTTCTCCTCTGTCCACGTTTCATTTAAAAGCCTAATTGAAGCCATGATACTAGGGTGAGAATCTGGGGCAGCTTCAGAAACTCTTTCCCATCCAGAGATTTGCCCAGGCTGGAAATGACACAAAATACATGTACCAGTTCTTCCTGAAGAAAGAAAATATATGCAGCATGTAATGATCTTCTCCTATTATTCTGCTGCAAGCATTGCATGATGATGAATTTGATATGATGTTTACACTCTATCCAATAGTTTTACCACTATCACATTTTTAAGAGTGCAGCTTTGATTTATTACTAGTGATACTAAGATCCCAGCCTGTAAATTTTTACAGCAAGCAGACTTGAATTATATGTTGAGTCTGCTGCACTGGATCAAAAATGCTCAAAATGATCTCTGGGAAGATTTAAATGTATACGGTCTCTAAGGCATGGAAATATTGCTCTAATGTGTCTATGTGATATTTAACAGATTGTGAGTTCAAATCCATTTATCAGCTGATGTCTAATGAGTTTGGCAGGCGCTTACTACATTAAGTATAAGAAAAACTATGAGCATAATGATGTAGACTGAGGAGAATTTAATGAACAAATAAATGACCTTCGCATTTATGTGAGATAAAGATTTCATGCCAAATTTTGCATAATATACACTTGAAATAATGAGATATTTATTAGATTTCTTTTCTCCTTTTTCTTTCTTCATATTTAAAAATGAGTACATAGTTTTTGCATAGCAGACCTGTATCATGCATGGATATCTGATTCGGAAGTGTGCAGCTGAGCTATAGTGCCTAATCCCTTCACCACTGCCTGAGGGAATCTGACTGCACAGATTCTAAGTCTGCTTGGGAATCTCAGATCCCAAACCTGCTTCAAGGTGGCAATGAGTGCATGGTTGCAAGATGTTAGGGCATTCACCTTGGTGCCTCAGTTGCCATTACTGCTTAATGTGTCTGGAAAACTGGCATCTGTTTTGCTGCTTGTGTGTGCCCTCAGCTGGGTGCAACTCCATCTTCTGTGGCCAGATCTGTCTCCTCATGGGCTCTGTCTGGGTGCTGGAGCTCAGAGCAGCACTGAATGTGACTTCATCTACTTCTCACTGCTTCAGATACAGCCATGGCAGCGGAGACCAACTGCACCAGTTTGTGAACAAGTCCAGGGGCTGGGAACTGCTGGATCAATAGGTGCTATTTACACAGCTTGTCCCATCTCCGGTGGGAACATCTGGGTGCTGCGCCTGGCCAGGATGCCAGCTGCAGAGCAGCAAGTATGGAAGGTGTCCTGCATCCCTCCTTAGCTTCCACCTTTTCAAGAAGGTTTTTGGTTGCTGCTCCCTACCCATGTAAAACCTGACAAATAGACTCCTTGCAAAGATCTTGCTTGCAACAGTGAGCTGGACAGGCAGTAAAAATAATAAGCTATTTCTTGGGGCTGTGACCGTACTTTCATTAAAAAGTAACCAACGCAGAGGGTATTTCCACCAGAGGCAATGGGAGTTTTTGCTGAGGCAGTTCAACTCAGTGGGAAGAGACTCATAATCTGATCATTAAAAAGGGAATAGGGCAGGGGGTGGTTTTCTGAAAGGAATTGATTGAGCCACATGGTAGGAAAAGCAGTATTTTATTTACCTTTTCCCATCTTTTTTTTAGCTTATGTGGGAGCGGCAAAACCTGACTTCATTTCTCTACTTCAGATGATCTGTGGCTGTGCTGCTTGTTCTGTAACTCGGCAGGTATTAGGAACCGCATTTCCAACTAATGAACTAAGAGCGAATAATTTATTTAATGTGTCAGACATGGCAGAAGGTACTGCAGCCAGTCACTGCTCATGAAGTTAACTGCTGCTCTAAGAAAACAAATCTGTGCAAGCCCTCATTTCAAAGTTATTTCCAAGCATTAACTCAAAAGTTATTTCAATAACAAGACCCCTTAAAAGAAGCATCACTTTTCATAGCACATTGCGTAGCTCTGTTGACCCTCAAGCACTGTTCTGCTGGGTGAAGCATAGTTCAAACAAAACTTTAACCATAAAACTTGGGGACGGGGAGGTGTAAAGTCTGTGATTAATTAGCAATTAACAATATTGAAATTGAGTGAGAAGGGAAAGAATTAGATCTGTGCAGAAATTTTTGAATCCTTAGTATGCTAAGAAATGAATATGCTGTCATTATGGGCACTTAGTAGTTCTCAAAGTTGGGTATTTAAACTCAAACAGGATCAGTTTTGAGGGTTAAATGCACAGTGGTTTAGAAACTCACCTAAATATCATGTTTTCATTGAAGCTGCAAAATTTGAGAATGTAGTCATATTCACCAGTGAGTAAAACTCTTCCCTCAGATATATGCCAGGATGCGTGTGGACAGTGGAGCACTGTGTGTAGATCCAAGGGAAGAATTGGATCGCCTGGGTGAAATCCATTCCTGCGCTGGGACTCTGCAGAACCTGGTTTCAAGGCATTTAAGTGATGTCCCGGTTTTGTATTAGTTTTCTGCTCAGGAGTGAGCTTCGCTGTCAGTATGTAGAAGTCCTGCTCTCTCTTGCCTGATGCAAACAAGATAAGCAGCAGCATGGGATCCCCGAACCTCCTGTAACTAGAAACTCCCGGTCCTATCCCCTGCTAAGTAATGTGGTCTGGATGGGAGTAAGATATATCACAGACTAAACTTCACCTTGCTTCTGCCCCATTTTACTGAGATCCTATACAGACTTCCGCTTACTTACAGTCATGCTTGGCTTATCTTTGAGACTTCAGGGGTATTTCCCAAATATCCAGCTTGCAGAAAGAAATGCACATTTATGGAATGGAAATCCTAAGATAAATTAAGCTTTTCAGAGCTTTTCAGAGAACTACCTATAGCAAGTATGTGGCAAATGATGATTTAGCAACTTGTTCCTGTGCACCTTAGCTGTTCTGGGGAGCAGCGTGGAAGGAGCAGTGGCTGCCGCTGGTTGCTCTGTGGCTAAGGGACACGTCAGTCTAGTGTGAGCGTGGTGCCGTTAATTTCCATTTGCATTTGATTACACCAAGGTTGAAGTTGATCCACAGTGTTTTATGGTAGCCATTTATTTTGTTTTATTTCTATTTCCTATACTGTAAAGCTGATCGGCTGAACCGTACCGCATGTAGCAATTTACAGTAAACCCTCCTTGTTCGGCTCAGTAATGGATGGAAACAATTCTGAAGTTAATAGTATTAGTGAGGAAATACAGTCATTCTTAGCTAGTCTTGTAATGCCCTTTTGGAAAAATGATACTTGAGACTACTTTTATCATTTGATTTACAAGTCACAAATTTGTGCAAGAAACTTGACTTTAACTCAGTCACACACCTTATAAACTGAGCAGGGCCGGTTCACAAATGATTTTACAGCTCCATACACTTCCCTGGAGGAGCCATCTCCTTCCTGCTGGCCAGACACATTGCCTTGAAACGGCTGCCAACTTTTTAAGAGTTCCTTTTTGGCTATATTCTTCTTTTCATAGCAGCATTCATGGCCCCAGCCCAGGTTCATAAGGAACAAAGTGTAAAATTAATCAATGGATTGATACACTGTTTAGAATAAAAACAGCCCAGTTCTGGCTGGGTTTTCTGCCCCTCCAGCCAAAGGAGTGCATGTGTGTACATGAAATGTAATTTAGTTTTTCCTTTGCTGCCTGTTGATTTTTCTCTAATTCATTTTCCTTTTGCCTCTTATTGAGTCTCCTCTTGTCTGGGTGAGTTTAACCCTGGAGTGCCTGGTCTGTGGGATGCGCAGGCATCCAAGGGAGCCTGTGCAGGCCCTGGGCTAGTTAGTGGTTGCATTAACCTCTGGAAGTGAAGAGGTGATCTGGAGGAAAAGGGACATGTGAGCTCAAGAACCTACATGTGAAACTGTGATGGGTGAAATCTAACTGGGATTTAATGACTTGTAATGCCCTGAGAAAACGTCTCACTTGTTAATTATAGCGTTGAGTGTCTTCCAAATGAACTTTGTCTCACCTGGAAAAGGCAGGATTCGGAGGTGAGCGCAGCCCCGTTGCGCGCTGAAGCGCGCCAAGGTTGCAGCCGGTGGCTGGCGCAGGTCCCTGCCCTGGAGACAGGAGCTGCGGCTCTTCCGTCACATGGGGATGCATCACGCAGTGCCGTGTCTCCGAGCCTTAGTGACTGAACACACGTGTTCACACTTAGAATAGCACCAGCCATTATTAATCAAACATCCGGAAACAGAAAACAAGCCTATGTAGTCTCTGAAGCAAGGGGAGTGTTTAGGGGGCCCGCTGGATAATTGCACATATTTCATAGACTCCAGCAAGCCCTTTCCGACAGGTGAGAGTTGACAACAGTGGTGTTGGAAACCGTAATTTCAGAAGTAGCTGGTCTGGGAAAAAGTTAATCATATCGGAGGCACTGTCTAGCGCCACTCAATCTTGTTTCTATCACTCTCAAAGTCATGTATTTTTAAAAATACCAAAAGCAATTTAAAAATACATCTAACAGTAATCACTTCATTGGAAACAACAGACTGCAATAACATAAAACAGCAGCCACTTTCCTGTGAAGATTTATGAGACAGGCTAGTTTTCTCACGACTTGCGTTATTCCTGCCTTATTGTTTTGTCAGCATTGGATATGGAAAGTGGATGATATGTGAACACTCTCCAGCACTAGAACGCCTTTGAGTTTTGATTAGGTAACAAAATTGAAAAAGTGAGTTTAGTTTTCCCTGTTTGATCTTTGTGATTTAAATTTGGGTAAAACAAGCGAGCCGAGGAAGTGGGCTGCCCCCTCCCGAGCCCACACGCTCCGCTCCCCGTAAACGGCTTCAAGTGCTGCCTTGATGCTCCCCGTCCCATCCCGACCCGACAGGGCAGGAGCAGCTCACAGGCTGCTGCTACAGCAGCTCTGTTAGGTCGTTGGGACTTCCAGCACTCTCATAGCAAGCACATCTTTTACCAAATGCCTCTCACTTCTTCAACAGTAAATACAAAGCAGCACACACAGCATCTTTGGCGTTTGAAACTAGATTACTGGTAGAAATGAAATTTCATACTTATATAATATAGCTATGTAGAGCGATATATAAAAACTATATAATAAACTATATAGGTAAACTACATAATATGTATTTTCTCTTTCTCTCTAAATATATATGAATAAATAAAATGGGGCTTGTCATATGCAGTTTACCACCTTGGGACAAATTACAAAGTACTTTTATTATAATCAAACAGAAACCAACAGCTTAAAAAATGCACTAATCTTCTGTATTACTGCTATTGAATTCTAATGCCTTTTAGTCCACTTGTTCTAATGGCACCCCTAATGGCATCTTTGTGAATTAATTGCAGCCTCCTGAGAAAAGAGTTTATCATGGAAATGTCATAACTCAGCTTTTCCACTGTTGGCATTAGCATCCTGCAAGTCCCAAGTTCCTTGAGTAGATCTGCTTGCTGCACAGCTGGCTGACATCTACCAGGCAGAGTTACTGATGTGAGAATATTCTGTAGACTAAGGCTGTATGTTCGTAATAATTTGTAGTAATTCATTAAAAATAAGTTGCCTGTATTCCTAACAGAACCACAATTAATGTATATTGAAGTAGTGATTGCTTTGCTGTAGTTCATTAGGAAGTCATATTTTAGGTCCTATTTAATTACAATCCAGTTATGACCATTTATTACCAATAATTCTAATGAGGTAAAATAAGGAATGTATTGAAAACTAACGATAATGTTACAAAGGTTCATTTGGAATTTACACAATAATTCCTACTTAATTACAATGGAATTACTTCTACTTTGTACACGCTAGGTGGGGTAGGGCAGTGATTCTTGATGAAAGATCCATCCACGCCTACCTTGGTTATGCAGGTTATGGACCCAAACCTGTGGGATGCTGATGTGTCAGGATGCAGCACTGCCAGGGACACAACGAGTCCTGCAACGAGCCCATTTTCACACTAAGTACAAGTCTCAGCTTGTTCCCAGCCGCATTCATCCACTTGTTTTCTCACAGGGATTGTCTGTTCAGGGATGGGCTTTTAGATGCTGCTCCAAAGGGGAGGCCGTGATTACACAGAGAGATTTGCGAAGCCCAGCTTAGGTGTGCAGAAGAGGAGACGGTGGTGGCTTTGCTCTGCCTTGAGTCTCCTGGAAGGAGATCGCAGCTCAGACAAAAGCCTTGTGGGCTCAGGGGAGCCCATGGAGAGAGAGCTCTTCTCTTGAGGATTAATGGTGTGATCACTTCTCAGAGTGTTAGGAGGAGATAGGGCTGATCATATGCCTTGGAGGAGGGAATGAAACGTGCACGGATGGGCATATTGTCAGTGAGCATGTATGGATGAAAAAAATAGAGGAAAAGCACTGTCCTTGATTTTGTCCTGAGCCTGTGAGAACTCTACCTAGTTATGAGGCTGATAACACTGCATTTCTCTATTAAGAGCTCTGATGAGATCTACCCTAGATCGACGCTTTGAAGTACAGCTTCTACATATCATGTTTGCATTTCTCAGTCATCAGAATCTTCAGTTCTTGATCCCTTGGAGATACGGGTGCATTATGATACCAAGGAAGAACTTCCGATCTCTTTTTGTCTTCCCAGGTTTAGGGAATGCTGGCTCTTTGGTGTGATCTTAAATTCATCTTAGGAAACAAAATTATGTGGGCACTCTTAGCTTTGCTTTGCAAGAACCCCTGATAAAGGGGAAGCTGAGCCTGGTAATTTTTGCTATGAGTTGTACAGCTTGAAATGTCTATGAAAAGCTACCACGAGCTTATCTTGCTTACATTAAGGCTTGATACCTAAATTTCCCCCTCAAAGCAATGGTTCAACTCCATCCGTGGTGCAAGCTGCTTGCTGTATTCAGAGGTGCTACCCCAGGGACCAATTGCTGCAATGTGCCTGGTGCCACAGTCCTTGCGTAGCAAAAATACTCCCTTTCTATAATCAGCCTGAGGCAGAGGATATTTATAACAGCCACTTACTAGGTCTTCATATTTTTCCTCATTCTAATTTCTTCCTTCTCTTTCTCTCCCTGTGTCTATCACCTTTTTTCATGTCTCTCCAGATGCATTTCCCAGCATCAGATAATTGAAAGTCAGTGAACTGAGTTTCAGGTTATTTTGCTAAAAGATGCCTATTATTTTGATGAAGCAGGTGCACGGAATTAAAAAAAACCCTCCATAATTGCTACTTTACTATCAGGCTTCTGCTGCCTAATCTCCTTTGATGTTTGGTAGAACAAGCTTTCTATCTCCTCTAGGATGATTACAGGGAACATTGCTCTGTTCCTCCTACAGAATCCGTTCCTGATGGATATTAACCTGGGTTATCAATTAAAGTTCTTTTATGTGCCTAGTGATTAGAGCCAGAATTGTGTGTGATTTCTAGCATGAAGCAGGTTTGTGGTGATTTCTGCCATTAATATTAATTAATCACTGATATGTCAAATGTTCACAAATGAATGCACAAGGTGAGCATGTACAATTTACTGTAGTAACCTGGGACTGAAATAATGTAACTGCTCTCATTTTAAACATTTGGCAACACTTCCCATAAAGTCATCTTAATATAACTAGCCAAAAAAATGGAGAAGCTGAATGAATAATTGCAGTATTAAACGTGTGGCTGTAGAACTGCCTCTTACTAAAATGGTTGATACTTCCCCTGCTATACTTTGCTTTCACTAATGCCTCTGACAAGCTTCCAGCCTTTGCTGCAGAATATTGCATACTGGTATTGGCTTTTCCTGGTGAAAATAATACCTGAATATGGGTATGTTGAAAGACTTAAAATGCATATATGTGTAAAGAGAGACAGTGATTGAGAGAGAGTGCATGTTTTTATAGACTTGGATTTTGGCAGCTCAGGGTATAGGAAGCATCTGTCCTCTTCGAACACACACGTCCTTCTAGGGCTGACCAGCCAGTGCCTCCTCCTCTCTGTGTGGGACTGGGCTCCTTCTGGTCTTGCTCTGAGTTTCCCATAGGGCTATTTCGCCAACATGGTATGGATTGGCATTGAATTTGAGCATGGGAGTAGTCCTCTGCTTGCTCTGTGACGAGGAGAGTCTGATGCTGAGTGCGAAGGAACAAAAACTAGGAGGGAGAAGAAAAATTCAAATTGACAGAGAGTCTGCTGTAATGTGGGACACGGGAGAAGTAAATTTTGACAGGTTGGTAAGAAGTATGAGACTAGACACTGATTAGTGGGAAAAGGAGATTGATACTCGTTGGGCACAGAAATNAATTCAAATTGACAGAGAGTCTGCTGTAATGTGGGACACGGGAGAAGTAAATTTTGACAGGTTGGTTAAGAAGTATGAGACCAGACACTGATTGAAAAGGAGATTGATACTCGTTGGCCACAGAAATTGGTGGGAAGACATGTAGTGCCTGGTCCAAATCCTGGTCAACCTGTCTGGCCAGCCTTCACGATGGCATTCCTTAACTTCAGCGTGCCTGACCAGCCCCAGGCATTAATGGTAGACCTGAGTCTGTGGACATATAGGTGGCATATGAAATGCTCATAGAGGTGGAGCAGTCTCAGAAATGAGCATATGTTAACAACGGCAGACCCTCACGGAACGTGACTGAATAGCGCATTTGCATTCAGTGAGTGTAGTGATTGCTTTACTGTATAAAGTGACACCAGAGTGTTTGCAAGTATTTAAATGACATTTATATCTTTAGTATCTGTTTGCCTCCTAGAGTGCCATGACATTGAACAAGGAATCGTTTTCCTTGTTTTGGAGATGGAAAAGATACAGACAAAAAAAGGCTACCCCAAAAATTCAGAGCAGTGCTGGAAACAGAAATATAATCTCCTTAGTGTCAATCCTGTGCTTTGAGTAATCTTGGAGCCAAAGGCTTACTGGGCTGTATTATTGACATAATGGTAAAGGGGCGCAGCAATGACTGTTGCACCTCTGACTGTTCAAACCAGATGAATAGCTTGCAAATGGGATTTAATTATCCTACAATACTAATCACGCAGTCCATTCCCGCTGATGTTACTTTTACTGTTGGCAAGAGTATTGAACAGTGCTGCCAGGCGTTAAGGGGCTATTATTTTTTTTCCAAGCATGTGATATTCTTTACACATTGAGCCTCATCAGGTGCTGGTGGCACAAAACATGCTGATGCTCTCCAGCTATATCTGGACACCCAGGACATCTTCCAGATGCTGTCAGGTTGCTCTTGTCAGCTGTAAGCTGTTCAAGAGCCAGGCCTCTAAGACTCAAACTTACCACGAGAGCAAGCCAGTGCAGGACCTCTGGGCTCGCTGGAGCTGAACATGTTTATTCCAGCAGGGAAATTAGCCAGGTGTATGTGCTAACTTCTGACTCTTGCAGATGCTTTCAGATTTTTCCTGTGAAATGCATCTCTTGGACACTTCCTTCTTAGCATTGGCCCGTCTTAAGTCTGAGCCTTGTTCAGCAAGTGCCTGGTTTATCCGTTACTTATATTGTCATAAATCTTGGACAAAAGCAATTATGAGGAAAGCATATTTCATTCTTTTATGGAATTCCTTAAAGCTGATGAGAGCAGTCAGATGGCTATTTTCATCAATGAACCTTTGATAGAGCATTAGGAAACAGAGATGGTGTCTTTTAATAGGCCATTATTACCTGCCGTGGGTGCAAGGAGCTCTCATGCATTCCAAAAGTATATTAATGAGAGAGTAAAACATGACTTTGAAATAATAGGCCCAGAAAGGGCCTTATTTTCCCTCTCAAAATGATTTAAAATGGATTTTGCTTTTAATAGCTGCTGAACTCATGAATGGCATGGGGACGGAACTCCTGTTTCCAGCCCCATGACATGGAGTCATTCGGCTCTTGTGCTGCAGCAGCAAAACTGCTGCCCTACAAGTGAATCTCTGCTCATAATTCCTGCCGGGCAGGCCTTGGCAGCGGGCAAGCAGATGCAGAAGCTCCCCAGAGCCCCAGGTGAGGACACTGAGCCTCTCCCGGGGGCTCATGCAGGGGTCCAGGGAACTGGCAGGCTTTCTGTGTGTCACTAGCAGAGGCTCTGGTGCAAACTGGGACCTGGCCTCCCCACCTCCTTCACACCCCGGCTTTCCTGCCCCAGCTACCACGGTTGGGAATGGTAGAAGTAGGGTAGGTTGGTAGAAGTAGGTGCCAAGGAATGGAGTTATTACCACAAGAATGGGGCACAGTAGCCGAGAGGTTTGCCCAACTAGGAGTGCTACCATGGAGAAGGTTCCCCCTTCCATCTACTTCTGTCCCCGCTGAACTTGTTTTATCATGTACTATGTGAAGATGGACAAGGGGAAGGTCATGGGACATAGCAAGGTGGTGATACCTACGCCCAGGCTCTCTGGGCTCGTATTTGAGTCTAGCAGCTCCCAAACAGAGCACACACACAGAGGAGCAGCTCTCCAAGGTGTTTCACAAGGCACGACAGTGCAGAAGGAGCCTCCAAGTTGTGACTGTGGCAGAAGAGATTCAAGATCTACGTGAGACTAATGGGGAAAATGCACTTAAGCTTTTGCATTTAAGCAATGTTACTTTTGTGTGAGATGGTTGTTCAGAGAGGGCCAACACAAAACCTTCAAGGAAATAAAAAGAGTGGGCCAGAGCAAGGCATAAATAGGAAATCCATGTTGATTCCGCAGGAAGCTTGAAGGAAAGAGGTTGATAGAAGAACAAACTTAGCTCTTTTATGGTAAATGAAGCATAAACATTGCTAAGCCCAAAGGAGGGTAGGAGGAGAAGCCCTGGCTGAACAGCCGTGGCTGTGGAGGGTGGTACACACAAGTGCACCCAGTGACTGTTTGGAGTGCGCCTTCCAGCTGTGGTTGGGAAGGGGGAACCCAGCATTAGGAAACCTCTGTGTTTCCATCCGTCAGCAGAGAGGACGAGGGCACAGCCGGGACCCTTGCAATGCTTCAGAACATGCAGCAGCGTAAGCCATGAGATGGATGTGTGTCCGACAGCAAACACGCATTAACCCCGCCGAGCTGCCTTAACTACATTTCTACCACAGCAATATGTTAGGAAGCAAGGAGAAGGCAGAGCTGGGTAAGACAGGGCATTTGGAGCAAATTAACAAAATCAATAATAATAATGATAGTAATCACTGTCTTCCACTGCTGTTGTTTGAAGTCAAATTACGGTTTGCTATAAAGCAGTTTTAAACTGTAACTGCCTTTTTACATATGAGTCTTAATTAAAATTATGAATTTTATAGTCAGATTTTTTTTCCTGCATTACATGAATTCTACTTTTTGCTCAGGTAGCTTTTCTCTTTTCCTTTAATGATCATCACAGGCCATCTTTAAGGAAGAGGAAAGCAAATGATTAATAAAAATGTGAACAGGTGGTTGCTCAGCTACTAAAAAAAGATCAGGAGTGCAATAATTTTGTAATTATTATTAAACCTTTTAAAGGTTTTTAAATCCATGATAATATATTTCCCTGTTGCTTCTTCTGACACCCCTCTTGCTCCTGGCATCTCATTCAGAATAATAATTAATGAGAGCTGAGGTATCTAATATATATTTTATTCCTTCTGTTTCAGTCCCTTAAGTAACCATCTTGTCACATTTGTTATGCAAATTTTCACACATTGCGTGTAATTTCAACAATATGTGAGAATGCCTCTCAAAATGTCCTAAGTATTTTATTTTATATATTTTTAACAATTGACTTGTTTTTCTTGAAAAACAGCATTTTTCCATACACCTTCAGAGAAACAGATGAAGCTGTATAGTTGCTTATGTTTTATTAAGGTAAAGGAAAACAAAGAAATGTATTAGGTGGTAATAATAATGATGAATTTTTTTAAAAGCTGCCCTCTGGTCTTTCTTAAAGGCTGCAAAATGCACAATTAGAAACAAAGTATGTCCTGTCTCCTCAGTAACGACCCACTTAGACAGGTAAGCATTGTGCATGTGTTTAATTAAAAGAAAGTTATTTAAATTAGATGATGAACCATGCAGCCTGTCAAAAAACCTGTGCTGTAATGAGAATTCAGCCTATCCATTATACATTTGTCAGCTGGGTCTGTTTGCTTCTAAAAGTTTTGTTTGCTAACAGAAATGATCGTTGTCATGGGCTAAATGAAGGGGTGTTTGGACAGCAGGATGCAGGGGTGCTGTGCAGAAGGAGCCGTGTGGGCTTGCGATACCCGCAGCTTGGAAGTGACATTGATTTTGCAAGTAGCGCCTCAGGTGGGATTTTCTACAGGAGTAAGATGGACCGGTCTTGATGAAGCAAATGGTAAAATGCCTGCTCATGGCAGTGGAAACAGGGCAGACAAACCCTGTGCATATTTGAAGACATCCCCTCGCACGATACCCTGCATCAAGGTTTGTTTCAGAGTGCGGGGAGAAGATGTGCATCCACTTCCTCATTGCTGTTTTAGTCCGTGTCGTTTACTCTGACCCTAGGCATGTCCCCGGCCTGTTAGGAGGGATCTGCAGGCCGGCTCAAGAACTCAAGGTAATAGTGACCCTGGGTGCAGTGAGTTGCCTTCGACCAGCTAATGGGCTTTAAGCAGTCTGCTTTCCTCCTGGTCCAGCTGGCCTTGTCCCGCACAAAGCTCTGGGTTTCCCTGTTACACTGCAGATGTGTGAAGTGGAGCAGACATCTACTAAGACCCTGTCTGGGATTTGCAGCCAGCAAGTACTCATCTACAGGGCGTAAGGCCATTTGTCTTGAGCCCAAAAAGTATATACTTAATTTTAAACATGTGTGGGCAGCCTCAGTTCAAAAAATATTTTCCTGGATTAACTACTGTACTCACCACCTCACAAAATTAATCCTTGTTTGGGGAGGGAATGTATAATCACATGGCAAGTCCTTGTATACAGTTTAGATGGGATAAGAAAGAAAGAGAACTAACCTGTGCACCCAGGGTGAAGTTGTGTACATGGATGTGTATGATGACTTGGACATAAATCTGTGACACTTAAGCAGCTATTTCAGTGAAAGAATCCTGGATGCTTAAATTGCTCATGGCCATTCAAAAATAAGGAAATTTGGGCTGCTTTTGTGGCAGACTAATATATAGACTGAGTCTGTTAGCACTGTAAAACTTAAGGCACAGAACCTTTCTTTAAAGGTTTCATTTAATTCCTTCCAGAAAGAATGAGTCAGTGGGCATGCTGTCGCTTTCTTTGGCAAGGATCCTAGGGTCATGCAACTCTCCCACCTGGTTCTGCCTTTTACCTTTAATCACACTTTTTGCAATATGGGCTAATGGTAACCATTTGCCAACAGAGTCACTTTAAGGCCTTGAAAATCTGTCTGGTGACCTTTTCCATGCTTTGCTGGAGATGTGGGCAACAGAAGCATCATATGGGAGATTAACCTACAAAGAGGAATGATTAATTAGGCAAGTATGAGGAAAAGTCAGATCAACTTTTAATGTTGTTCCACGCTGAGCAGATGATGTTTGTCCCCGTGTCATACTGTGGTGGAGCCCTGCTGTGTTGTGACCTGTGCTGCTGCCAGCGTGACTCGGTGTGTCCTCAGTGCTGCCAGCGCCGGGAATGCTGACGGAGATGCCTTGAGCCCTGTGGGTGCTGGTTGTTTGTCATTAGCAGGGATCTCAGTGAGGTATCTTACCTGTTGACCAGCAGCAAGGGCGCCCTGTGTGCCTGGGCACCAGGACACGGATGTGCTGCTCGAGAGGAACCTCTGGAGATCAGAGCGCAGCCTCCTGCCTGCGCCGGGATGGTAGCAACTCAGGTCTGCAGCGGCTTGGGGTTTCTGGTCTTCTGGTTTGCTTTGCAAACAAGACCTTAGGCCTTGAGAGTTTAGGCTGCCTAGTTTTAGCAAAAATAAAATAACATAAAATAAAATAAAGTTAAACATAGATCTCTAGAATTGCTTCAATCTTCTAAATATAGCAAACTTTTAGCTCCCAAGTTTTTAAAGATAATTGCGCAGGCTGGTTTGTAAAATATGAGGGCTATGATGCCTTCCGTGCGAGGAAAAGACATGCAATAAAAATGTAAATACCTATCTTGAAAGCTTTCTTAATAAACACTGTAATTTCCCTAAAACTCTTGCTACAATATCAAAATTCTAATCCAGTTTGAGATGAGCTGTTTTAAACCGTAATTGGGCTGTTCATTCCCTATGCATACTGCGATCCTAATCTAATATGTAACAAGAACTTAAAAGCTAATCAATAATAGAACACGATTCTCTATCAGTAGAGCTGCCTGTTGACTCCTGTGAGAGGGATCTTCACAAGACAGCTCGGCTCTGATGACAGCCTTATATTTATTTTAAACATGAAGTTGAAACATCATCTTTCTCTGTATTGTCACTTCCAATTATTTTTAGAACAAAAACACCAGAGGGAAATGAGATCCTCATCCTGAAAAGCGCATTCATATTTGATAAATAGCCACAAATTCTGGAGAATGTTTACTGAAATGTGGGCTTGAAATGCTTTCCCAGGCATAGATTAAGCCTTAGGTTATCTATTGTCGAATGTGCCTGGGTCGCTTTACCAAGCTGCCCCTTCCCTGTGCTCAGAGGTAGAGAGGGAAAGGGGCTGATTCCCCTGGTGCTGGACCTCAAGCTTTGCCCCGGGTGATACCAGGGTAGAATAAGCACTGAAGGGGAATCAAAGTGAACTGCCACTTATTGTCCTTCAGTAGAAGTCAGGAAACCTTTTATATCCTCACGTACAAAAGACAAATTCCCACTTTTCATGTCTAGGCAGTGACTTGAGATGGAGAGGGTGGAGGGAAGGGGGTTAAGTAAGTACCCAGATGTGCCTAAAACCATATCAATCATAGGCAAGAAAAAAATGCCGCTTTTTTAATAGGCAGACTGAACCAGTGTGCACAGCTGGATTTTGAATTTTATGGGCTCTCTCAGTAAAATGGAAGTAGAAGATATCTTACATCATTCCCAGAGCTCGATTGTTGGTGCACGAGGCCGCTTCCCCCTGCGCCGCACGGCGATGCAGGAGCTGAACATCCCAGGAGCTCAGGCTTGCAGTTGTAGCCACATAGAAACCCCTTGCTGCTGTCTGGAGCCAATTAATGAGCATTTTGGAAATACATGGTGGGTTTCTGATGTCACGTACACTTCTACAACGTCAATGGATTTAATCTGGAATTACTCAGGGAATGAGAATCAGCAGCTGGCTGGGAAAACTCCTCTCTGGAGGGTCCTAAATGCCAGTGATTTCAGTTGATTATTTATTGAGCTTTATAATAATTCATATATCCTCACACACAGCCCCTCCCCCCTGTCCTGCAAATTTCCCTGAATCTTTTTAGTCCTTCATTGTGTTGTACTGGTTAAGGCTTTACTAAGTAATCAAAACATCCAGGAAGGAAAGCTTGCTAAACCCTGAGCTAAGCTTGAACACCAACCCTATCTCTTAACTGTATCAGACACTTTATGTACATCATAAAAATGTAATAATCACTATGGTAAGAGCTCATTCATAGTAACTAAAAGGAATAAATAGAGTTGTGTAATACAGCCAGTGCTGTTGCTGGGAGCACAAGTGACATATCCCCACTGAAAGCTTTAATTGATATGCATGGCCTATAGGAAAATTTGCTTTTTCCTCTTAATAGGTGTATTTAACATCTTTAAGGCAGTTCTCTTTCATTCTGCTCCACTCATGCCTTGGAAAGCCCATGGGCATGGAAGGCAATTAGCCAGTTGCAAGGAAACGGCAGATCGGGTGTGAGGCTTTGTTTACTTTTAGCAGTGCAATAACTCGACCCTATCTTTTTCTCAAGTGATGTCCCTTATTCCAGACAGGCTGCACAGAGGGACGGACAGTGTGGATTCTTCCCGTTAGTGTAACCACGGTGTCAGTACCCGGTGACCTGCTGTTGCAGACCTGGATCTGATGCTCTCAGTGATGCCTGGCCTGATGTTATGGCCTCTACTGAGATCAATGCCATGGAGAAGATAATTCCCGGTATTCGTCAGGTACTCAGAGGGGTCTGTAGAAGATGATCCCAAAGGAATGACTGGGAATTTTATAATGGCCAGTCTGGGACTGCATAAATTTAGTATATCTGCCTGGCTTCTTGCCCATGTACTTTAGGGGACTGATACCATTAGAAAGCATAAATACGTGTAGATGTACAAATGCACAGAACTATGTTGTCTCTTTTAGTTTGTTCAGCTGTTGTTGGAAAGATGGCTTTGAAGCAAGAGGGTGGTTATCATCCTTGTGTTTCACAGAAGTGAGCCTAATACTTGTGTCTTTGATACAGCTCTGGGGGTTTCATCTACAGCTTCCACTCCAGAGCAGGACACATGCTGTTCACAGTGAGCATTGCTGTGATCAACAGCCATCTCTGTTTGCCCCAAGATAGATAGACTTTAAACAAGCTTTACTAGTTCTCTGGGGACTGTTGAAAATCTGAGTTATTTATTCTTTGGCCACCCCAGAGAAGTAGAGTGTTGGTGCATGTGTGCTGTGATGCAGAATGGCTGAGTTCTGGTGCTCTTGGCTTATGTTAGAGCTTTGAAATACAGAGGGATGACTTTCTACTGATGGAGAATTATCTCTGTCTCTCTTGGAAATTCAAATTGATGTCAGGGTGATAAATCTGAATCTGAACTCAAATGTGCCACCCTTCTTGTTGGAAAGAAAAGATGTTTTCTTGGTTGCAGCTCTTTCTTATATTGCATGAGTACATCTGACAGCCATCATCTGCTGGGCTAAGCAGCCCTGAGATTAAAATGTCTGCAACCATAACTTGGTTTTGGGGTCATCCCATGTCTGTGAAACTTACTCACCTGTGGATTCCTGAGGGGACAATACAGCTCAAATGCATTCCCCTTGCAACTACTGCAGTCACACTGCAGGTGCATCTAGCCCAAGCTGCACCGTAAGTGTAGATTGCAAAAGATACCTCCTATCTATTCCCAAACATGCTCTCTGTAAGCCCCAGTTTAGTGTTTTTCCCTTTCCCCAGCTGAATCTCAGTCTGCACCTTGAATAATACATGTAAGTTTTTGATTGACGTTCAGTCTGAAGCATTTAGCTATCTTGATGTCTTGTCAAGTCATCCTTTGATAAAAGCATTTTAGGTGCCACAAAATGTAATCACTTTGCAGCAGCATTCTACATTGCAGATTCAAGTTTCTCTGCACATTTTTCAGCTAAGGATCTTTGGCACTGTCGATAGATCTGTTCCATGGGCGATTTTGGATGGATCTATTAATATTGCCTCTAAGAGTAATAAGTCCTGCTCTTTTACAAAGTGAATCATCTATCTCTCAAGTGGACAAGTGAAATTCTCCCTCTCTGGACTTGTAGTCCACAAGTTGGCAGGGTTTTGTTAACAGTCTTCATACAGCAGTGAAGTCATTTCAAAAATAGTTCAGCCCAGTTTTGGGGCCAAGTAGTATGTCTTTTGGTTATTTGTTCTTCTAGACAGGCCATGTCACCATTAGTCATACTTCAGAATGATGGTTTACTTTCATTATTCACTGCCTGCGCTGCTTCCGATTCAGCGCTTTCCAACTCAGCAAGATTTTCCTGTACTAATTCATCTGAATCATTTCTAGAAGAGTTTATATCAAAGGACACATTCTCAATGTTAATAAAGTACAGGGGCTTTGAAACCTCTTGCAGTGCCAATTCTTTAAAAATGAGCTTTCTAAAGGTGTTTATGCCATGTTTGTGAACACAGTATGCATCAATAGAAAGTCTAAAGATGATTTATAGCCATTCCCCTCTTTATTTATGTTCTATTCTGGACATCTAGTGCACATTTGCTCTGGAATGAGAACTGGGCTAACCTGGTTCTATACCGAATGTTGGGTCTGTTTAAATAAAACCAGGAGACCCTGGTAAGGTTTAGGATGTGGCTCTCAGACAGCACCACTCATAAGGCCCTCTAAACCCACATGATTTGGTGTGTGCTAAGTGACTCCTGTGCCTGGTGAGGATGACCGTGGTCTCACGACGTGGCCCCTGCTCCTGCAGGCAGTCGTGGCACTCAGCAGTAAGTCAGGGTGGGCTCTTGGTAAGGCTCAAGCTGTTCATAGCCTGTGATGGAGGCCTGACTCTGGGCTGTATTCACGTGTGTGTGCTTGTTGGGAACACGCAAAGATCCTCATTCCTACACCACAATGTCGATACAACTGTATGTTGCACGCCTGGCTCCATGCACCTCCTTTCTTCTTACAGTGCTCAGTGCAGGGTCTTGGCTCTCACCAGTTGCTTTTCTGACTGGGTCTGTTTGACGGCTCCTCAGTGTGACTGCTATTTCTGACAGACACGTGAGTCTATCTTGTTTCGGGTAATACATCCCTGGGTCGTCAGACTTTTTGTATTAGCAGTAGAATGCAAAATTTAAAGGTTTAAGAAGAGTGAGTTAAGCAGAAATGTAACCACTCAGAGCATCTGGTGCATCCCACTTCACTGAAGTCATCTGAGGACCTGAAAAAAAAAGGCGAAAGAAAACACACACAAATTTTGGAACACAGAATAAAAAATCATAAAATAAAGCTTACTGAGTGCTCTGTGGAAAAACCTAGAGGAGCTGGCCAAAACTCGGGCTTGCAGTAAGGGGGGAGGATTTTGGCAAATGAAAAAAAAATAAAAAAGTTTATTTTGCTTTGGAAATAAAAGGTTGTTCAAGAAGTCAAATGCAACAGAAATGTTCTTTTTAAAAAACATTTCCAAAGAACTCTCATAGGAATTGCCAATAATATATTTAGATACTGTTTCTTCACCAAATGCTGCAAAGACCCTTAGGATGGATACAACACCAGCTTCACCTGGGTCATCTCCCTTGACTTTCTACGGAGTCAATGAGGAGAAATCTGATGACACACCTAGTAGCTCAGGTGCAGTTGTTTATTAATATAGACTCAAGACTGTAGTCAGATTGTTTTAGGTGCATTCTTGCTTAAAAAAGTTGGGTATTAGGATAATTCAGACTTTCTGTGAAGCTGCCAAGTTTCTTCTCTTGATGAGCAGTGGAGGGACCTGTGTGTCTGTCAGAATACGTGAGATATTTATTCTGAATGCCTGGACAAGTTTGCTCTTGGATTTGGCGGTGTCTCGATTTTCGGTGCCTTGAGGTTTATGCGTGCTTGCTGGGTGGGTGGTCTGCGTGGCGCAAAGCGTGCTCAGCTCCGTGTTTTAAAGACTGTGAACATGGGCCTCCATCTTCACTGCTGCAGCTCGACGTGGTGTTTCCATTGCCGATACTCGGAATACACCTGCTTGCCCTCCTCCTCTCCCCGTGCACGCGCTCCCCGTGCCGGGCACTGTTGCTCTCCTCCTCCCTGGGTGGCAGGGCTGACGTCTCCATGCCCCGGGATCACTGAGCGCACGTGTACCTGCTCAGCCCCCTTCCAGCTCACCAAACCAGTACAAAGCTCTGGGCTTTCAGCCAATTTACTCACAGGTTTATCATATGCTGACATTGTTTCTCTATAAATAGGTCTACCTTTACTGACATTATTGATTCAGCTGCCTCTTTTCTCACTAATACTCTTTCTAATGTATCCAACCTGCCTTTGTATTTCACCTAATGAAAGGCTGAAGTCAGAGGGGTAGAGGTCAAAGAGGGTAAATCGCAAGTGGAAAGGTCTTGGTCGAGGGGAGTTTTCTAGGTGAGAGCCACGATCTTGTCAGCGGAGCAGAGCTCCGCTCTGGGCTCTCTCCTTGCTGAAGAAAAGCAATCCATCAAGCTGCTTTCACATTTTATTAATAATGATTAGAATGAAACTAAGCGTGTTTTGCAAAGCCCTCTATCTCAGTCAATCGTAGGATAACACTGATAACATAAACCCAATCTCTGCACCTCACGTGGTGCTATTTTGAAAACGAGGGGACAAAATTTCCCTCATGGATATGAAATGTGGCAAGTGATGTTTGTCTCAAAGTCAACCCCAATTAACAGGCCAGAAGTTGTACTTCTCCTGATTGCCGCTGAAACAGGCCGCTTGTGGGTTTGTCTGTCCTCAGGATTGCTGGTAGCTGAGCGGGCCGTGCCGAGCTGTGTCAGGCTGCCTTGAGGCAGGGCCGCCATGGGGCCTCCGTGGCGCTGTGGCCTCCGCGCCAGCCCAGGGCGCGCGTTGGTGCCGGGGGTGACTCCACTGGGGCAGGCCCCAAGGGGGCCGCTCTACAGAGTGGCCGTGAGCCTGTCAAGCTGAGGGCCGGCTCTGTGCTTACTGATGGCTTGCATGGGGATAGCAAGCCATGACTTTGGCTGATGGCATGAAGTTGTTTAGCAAAACCTGTGGCAAGCCAGGCTGCTTTTTAAATACATTTCTGAGGAAAATGGCTCATAAAGGATGCCCTGGTCAAAGACAGGTTATCCCACTGCCAAGAGAAGCATCAAAGAGGGAAGGCCTTTTCTTCTCAGTGATCAGAGCAAACGCTCGTGTTGGAAGAAGCAGCTGCAGAGCCCGTGGTGGCTGAGGAGAGCAGTTGTCCTGCCGGGACCCGCAGCTCCAGGGCGCTGGGCCCCGTGTCCGTGGACGTGCTGAGCACCACGTGAGCGTTGGCCAGGCTGAAGCCCCGTGTTGTTTCGCTCGCGCTGACGTGCGGGCGCTGGACGCGCTGGCAGCACCCTGGGGCTCGCGGCCGCCAAGTGTCCTCAGCGGGGCAGGACAGCCAAATTCAGCACTGGGATCTGGCAGGGGAAGCTACCAAGGCTGCCAGATTAATAGGCCATTAAATGCTGCACTCAAACCAAACAAGGCCCCTCTACCCCTTACTGAAATACAGGAGATGAGAGAAAACTTTTCACATCGTTGTTAAAAGTTTATACCATCTCCGGCTTCAGAAATGTTGCCATTAGCCTGAGAATGAATCAGAGATTTTCATTTACTCCTTGTTCTGAACTTTAACGAGCCCTTTAACAATACAAATATAGTTCAATGAGCTATAATGTCACAAATAGCAATCATCTGCCACGCAAGGTCTCTGCGTAAAAAAGCATCTCACAGCTGGAACAAATGCTTCTGTATAACATTGTAAATAACCTCTAAGCCCACTACTAATTAAACTGAAGCTTCACTTCTCCTGGGCATTGAATGTATGAACCAATTAAGAAAATATCATTTCTTCTGAGAGACCTGCACCATCCCTCCTAAAAAAAAAAAAAAAAGGGATGAGGGAGAGAGAAAGAAAAAGAAATAAGGAGAGAGAAAAAAGGAAAAAGAAAGGAGTTTCACAGAAGGGACCACACTGATGCACAAGGGTTACAATAATGAGACATTTCTGCTTTAAGCAAATTTTGCACCTGTAACCTGCAGAAATATAGCCATAGCACTTGAAAAATTACTTCAATGCTGCACAGTGCCATGAAAATTTATCTTTGAGATGATTTTATTGCATGGTTACCCTAGGCAATTAAATCAATAAATCTTAACTGTCAGAAAGGTTGGCCCGCTGCCAGGAATAAATGAAATGCACGGAATCAGTAAATAAAAGGTTTCTGACAACTCATTCTAGGAATTATTTAGCAGTTGCCTTTTTGTTGGTGTCGGTGTTGCTTTTGTCTGCAGCATTTATTGACATCCTCGCTGAGAACTGCTTATGCGAACACAAACAGTGCGGGCTGAGCTGCAGACAGGAACGGCTCCTCGGGGTAATAAATCACCCCTGGCATCGTGGGCGAGGAGCAGCTTTGGGGCTGCTCAGATCGCGCTGGCGGAGGTGAGCAGCAAACTGGGGTTTGAGCCATGGGCCTGCAGTGAATGGGACATTCACATGCAAAATATGGCGGTTTTGTGTGTTTCATTATTAAAATAGATATGTTATTTTCATTGATTGGTGGATGATTGAGATTGAAATGCCTCCTTGAGACACGGAGGTTATGTTTCTTTAGGCAAGAGTGTCCAGTGATCACCACAGGAGATGCCAGCTTTGACAGCGAAATCCTAGTTATGCCTGTGTAAACCCAGCCTAATCAATGGAGCTGCATTGTTTTTCATGCTGGTGTAACGAATCTGGAGGCCGGAGTCCGATTCCGCTTTCCCTCGTGTTTGTCAGGTTAAGCTAGTGTGAAATACCTCAGCATTAGCCTCCGACTCTGGCTGAGAAGCTGCAGACATGAGGGCACTTTTTACCTGGTTAATAAAGTCATAGATTTTTAAAGCCCTTGTGCTCGTGTAGTCTGACCTCCTGACTATCAACAAACCACTAAATTTAATCTGGTAAGTTGTGTTTCAAGGGTAGCTCTCCTGGAGGCCAGGCCGGTTCCTGCAGCAGCAGCAGCAGCGCGGTGGCCGGGCTGGGACATCTCGTGGTGGTGCCTCGGTGGACAGTCCAGGGGCTCCCTGCGGCCAGTGGGGCTGGGGCTGAGTGGTGCCCTCGTGTTCAAGAGCCCAGTGCTACCCCAAGCCCAAGGAACCACTGCCACGTTTTGGTGCGGCAGGGTTTTTATAACTCTGATTGGCAAGCGGCTTCTCATTGCAGATAATTCCCTGCCAGCACATCCCGAACGCATAGGTGATTGCTCTTAAGTTGATGGCTCGAAGCACAATAACAGCCTTTTTATTTAGTTCCTGCTTGATAGGCAGAGAATGTAGAGTTGCCAAAAAAAAAAAAAAAAACGGAGGTTTCCATGTAGGTTGGATGGCGAAAGAGCCCCAGTGACCTGGCGTGCAAGAAGCAAAATTTAGCGCTCAGAAATAGATGAGCATTTTTCATGTTGCTGCCTCACCTCCCGCTGCAGCCGTCACTCACGGTATCATCCGGCCCCGCAGCCCTCAGCTGAATTCCAGCTGTGTGAAGCTGGCTGGAAAAATGGGGAGTGAATGGCAGGGGGTGTGGAGTTCCGCCCCCCCCAACTCAGATTTTCTCTTGAAAATGTAAAATCTTGAACAAAGTCTTACGTGCTGTACCGGACGCCAGCAGCCCCATTTGCAGGCAGCCGTGTGCCAGCAGCTTTAAATCACCGCTGAGGCCGTCACGAGGCACAACGTGCCTGACAGCCTCAGAGAAACGTGTGCCTGAGAGGTGCGAGCGGCAAACAGCAGCTCCAGAGCTGGTTTCACAGACGAATGACATAATATCGAGGCAAACCGACCCTTGAGATTATTGCCAGGCCTTGCCAAGTATTTCTGGCCTAGGAAAAAGGCCAGCACTCGCAGGTAGTATCTTTTCTTCTGCAGTTCAGTTCCTGAGGTCTAACCTACTAATTCATCCCTTGTGCTTCAAGGTCCGGAGTTTCCCAGCCGAGAGGGGCACATGTCTCATTTGCAGAAGGCCAATCTACATACATGACTGGAAAACCATCAGCAGGGACTTCAGTGCAGCGCACGTGACCAAGAGGCTCTGTTCAGCATTAGCCTCACATGCGGTTCGTGCGCTGAGCACGTTCGCAGCAGCTCTCGTGAAGTCCTCCCAGCCTCGCGGACGCGGCATGGGGGAGGAGAGCCCTGGAAATCCCCATGCACATGTGCCCTTTTTAATCAGAAGGATAAAAGCGTATCTAAATTCACTTTGAAACGCAGCTGGCAAGTGAAATTTCCCTCCATCCCGTGAACCCGATAGTGCCTGATTTTCCTTTCGGCCCACGCAGGAGGGGCTGACCCTCAGCCCCGCAGTGACGCCCGCTCGGAAGCGGCGTCTCCAGGCCCTGGCACCGCGCACGGCCGTGGGCCCGGCCGGCCCCGCTCGGCTGCAGCTGTCCCAGCCCCCGTGTCCGTGGGGCCGGCGCGGTGGCCGCGCTCCACGTTGGTCTGGGGACACGCGGGCGTCAGGCTGCTCTCCTGACTCCTCAGGGCTGGAGAAACCACATTATTGATCCTGGTTCCTCGCAGCCCTCTGCTGTTTCCCAACACTGAGTCACTTGAAGACTCCGCAATGACACAAACACATCCATTAAAAATTCAAAGTGGTGACAACTCTGCCACAAACAGTATTACTGCACTCACTGTGTCCTGGGGAGGGATGAACAAATAGAGGGAGACAGAATAATTTGTAATGATAAAATGGGTTACATTTTCATAAAAATTTTATTTTACTTTTTTTTTTTTAAATAATTCAATGCACTGGCAGTATAATTAATCCCTCTATGAGAGACACAAATGTACCAGTTCAACCAATATTATTTATACAGAGACATTGTGTTTAAAAACAACAAAAGTACATTTAAAATGTTTGTACATAAAGTATTACTGTTATTTCTTTTTTTTTGAAGAAGGAACAAATGTAAACAAAATGCATAATTGTGCAACACGTAGGAAATACAAAGCAAAACAGGCAAGATACAATTTTATACATATAAAGCAAAAGAAATCAAACTTTTATAACTATACAACATTTCAGTAATTGCTTGACATTTTAACAGTTACCTTGGTCTGTACAAAACAACTTATACTTAAAACTTTACAAGAATAACATGCTTGTTCAGAACAAAGACACCTTGTGAAATTGCAATGATTATTGATATGATATTTGCACACATGAGGAAAAAAAAAAGGCTAGTTCAATAGTAAATAAAAAGTAAGAACGCAAGGTAAAGGGCATTTAGCAAACTGTAATCTAATTCCAATAGCTAATTAAGTTGCACTGCAATGCAGAAATTAAATCTGACTTTTGCTGGAAGACCATAAGGTCATCATGTTGCTCTGTTTCCAGGAACCAGAAAAAGCGTATGTAGATTTTCCTGATATTTTGGTTACTTCTACACACACAAGCGCATGTGCACGCACACACACACACACACACACACACACACACACACACACACACACACACAGAAGAAAATAAACAGTATTTGCTAAAACAGCCAGAAACGGCAGGCAAGAGAGTGCAAACACTAGACTTGCAACCTTGCTAGGTTAAAAAAAGAGGACGACTAGAAGGAGCAAAGATCTGTTCAGTTTGCCAGAGTTCCTCTTCCTGAATTTTAGTTGCTTTTTTCTTTTTCAAGTCAGAAAACAATTTAAGTTCATCTGAGCCTTTTTTTTTTAAATGCTCACACTTTGGGGGTGCGCTACAGGCAAAGACAAAACACAGACCAGCTAACACAAAATTTAAAAAGGATCTTTTGTCTTCTTGTTATACTTTACTTTATGATGATATGTCCTAGGCCTTTTGAGTATGTTTTTTAAAAAAAAAAACAAAAAAAAAACAAAAAAACAGCATTTAAGATTTGGTAGAAAATATGCAACCCAGAGATGTCAAACAAAAAAACAGGAAAAAATATACAAAAAAATATACAATATCTTCTAGAATTGCAAGGACTGTCAGTTGTCAGTTTAGATAAAACATACATTGTTTTGAATGTCCTCAGATGATACATATGGCTAAAATTAAATTCCTGATTGCATCAATTTAACTAATGCAGCGCCCCATCCTGCACTCTAGGTGCTAAGCACTGCTGTACACTGAGTCATTCCTGCTGTTTCTGTGGAGCAACTTGCACACTAAGATGCTCACGGGAAGAAGGGCAGAGTTGAGCCTGGATAAATATTTGCCATGACTTCCGAATGTACAAAACCCATTTAGCTTAGAAAGCTCCCTTTAGCCTGCTGTAATGTCTTTGAACTGAAGTAACAGATTCCATCTCTAGATTGACAGCATTTATGACACATTTGAATTTATTTGCCATTTTTCTATGCAAGTTAATGCTGATGCCAGTAAATATTTAAACTCAGAGGTAATGAAATTGCAGCATGCCTTTTAGTTAAAAACAAAACATATGCAAGCCTAGACAGCAGGCAGAAATTACCCTCTAGTTCTTTTAGCAGAGATTATCTGGTGCTCAATCAGAAGAGTTCAATATATACTCAGCTTGAGTATATATTTATAAAGCTGCATTAGGCCATATAACACAGCCTGAGAAGGGAGAGGACTAGTTTTTCAGCTGGTGTAAATCAGCACTGACATCGATGGAGCTACTTAGAGGCACAGCCGAAGCTTTGGTCCACAGTCATCAGAAACCTGCACCCATCATTCACTCCATATGTCAGAATCTCAGCGGTGGGAGAGCAGAGTGAAGTGTAATCAACATCAGAGAAAAAAGCTACTCTGGTCATCTAGTTTCTGGTAATGCTTTTCCAGACTCTGTGGTCTAAAGCAGTTTTACGACGTGCTCCGTACTGCATAGCTTTGCAGAGTACAATATTTCCTTGCAGGCAAGGATTATGGTACCTTAATCATTTCATTGGCATAATCAGTAGAAAAGGCATGATGCTAAACGCTTTGGCAATTTATCTGCATAGAGATACATTGTCAAGAATTAGTTTGGGGTTCAAGGGGCTGCTCCTCAGCATGTGCATATTGGACTAACTCCACTGACATCAGCCCTGCTGGGTGCGTTTACACCAGTTGAGACACTTGTCCTCTCTCTGTCACAGGTGAATCGTGCCTGTTGGTACCCACAGTCCAGGTCACTCACAAGCTCGACAGTAACTGCCTCCTGACCGTGGGCCAGAACGTCTTCGAGGCCGTAACTCCACATTGTGTCACTGAAGCCAATGGTGGGTTCCCTGAGCAAGGGCTGAGTCAACACGGGACCTGTTGGAGAGGAAGTCTGCGCGCAGTCGCTCCAGCGCCAATCCCGAGACCTTCAGCTACTTTCAGTGGGGTGAGTGCTCGGCTAGACCAAAACTGCTGTAATTCCATGGAATCATCTGCTTTAAGTCAACTGAACTTCTGGGCCAGTAAGTTGAACCCTGGCAGTGCTACGCCAGATTTCTTAGTCAGCTTCTCCCCTGATAAACAGTGCTCAGCGAGCTCAGCAGGACTTGCCTGGCTGCAGTAAAACAACAACGTTTGGTCCAATGAATTCCACAGATGGAGCCAAGTTATTCTACATTTGGCTTGGCTCAGAATTTGGTCCATTTTAGTTAATATTGTTCATTAAAGCAGTAAAATTCACATAAGAGCTTGATTTTCCTTCTAACTCAAAGGGGAAAACTGAGCTGAAATGAGGATTAACTCTGCTGAATGGGCTTCAATGGAATTACCACAGGGTGATACTCACACTGTTGTGGTTAACCTCGTATCGAGCACAGGGAGGTTAGAGACGTTGCATAGAGGGGAACCAGCTAAAATCAAAGGTGAATGCAAGTCTAACACCTGTGGCATCTGTTCACATGGCTGATACCACTGGCATCAACAGGACTCAAAGACAGTCCTGTAAGCATGAGTGGTCCTGCAGACACTACAATTCAACTGAAGTTCTGCACACAGGGAGTTTTGCCTTCGTGTTCTGATGCTGCAGCGCGCAGTGCTGCTGCCCTGCTTGGTGGTGCTACGTGTAGAGCAGGTAGAAGTCAGTGCCCAAAGCCATGTCCCACCTGCAGCCACAGAGGACCAAGGCTGAGAGCAGTGCTAGGTGGGGACCCTTGGGCCTTCCCAATGTCTCCTGCACCCCACGACGGCGACCAGGGCTGTGTGGTGGATCCACAGCGCTCAGGCACATGGCCCAACACATCCAGCAGCCTGGGGCCTCAGCACTGCTCCAAAACCCAGGCTTGACAGTGTCCTCAGTGGCACCTCGCCAGAGGAGGGCACACACATTGCTGCTTGAGCTGGTCCCTGGGCTTGGTCCTTGGGGAAGTTGTGAGGCAAAAATGATGAGCTCTGTGGTGACTTCGGGACACTGATAAGCATTAGCTCTTTGAAATATGTGGTACCACGAGGCAGGTTAATTTGGACAGGCTGGTGCCATTATTAGGATTTTGTGTGATACCAAGTCACAGCTGTTATTCTGCAGGACACAGCAACAAGAAGCACTCACAGGTTAAACGCATAATGCCACCCCACATATAACTCGTCCCAGTTTCTTTAAATGATTTTTCACTTCTTTTTACCTTTGCTTAATGTGATTACAGTGTCAACGAGCTGCCTGAGATGCTGCTGTGTGCCCTGCTGAGCACAGCTCATCTTCACAGCATTTCTCAAGTGCCCCCGACATGGACAAGGCTGATTCTCATCGGACACCAGTTGTATGCAGCAACTCATCCTCGCCTGAGTTTGCTCTCACTTCTGTCTGCAGAGCCCCGGGATCACGCTGGCCACACACAAGATCTGAACTCAGTCTCCTTCTGACTCTGGCAGCCACCACCATGTGTGTAAGCTCAGTCGAATCACTGGTCTTGGAAGACAAAATAAAAGAGACCAAATACCTTTGAAATGCAGTGGCTGAAGCAAAACTACCAAGTATTTCAGAGGGAGGTCTGGACAGAGCACTGTGGCAATGGTAACTGCTCTCTGTAAGTCAGGCAGAAACATTTCACATTCAGTAGCAGGGATGTTCAGATAGTGAGACAGACTAATCGAGCTTTTGGCCTATGCATGGGCTATGATATATCACAGGATATAAATATATATATATATATATATACACACATCACTAGACAACAGAGATTGCCAGTATGTGCTGACCAATGTTAACAAGACCTATTTTGTTTTTATTTATAAAACACTATGTAAAGTAAAACTGGAAGATGTCGTAAGGACGGTGGACTGCTTATTTTTTTTTGCATGTGACCCTTCTGCCAAGCCTCTGCTCACGCCTGTGGAACCAGCAAGATCCTAGGGGACAAGAAGGCTCCTTGCAGTGACACCTCGATCTCAGGCTGCCCATGTACAAGGTTCAAAACAACAAATCCAATTTCTTTGGTGACTTGCAAAAATATTTTGTCTTTCTTAAAACTTCAGGACACTAGACTGCTGCAAATGGGTTAACCTTCTGAAAAACAACAGCCCTAGCAGTATGTTGGCATCATTTTCAGTTTTGACATTGACTTCAGTGACCACAGGACCCAGGTGATACCACTATTACTTTGTGTCATAGCTGCTTTGCTTGCAAAATGACAGAGCATATACACAGCACAGAGGAACACGCTAAGAACTTTGCTACCACTTAGCAGGTTTAAGTGTGCATCCTCTTTAAGGCTACCACTTCCTTTGCTCTTGTGCTCTGAAAAAAAATGAGCATGAACTTTCTGTTGCAACTGTGCTCCAATGCACGTGCACACACACACATACACATAGACACACACACAATCACTCAGTCTCCAATACTGTCTGCAGTGGAGTTTCTCCACCTCAAAGCAAAGTATATTAATATCTAAGTCAGAATCCTTAAACGGTCCCATTTTTTTTCAATCTTTTAAGCTGCACTCACAAGACTAATCACTGGATTTAGAAAGTATTACATATTAATAAACATACAATGAAAAATATTCTTTCAAATGTTTTGGAACCTGAGGACTCGTCAGTGATTCCAAACTATTATAATGGAAAAACATCATAAAATCTGTGAAATTAAAAAATCATAGAAATCAAAATCCAGATTCAATTTCTCAGATTTTGCTTCATTAGAAGGAATAAAAATGCTTGACCTTTATTCTTTAAAAAACACAACTGAAATCAACAGACCTGTCCCTGTGTTTCAAAGGAGGCCATCTATGAGACAAGCAAATATATTCACAAATAGGCTATTTAAATGATTAAAAGCCCAAAGACCATGTAAGAAAAAGTGAAATTAAGCTAAGAAAAGCAAGCTGGGAAGGATGATACCAGCACTATTAAAAGAAGGGTGGCAAGCTAAACCAGAATGGTTAAAAAATAGCAAAATACATAAAATAAAATAAAATAAAATAAAATAAAATAAAATAACACAAATACTGGGCCAAACCTGGCTATCCAAGCTCAGTGTGACCTTTCTCAGCTGTTAGTTTGCTATGGTGGGAAGTGTGGCTGGTCCTTCCAAAGCAGCTGGCTGAGCACAGCCAAGGCTCGTGACCAACAGGCCACGGTCCAGTGGGACAGGGCCCATATGGGACACATCACCTCAAGCTTTTGAGCCCTGCTCTGGTGGAGCACATTTCCCAGTGCACGTCCCATGGCTGGAGATGCTCCCTGCACTAAAAGCAGGATATTCTGCCTGCACATTGTCAAATGCTTCACTTCTTAAGACCTGCTGTAGCTCTTGACATGGAGGTTAAGTGCTATGTAAATGCCTCACTCAAGCACTTAGGACTTTGCTGCCCTAGGATCTTGTACTGCCGGAGCTCCCAAATGTTTGCGTTTAGCCCTTTGCTTTGCGTGCTCCCTTCACTGCTGAGCTATGGTTATTGCTCCAAACCCCCTGAAGCATGGGACACAAATGACAGTCTTGTCAGCTATGGCAATTTTATATGGAGCTTAGTGTCCTTCTTAAAGCCCAGCTGCGGAAATCAAGCAATTGCATCAGTGTCTTATTTTATCACTATTCAAAATAAATGTGTCATTTTCTGGCTGTCGGCTTGTTTGAGAAGTGCCTGAAAACACATCTTGAATTCAGCCTCAAAGCCTCAGGACCCTGAGGGCAAATACAGGAACCTAAAAAGTTCATTTAAAAAAAAATCATGATTTGCAGTCAATCCTGTAATTTTTGGCGCTTGGTTCATGACTGTGAATGCCTGCAGTGGGCAGTATTAAGAGCAGACACAGAAAATGCCCAGGCAAATGCACACTGTTTCCCCATGGATTGCAACAAACAAACAATCTCATTTGATTAACTCTGCTTGAAATAATATTTTAAGGGGTAAAATGATTTCACAGAGATGACATGTTGGCATTTGAAATGAGATGAATATAGTGCCTGTGAAAGTGCAATAATCCTTAATAACTAGCCCAAAAGAAGCATCATCCCCAGGGATAAGAAGGTAATTCACTCCCCATATTTAATTTGTTCCTAAGCTGCTTTTGAAACAAGACTGCTAAATAGTAAGTTGGCTTGTGATCCTAGGCTAGACTGCTGGACTTATTATAATCATGCCATTGATTCTGCATACATTTCAAACTAAGTCACAGGATGCAAAATCAGGTGGGCTAATTCCTTAAGCTGTTTAAGGGAAAGGCTGTTAGCATAGGCTAAATTTAGAGATAGGAGTCTGTTTACTACAAGCAACAGGGGAAAGATAATACACTGACTTCACCAATTGACTGCAGCTCTTCGAACAGCCCTGCCCCTGAGGGCTGTGTTTCAGGATGTCCCTGTCTTCATAAATTCACAGCTGTCCAGGATTTCAGTCAACATTAAAGAAAAAACTGACGACAGTGCACTTAATTAGACTAAATAGTTACCGAATCCCCACAGTGGGACCTTGCAAAAAGAATGGAAAACTTTGGATTATGAGAAAACCACCACTTCCCCTCAGATATTCACTCTGCTTAAAAAAAAAAATAGATTTCTGCAAGTATTTTCTCCTTTCTTTTAAAAAATAGGAAAAAGTTTTTATTCTGCATTTCTGGATAGTTTTCACTGTTGCGGTTTTGTTCACTAGATACTGGGGCCAGAAACAGTGTGACAAATGCTTTTGATGTTTCAGCCAGGTTACCAAAACCCTCCAAGAAGAGATAAGGGTTTATTGACCACTGTAGGA
Source organism: Crypturellus undulatus (assembly GCA_013389825.1). Taxonomy (NCBI): domain Eukaryota; kingdom Metazoa; phylum Chordata; class Aves; order Tinamiformes; family Tinamidae; genus Crypturellus; species Crypturellus undulatus. The sequence goes on along the minus strand of VWPW01017965.1, from coordinate 515,727 downwards.
ACAGGAATGTGCACAGAGCCCAGGATGTGCACATCCTGCAAATGTCCTTTGCAGATAAACCTAAACTGGATGATTTCTCTAATGATTCCTTGGCTGCATTTATAATACATTCCTGTGGAATAAAATATTAGGAATTATTGATTTTTAAGGCAAGGGAATATTAAAGGAAGCTAATATACAATTGCTACAGTGGTGTTTGTCTTAAATGTGCACTGGGCATAGTGCTTAAACTGCTCTTATTGCAAATATGCAAGGCCTGCTCTAAAAATCATAACAGTCTGAACCTTTTAAATGGAAATTTGTCCTATTTATCTGGTCACAACCCAGTGAGCAGAATCCAATAACTCACCAGTTTAAAGGATATACAGGATTATATAGCAGAAGGTAATTGCAATTAACTAATATCCGGATGGCATTTAATACACATATTGTATTATTCCAATGAGATGAGACAGAATAATATTTACATTGCTGTGAGCATTTGCAGGTTATAGAAATGGAACTTACAGTTTAGTAAGGTATGCAGGTGTTACATCAAGAATGAGATGAGACCATTTAAAGTCTTGTGAAATATTGATATAAATTCATTTTGCTTTGTTTCATGCACCAGCGCTTCTTGCAGTGGCACCAGAACAGCAGTGCAGTTTATAACAGGGGAAAGAAGAAGAGGAAAGAGCAAATGTGAAATGGTCTAATTTATTCACAATTGCTTTGAAATTCTATCTGAATTGTCTCATTATTATTCACACATTGGAAGAATGGTCCAAAACTTGACAGCATGGGTAAACAGATGCAGAGCTTGGAAAACAGGTAATTTGACTGAAGAATTCATGGCCATTATTAAACAAATGTTATATTTCTTTTGGGTAAATCTGGTGATTTTATTTAATTTGTCATTGTTTTCAAGATAGCAATATAATACTGTTTGTTTCTAATGCTCTGAAATGAACAAAACAGGTGTAAACTGATGCCACATGGAATTATAATGTTTCAACAGTAGCTGGTTAGTTAAACTTCTAGAGAATTTCATGAAGAATGTGCATACAGTTATTAATGGACTTTTACATACAATATTGATGCTTAAAGTGTAGTGCTCCTGTTAAAATCTGCTTTCACAGAGTCACTATGCAAGAAGAGATTGTTCTATGAAAGAAAACGTTGAATGATTATTTGCTTGAGACTAAACAGTAAAACAGAAAGAAATTTTACAGATTTAGTACAGGAATGGAAAGCTAATATTTTGAAATTGCCTACTGAATTGCATTGTGCTGCCTACTGAAATTATTAAGCTGACAATAAACAGGTAGAATGGAATATCAAAACCTCATTGCATAGTGTGTCATCTTTCTTTAATGAGGCATTCCTTCACCTTTTACCTCCTCACACCCTTGGTGATCTTACACTATGTACCTGTAAGACATCCAATGTTCTCTTTTAGAGATTTAGCCTAGAGAAAGTATGAAATCTTAGCAATGATGTACTGTGTCAAGTAATGATGCCAGAATTAAGTGGCAAAAAGCTTGGTTCAAGTTCAGAAGGCGATTTTGAGTGAATAGCTATAACTTCTACTAATTTATTTCAGAAGGGATTTCTCTTATATACCCTCAAATATTTAAGACGCTTTGTACTATTTCTCAGGAATCCATATCTTCTCAAAGTGCTTTTTAGTTTTCACTCGAAGGCAGCATGGACTGAAAACAATACTGCAGGGAATGTACCGTTCCATAAAGCACATAAGGATAGCAGGATCCAGGAGACACAAGGCATAGAAAATTGTCGAAAATGAGTAGATGGTACAACACATACTGCTCTTGAGTCATAAGTTCCATTTATGGTGACTTCTACTTCCAAGAGATAGGACATTAAAAAAGGCAATAAAAATGAAGTTACATGAATAAACTTCCAGAAATGAGTGGAGTTCCACCAGTGATCGTCTGTGCGCTGGCAGAGGTAGAGCAATGGGGATGCTGTGAATAGGGCAGCAGTCACTACAACAAATGAGCCTCAATGCGGAGCCAGTGGAGTCCTTGGCGAACGTAACGGACCAGATTGGTCATACTGCTGTGTTGTGTTAAGGGTCCCATCACTGAGTCCAGGTCTACAAAGAACTCTGCAATACACAGGAAACAGAAGTCATTGTTTCAGGCAGCTCTACAGAAATACAGCATCACAACCACTCCACGCTCACTAGCTGCAGTGCAGTTAATGACCTTGTCTTGTACAGACCTTGCATGCAGGAGCACGTGGTCTGCAGGAGAGACACAGGGCAGGCCTGATACACAGGGCCTGCATCAAGGAGGCTCCCAGTGTCAAGGTCAGAGGGCTATACAGTGCCATCCTGTCTACAGTCTTGCTTAAAGCACTGCAAAGAACCTCCCCAGCAACTTCTCCATTCAATCTATGATTTTGAATCCATCACTATCTTTTAGAAAATGTCCTGACTCACCCTAAAGATTGTAGGTGATGGAAAAAATATTTCTAGGTAAGCTGCCAAGAATCAATTGCCCTCACACCACAGAAATCATCTCATCATAGAAACCTGTCATAGAGTATTTCACCTTATAATGCTTCTTCAGGGTCAAACTCTAAAATTGGTGTCTTGCAACTCTCTTTGCACTGGATTTTAAAACCACAGAATTTAACAAGGGCAGCAATATACTTAAACAGACCAAATTAGATTATCCATGCTGGAATTCAACCAAAACAAGGTATGAGTGGTTGCCAGTGGCCTTACTTTAGCTCTGATGATCTTTTTCAATTTTTAAGCCTAGTCTAGACTTGCTGTATGTATGATTTAAATAGCTGGCAATGAACTATGACTTTTTTTTTTCTCCATGATGTACTCTCTCCTGGGCATGAAGGGCTGGCCTGGATCATAAAGCGGATCCTCCACTTTCTGTTGCTGCCATTGCAACTGCTTTGGCTATCTTGTTATCCTGTACCAGGTTCAGAGGCCTCCAAGGATGGGGAGAGGAGGAGAAGGAAGAAAGGGAGAGAGGGAATGTGCCCGAAAATGACATCTCAGAGATGGGAACCCTCCTCAGCTGGAAGCCCCTCTGAGTGCAGAAGGCAATCAACTATCATCATAACCAGTGGCTGAGCCCCTCCACTCACATCCCATCTAAATCCAGCCCTCTCAGCACTTGGCCTGCTAGCGCTGTGTCGGCTGCAGTTCTCGAGAGTAGATGCAGGGTACAAAATCATTCTCAGTGCTTTCTTCAGCATGCAGTGCTGCTTTGAGGACTTCTATCCCAAGTATTGACAGCCTGACCCTGGCCAGCTTGGGAGCTGCAACTGTATCATAGCACAAAGTGATATGGCTGGAGGCAAGCATAAAGAAAGCTTAGGGATAGCACCATCGAGTTATGATTCTGCAGCCAGCAGTTACTTTTAATCTTCCTTCCTCTGTCTTTTATTCCCCTCCTCCAGTGTGAAATCAATACTTTTAGAAGTGAAATAATGCAGTGTCTTGCTTGCATTCTAGTGATCTAATTCTAGGTTCAACTAAACAATAATTGCTGTAAACACTGAGAATTCAGCCTGAAGGCTAATTTCAGTTTACCAATCTGAAATTATTTCTTGGAAAAGCAATAAACACTAAAGTCAGTTATTTGACTTATATGTGAAATAACAGGCCTTCACCACTGCAGAACTGATGGTAGGATGGTTTTCTACTGTAGAGCAAAAGTGTTGTTACCTTTAGAAGTTTTAAAAAAGACCAGATTTTGTAAAATCAGCTGAGTTTGTTGCTATAACTGCTGTAGAGCTCTGAAGGCGATCCAGCACACACCAGCACGCAGGTTGGCTCCGGGACGTGTTCATTTTAGACTGTTCTGCTACAGAGGCAGGTTTTATGACTTACTCCTATTCCCCAGCATGCCCTAAACTCCACTGACTATGGAAAATTCAACCACAGACACACTGCTGTATGTTTCCCCTTTCCTTTTCAAGCCAGAGCAGCTTGGTGGGTCATCGTTGTGCTCCTCTTTCTGTAGCTGCAGAAAGCTGCAGAGCTGCTTTTTTCCTTTAGTGGTGCACATCTATAGGAGGCTGAGAAGAAAGGGATCTCCTCCTGCTCTGAGGCAGCTGGACATGAGTCAAGTCCAAACTGGGAGTGTGCCGGCGTGCTCGGAGGAGCACAGAAGTGAAGCCAGCAGCCAGGCACGCAGCGAGGGTGAGCTACAGACTCACTAATGTGGCTCCATACCACCTATAACGTGGAAGAGGTCTCCCGTGTCTGCCCGGCCTTAACCTAAAACACAACTGTGGTAGCAGTAGGAGTCTGCTAGGCTTTAGGCATTGCAATGACGGGGGCCACAATTTTAGGCCAAGCCCTATTAGCACATCAGGGACGTGTTCTTTGGTAAGACCCTGCTGTGATTCAGAAGACCAGAGGAAACAATGAGAACTCACCACAAAAAAATAAAGTCACTAGATCTGTTTTTCTTTTTACTGAATATTGAGTTTTAAATCAAACAGACATTCTTCTTTTTTTTTCTTTCTTTCTTTCTTAAAGACCATTCTAATTTCCAAGGGAAAACATTCTCATTTTTTATGATGACCTGAATGCCTAAATCCCAGATATAGAGACCAAGAGATCTGTACATCGTTGGGGTTTAGGGTAGAGCCTAAGGTTTGCACCTATCCTGTTTGCAGTCGCGGGCAAGAGTCCACAAACCAGCAAGCCAGGCCCTGTGCACACCAACTGTCAGCCCAGCTGCCAAGGTGGGGCTGCAGGGGCTGGCCAGAGAGCCAGGCGTGAGCCCTCTCCTCACCAATCACATCTACGTGTTTTAAGTGATTTCAGAAATGCAGGTGAAAACTGCTACAAATTACCATTACGGTTAGATTTCATGAAACAATATGTTATTTGTCAAGTCAAAATGTTAAATATATCCTTATGTAAATGAAATCCATCGTGTGATATGACGGAAACCTGCAGACTAGAGCAGCTGTTCTTATGTACTTCTGTTTTGTTACACCATACTTTTTCAAATTGCAGTTTAAGTATGCAATTGTAAACCTAAAATTTAATTAGGAATGAGGTGTCTTTCCTGATAGACTGTAAAGACAGGCATGCTATAACATGTATGAACATCTGATTTCTCTCTCCAGTGACTTATGAGATTATAGTTAAATGAGATTTGAAGCAACACAAACTTTCCATTCACTGTGTGAACACTGCAGTTTGTGAAACAAGTAAAGCTATGACCAGAAAGGGCTCAGTCCTAGATGTCTTGCTCATGTGAGAAACCCTTATTCATACATCCCATCCTACTAAAATCAAGGGGACTGCTCGTCTGAATAAAGATTACTCCCATATGACTTATCTGAATAAAGGTTACTCCTATATGACTTTGTAGAATTGGGCTTATTTGATCATAAATCAAAATGAGAAAAAGAGGAGTAAAGGAGGGAGAATTGTGTAAAAGAATCAGCTTTTTTTTTTTTTTCATCCAGTCCCAGGACTCGTAACAGCAGTGCCTGGGCACATTTTCTGTCTGCTGGCTGAGTGCCTGAGCTATTTTGATGCAATATCAGGCAGAACATTTAACAACTCCACAACACACAGGGCTAATTACAAGATTATTGCCATCTCATTCTCCTATTGGAGCATCTCTTTTGCATTCCCACTATAATATTCTGCAGTACATCTGACAGGGAATCACTTTCACAGTTTGTGAAAATGGATGCCACTATGGAAGAAATCCAAAATGACTGCACTGCTACTAAACTAATGAATGTGAACAAAGACAAGAAGCAGTGGGGAGGACTGGACAGAGCTTCTATTATTGTTCCTAATCCAGGGATAGTTCATTATGACCTACTATTCAGACATAAAACCCTATAAATCTCAAGTTTGGTTCCACTAAATCAACAGAAATTTGCCACTGACATTAATGGGAGTAAGATCAAACTGCATAAAGTGTGCACGTTTGTCGGGAAAAGTCAGTCTTCTGAAGTTTCAGTATAATTTAAGAGAATGAGCCAATTCACAAAGAGACTATTTCCCAGTTAGGCCCTGCACCTCCAGTATCAAAGAAAGCCTTGTTGATGATTTGTGTAAGCCCAAGCCAGAATCTGAATCACTGCATTACTGTGGGGGCAGTTCATGGCTGGCCAGCAATAGGGCAGATCTGTCCTTTAGTTACATCCCTGCAACTTCACTGTAGTCACTATAACCCATGCACAAACCACTTGCCAAAACTCCTTGGAACAACCATGGTAAAGACTTACGGTTTGCTGTTAGAAATATAAATAAATAAATGGATTTGCAATCCAACCACAGGACAGGCAAGGCTGTGCTTTTCAGTGGACATGTTATAACCAGACTCCCTGCAAAAAGTTAACACCTAATGTTTGCTTATTGCCCTCGCCAGTATTTAAATAGTCTTAAACTGGATGACAGAGCAGTCTGGAAATAACCTCTGGGCTCGAAGAGAAGCTGAAATTGCGAATGAATTTGTAGACGCAAAAGGCCTCATCACTTGGGGCTCGTGCCTGCTAAATTATTTGTCAGCTGCTCCGATAACCCCGTGTTCAGCGTGTTACACATATCTCCCCCTGTGCTTGACAAGAGAAGATTTAAGTTGGCTATGGGGGCCAGCGAGCAGATTTGGTCTGTTTGCTCAAGCTGTCACAGCTGTGCTCTTTGACAGGGCAGTTCTAGGTTCAATTCTCAACAATTTCTATTAGGACAAAGAAATCTAACAGTGACGAGTGAAAGGGGACAAGGACGCGGTGGCGCGGGGCACCTTTGTTCTCCTTAGTGAGCTTATCAGCCATGTCCCAGTGCTCGTAGCTCCGCAGGACGTTGTTGGTGATGTTGACGTGGCTGGCGGCCATGTGATGGATGCGCTGAGGGATGGTGATGGTCCCCGCCGAGGAGGAGCCGGCGCTGCCCGCGCTGCTCCCGGCAGAGCTGGCTGGGGACGGGCTGAGGGACATGGGCGACGGTGTTTCTGTGCTCCTGCGGGAGGAGAAAGCAGAGTTAGTCCCACTCCAGCACACTGCCTGCCCCGAGCTCGCGAAAAAAACAGCTCTGCGCCCCAGCTGGAGCAGAATGTGTGGTTGCATCTCCTGGTTTTATGAAAGGACAGCTTACAAACTGGGGCTGATTGAAAAGGAGATTTAATTCTCCCTACAAATGAACCTGTTATTTTAAATATATATATATATATATCATAAAAATAGAGCAATGTTTCAGAGAAAGAAGTATCTCATAGCTGTAACGATTTTTCTACCTGCTGCCAGAAGCTGCTATGGCAGTTAGAAAACACTCAATGTGCAATATTGGCTTATTATCAAAGCATTTTGTGGAAACCACAATGACAGTTTGCTCCAAATACAGTCACCACAATAAGCAAAGTGCAAGTCTTAAAAGCACCCTGCAGAGCACTATTAGGAGCTGAGGGTACTGAAGGATTATGAATATCTCTATAGGATTCTTTAAGACTGGCTATGGAGATTTGTTTCTAATTGCCTAAACTTCATCTCCACAGCTTTGTACAGAGCCATGTTTTAAGTTACCTACTTAGTGCAGCACTAATGTTCTAATATAGATTTTCCTTTAATTCTAATACCAGAAATTAGGAATCACCTGCTGGTGCAGGCAGCGTGGAGGTCAGCACCGCACTCCTGCGTGTCCAGAGCTGCGCAGTGCTGAACGCTCACGTACAGCTGCTCCCTGAAACTGGTTTCAGCAAACAAGATTATGGCCTCCAGAATCTCTTGCCTTCACCTGGAACTGCTTGCTTGCCTAAACAAATGCATTCAATTTGCTGTAAAATACACTAGTGCCAAGCTGCTCCCTGTGCTCTCCACAGGAAGCAGAGATGCCCAAGCTCCTTGGGCAGGAACGTCCAGGCCCTCCCCGTGCTGGGCAGTCGCTGATGCCCCGTGCTGGACAGCAGCACAGAGCTCACCAGTCTCGCGAGGGGCCCCACGCAGGCCCCAGCGTGGAAAAGCTCTGTAGTCACGGCCGACAGTCACAGACACGAAGCGTGGGAACAGGGCTGTGATGTGCAGGTGCAGCACGACAAGAAATCTGCCTCCCACGCCATAGCCCGGGGCTAGAGGACATTTCTGACACCAATTTTTGCTGCACATTTTCCAACTGTTTCCCTACTATTGCCTTTGCTCAACAACAGGCTCCTCATGATGTGAGACATCCTTTTTCCAGAGCTAAAGACCCAAGTTAGTTCAGATGCGAGGACCTTTTCACACTGTACACGTTAGAATTTAAGCATGTCTTACGGCACAAACATTTTATTTTTAAGTCACAGCACATCCTGGTTGCTTGGCATGCCACAGTCTCTTTAAAGCACAGAAGAGTTGAGTTATACTTGATTAGGCCTGGGAGCAGTTAAAAATCATAAAGTATCTGAGGGGACCAGGAGTATTTTGTTAGAGCCACTTACAACAAGCTGATGCACTTCTGCCAAATAAAGCACATTGTTCATTGGATTTACCCTGTTGTGCACAGCCATTATTACTGTGGTGAGTCTATTAAATCTCTCTATTTTGTGCTTTCTGTCGCTAGAGGTGGGAAACATTTCTGTAATGAAACCAAGGAAAATTTGTTTCCTTGCCAGCCTGGAACTCAGGCCAACTTCATAGAGGTTCACAACCTTTTCAAACAAAAGTGGCCAGAAATTCCAGTAAGCCTAGATGATATTTTGATGATTTGAGATCCTGAGCCAGACAACACTTCATAGCAACGGATAAGTTTTGCTTTGTTCAGAAAAGATTTGAGAATATCCTGCTGTTGCCCCATCCTGAACCAGATTATCTGTCTCCACTGGTGCCATACCCTGGTGGTGTTTGGTCTTTTCTCTGTGATGTGACTTATTTTACCATCTGCGGTGAATTTACAGGGCTGTATGAGGAAACTCTAGATCCACTAGCGCTGGGGACTGCAGCACACGTGCTCCCCACTGCAGCACCAGGCTCACAGCAATCCGTGAGGCCATCAGGACACACTAGAACTGTATGGCAGCTCTGAGTTTTTCTTCTGAAACTCCACAGACAGGCAATAGAAGGCCTAGGTATGAGTGGTGGTCTTTGCATGCAGATTAACAGGTGTCATGATATTAGGACAGGAAAATCCTTCTGCTTTGTTTTATCTGTACGTGTGGCCAGAAGAAAGGATCAAGAATGATGTGTGTTAGATGGCAATAAATGTGGCCAGAGAAGAGCAAGGTTGCAGCAGCAACTTGCACCATGGAAAGCAGATCATAATTACATTCCTCTGATTCTGTAGTTGAGGTGAGGGTATTTTAACATTAGTATAAAGCCTCTGATAATTGGTTGACTAAGTGCCTTCACATTTTCACCATTATTATGCCTCCAGTTTTATTAAACTGCACTTACCATATATCAATGAAATATTCATTGGTCTTTCATTGCTGAACGAATCATTGAAAAATCATTGCAGTGAAGGTTAACTTTACTTTGGCTTCCTGAAATGACACGGTACTTGCTAGCTAATTAACGGATATTTTTATGGCCTTCATTTGGCCTGAGATACAAACTGTCAAAGAATGCACAGACCTACCAGGATCTGATTTCAGGTTTGCGGGGGCTCTGCGTAAAGACAAGGTGTGTTTCAACTCTTCTTTCCAACCCATAACACAAACAGCCCACATTATCCAATTTAACCCGGTTGGAACCACTTACCCCCACAACCCAAGGCAGTAGTGTTGACCTTGAACTCCTAAAATCAATTCTGTAGCCCAAAAGAACATTTTCTATCTGCTACCTACCTAAAATATACCTGTAGCCACTCTATCGTGACCAGGCCTTTGCCTCTAGAAGCACCAAAACATTTTCACCCACCCCTTTGGTTGCTTTTTTCCAGACAGAAGTATTTGGCAGAAAATACTCACTTTCCATTGCCGCCCCAAGGTGAGGGGGCCTGCGAGGCTTTTGAAGAGTTCTGCAAGTACAAAACCAAGGTGTAAATAAAGGAGATGCAAGTAAAATAGAGAATACATGAATATTGTCTACGCAATGCTCAACAATCCCTGTTTTAGTTGCAAAAGCTGCAGCATGTGCAGCAGAGTAGCTTAGCACTAGCGTCTCAGCATGGCTGGTGGGCATTGATAGGTGCCAATCAGCTGCATGAAAATCACTTGACAAAAAAGAGAATAGAGCAAAGCCCCAGTAAAAGCAGACATGGTTTACAAAGAACTGCTTTAATTACACTTCTTTAAATTTTATGCTACCTTTTTTATTTTATTATCTTATGCTCTCCAGAACACAGATGGCTTTCCAACTTCATGGAGACATGCACGTTTTTGATCAGAAACAAACAAAAAACCTGGAGTTGATGCCTTAGAGAAATGCAATTCTCTCAAGTTGACTGGAAAGGTGACTTGCAATTCTGACAGCAGGAGAAATAAAACTTCCTGTAAGAATCTGCCTAAATCTCCTTTTCCCATGTATTTCATTTGCACAAACAGACTCTCCTTACCTGCTTACTCATTCTACCTTTGAGGCCTGTGTATCACCTTGTCTAAGCTTGTACAAAAAGATTGCTCACCAACAAAAAGGCCTAGATTTTTTCAGTCTTGCTCAACCTAGATGGTATCTTATTTGCTGACAGTTTCCAGATGGTACTATCTGGGCTGTAGCTATCTATGGGTCCTTTCTGAAACAGATCGCTGTGAGCTCTACTGCAAAGGCATCAGCATGCACAGTGAAAATTCAGTCTAATGTTATAATTTCTCTGCAAAGTATTATTGTTACTATTACTACAGGATTCATTTGACTACTGTAATTGATGTTTTAGCACATACAACACAGAGATTCAGTGGAGTACTTAGCAATTAAGTGCATGGCCCAAGGTCACGCAGCCAACTCGGGAGCAGAATCCGAGCCTTGATGTTTATCACATAGCTAAAATTGCTAAGCACTATTGACCAAAGCAGAAAACTACAACAGGGGTCTTGCGCATATGTTCCTCTGCATGTCACTATTTCATTAAAGAAGTGAGCATAAACTTTTGGAGTGGACTCCAAGTGTGGTTTATGTTTTTGTTACATATTGATGTGTAAGAAACAAGGAGGTCTTAAAGGTCTTTAGGAATTAAAAAGTAGTGTGATGTTGGCTCACACTGTTTACAGTCTGTTCCGGAGAGTGTCTGGGGACAATATCTGCAGACTAGATCTTTACTGGAGGTAGATATATGACTGTGAAAACTTTTCTTTTTCCCAAAGTCACATTGACAACATATTTTTGAATGAATAAAAATTGTCCTCAGATTTATAAGGGAAGCAAGAAATGTAATTTTTGCTGATTTTACAAAATTTAAACATTTATCTTTGTTGCTATACTTATGCCAAGTTGACATGAAATTTCAAAGCTATTTTTTATGATCCAAAAGGTTATTTTTTATTGCGAAATGTCAAAAATATCAAATTGAAACTTGGAAATTAATCAAAACCACCCATGACCCATGTGTGGTTTCAATTTGGAGTAAGTGGCATTTGTGAGGAAAAACATGAAAAACAATTATACTGAAAGATTCCTCCCTCGCTCTGTTGTAAACAGTAGGTTGCCTTTCACAGTGGAAATTGTGCAAAACTTTGAACAACAGCTCTATTAAAATAGTTAATCCATTTCATTTATGTACAGATTCTTGCTAGTGAACACAGAGAACATTATGCAGCAATAGAAAACTAATATGCAGTTAATAGCTCCTATTCTTTTCTTCCCTCACCCTTGTGCATTTACTACAAAGAGATTCTAACATATAATCCATATACACAAATAGCATTTCCAGTTTGTCTATTTTAGTACATTTAAAAAAATTCGCTCTTCTTTTTCATTTACATTAAAACACATTTTCAGTCCAGAAACAGGAAAACAGTCTTATGTGGGAGCAGTAATATGTTCCTCATTACATGTGATATGTTCTCTCTTTTGCACAGCTTCGGAGAGAAAAGTGGTTTTAATGGAAGAGAGAATCACACTAACTTTTCATTTTGGTCTTGTTTCTTTTTTTAAAGAAATTATTGCTGTCTGTGTGAAGTTTATCAAATGATTGCCTAATAGCCATTTTTTTAAGAAACTACTTGCATTCATGCTGGATTAGATCTAAAGTGATTAAATTTTATGAAAACGCTGACCCTATAAATGTGTCCAACTCAAGTTAGACTTTTTCTTTGTGCAAAGCCCTGACTGAAAATCTACTGAATCCAGACACTCCTGATGACTTCAGAAGACCTTCAGTTTAAGCAGAAGAGCAGCAGTAATGTTACTCAGATACATACACAGTTACATATTCACACACATAAACACACAGAGAAGTGAGGTCAAGGCTGATATGGTTTTCTGGCAAGACAGTATCAGAGTTTCAGAAAAGAACAACTATTTTACTTCCATTTTTCATGATAATATACATAAAATGCAGCATTAAAAGCTTTACAGTTTTCTATTCAAATATATCAAAGTGTGGACCCAACTCAAAGGGCTGAAAAAATAAGAAAAGCCTCTGATGGGCTCACAAACCAGTATAATTATAGAATAATATGTAGTAATCAACCATAAGAATTGGTGCATGACTCAAACACAACATTAATTTGTATAATACAAATATCAAAACTATGGAAAGATGAAGAAACATTATCTTTCTCTCAATTTAGGAACAGTGTGTGATGTTCTTGAAATAAAGTAAACTGCATTCGACAAGGAAAAGTAAAACATTGCCTTGGTCTCACACTCAGCTGATCTCCACTCAATCTACGGTGAGTTTTCAAAATGTAGATGAGGCAATTTGAAGTTCCACAGAAATAAGAGAGAGCGCAAAAGGCGGCCCCTCTTGAGCCTAGGTACCAGACTGTTACACTGGAGAAAACTGAACTGTATCCAAGAAGTATCCAAGAAATCTCTGAATGAATTTGTAGTAAGTTCCAGTAAGTTTAACTGAATTTAAAAAACTAAATTTAACTAACTAAAGGCTAAATATCTGCTTTATTTTGGTTTGCTTGGGGTCAGTTCACAATCACTTGTACATTGTAATCCTGAAAGAATCAGGATTTCCTTTACAGAAACTTGCATAAACATTACACGGCATTGAGAATAATGTTATTTTAGTAGAGTTACTGAGTATGGTCTTTTGAATCAAGTGGCTAATCCAAAAATCCCCAATTCACTTTTGTCCCCACCCCCTTACAGCCATTCTGCCCACATTTCCCAGGGGAGAGGTTAAATGTGGGGCTTCAAGACATGCAGTTATACTTGCGACAGCCCTTAGTGCTGGCACGAATTTCATTTTGCAGCAATAAATTAAACGGAATAAAGATTACCTTAAAATATTCCATCAGAGATCTGGAGTACTTCATAGCATGGTCCTTCTTTAGTTTAAACATTCTCAAGTAGAGAAGTGATAAGCATCGGTAGCTGTGGTAATTAGGAAAGGATTACGTTAATTCCATTGCTCAACGAAACCTATAAGGCTGACCTATATTTCGTGGTTTCTATTCTAAGGTTAGATTGTGAAACAGGAGCAAATGGAGAATTTTTTTTTAATAAAAATGGTCAGAAGCATTAATAACCCATCTTGATAAGAGTACAAATTAGAAGAATAAATGTTTAGTCAACTGCTGAAGAAATTCATTAGTTATCCTTTAATAGTTTAATGGAAAACAAGAATAATGACCTTCTGTAAGCTGCTTAAGTAATTCAGCACTTCTAGAGTCCTCCTTAAGTTTTTAGCTCCTCTCATTGTCGCAATGGGACTCACCATAAAACTGCTAGTTTCTTGTCCCCTTCTGTGGCAGAAGAGCCTGTGAAATTCTTGAGTCTCATTGCATACCTTGTCAGAAAGGTAAGGAGAGAAGAAATTGTGAGTTAAGGTGTTTCCAAGAGAATTTGACACTGAGAAATAACAATCACATAGATACAATTCTCCAAGCACAACAGTTAATGATCACATTGTCCCGTAATGATGAGATCAATGCAACATTCAACAGAAAGCATCACTTAATCTGGAGGATTAACGCAAATCATCAAACCATTTTCTGGGCCAATACAGTGAACTATTTCTGAGAGCATTAAAGATCCTTACATCCAGCCATCTAAGCTGGGTCTAGCAACCTTTGTGATGAGTGTTGGAAGAAGCATAAGATCTCAGCCCTGTATGTATTGAAGAGTAGAATAATATGCAATGAGGTTTTAAATATAATACTTTGAGTTTGAATAATACCTTCAAAATCCTTCTCATAAATGCTTCTTCAAAGCTTTTAAAATGTTTTATATAGAAAATGGGTTTAAACAAAGGAAAGGTCATGTTCACAGCTTTTTAAGTTCTTAGGTCCATTAATTTGTGAGGCTTGTATACTTTGTCTTCCCTCTCTATTTAATTGCTGCTGTCCAGCATTTGGGTGATCAAAGATTGAGTATTCCTGCCTCCTCTCTCTTTTTTCTCTTTAACTGACACTCCATTCCATGCATTTAGTCTCTTGAAAATCAATTCATCGCATAAAATCATTGTTCTGAGCCTTAATGCAATTTCACAGGTACTTGTGTTAGAATAAGTAATAGGGTTCAGTGTTGCATAAGAAAGTTTTAAGGTATCCAGGCAGCCTTGATGAGCTCTCATTTGCAAGGAGGTAATGGAGTGCAGGCTGTGCTGTTCTCGCATTGCCTCCATCCCACCATCCCCATCATCAGTTCTGGGTACAACACCTGATGCACTTCTGCTTCCCACCTCACCTGCTCTTTGTTATTATTGTCCCAGTCATACTGAGTGAATCCCAAACACAGAGCTGTGGGTCTTGTTGGGATTTGCAGCACCAGGCTAGGGAACTCTAGTATTAATCTCAATATCTTTGGCAGTCAGATCCCCGATATTCTCAGTCTCTCTGATGCTCTGCTTGCTTTCACAAACAGGGCAGCCACAGCTAAGGGAAGAGGGGAAATGGGGCCTCTAAAAGAGGGAAATGGGAAAGTGAGAAAAATTTCTTCTCCTTCATATCCTGCAATGATAACCTATGCTAACATTAGCAGCGATAGCAAGAAAGGTTGTGCATGACTGCATGCTTAATTTGTGCATTCAGCAGCCACTACAGCCTGCAGGAATTGAGTATTTGTCCAAGGAGTTTACTGAATCCATACAGTACTGAAGCCTACAGCTTGCCTAGACAGTCGCTATTTCTTTTGTGTCTGGTGACTGACAGCAATTACATAGGCAAATCAGCCTCTCAGTGGTTACCTATGAGATGCTGAACACACGATTTAGTAAATGAAGCTCTACTTTAAGCCCTTAAATGGTAAGAGGTGGAATGAATCTCACCCAACTTCAGCTATTTAGAAATACAACATCTACCCTATGAAGTCATCCAGATTCCTCCACTGCTCGAACTTCTGAAAACACAGGCTGCTGAGCTGAAGGTCAAAACTCTTCACCTTTGTTCTGTGTTTTTCTAAATACATAAATAAATGGCGGTTCCTTATGAAGGAACACTCACTTATTTAAAGAAAAAGTTTCTGCAATTTACCCGGCCGTATGGCTGTGCTTGTGTAGCTCAGTGCAGAGAGCATCGAGTTATCTGCCGTGATGCCACAGGAATTCCAGCACGGAGGAGCACAGATAGGGCCCTCCTGTTTGTAATCCTGCTGCTCTTGAGGGCTTAACTTAGATCCTAGATGTTGAGTGAGTATCGTTTTCACTGAGTAATCTCTTTAGTCTTTTGCCTTCTCTTTAACAAGTGTAGAATATAAACACATGTTTTTAAATATTTAACAGGCATATTATTTATCTGAGAGTAAGAGCTTCTTAAGATCTGATACATTTTATTATGTAAATACCTACTTACTCAAAATGTAAAACATGCATTATTTTTCATAGTCTCTTAATGCTAATCTGGCATGTTAAAATCCTTCACATTAAAAATAAACAACACTCCTGTCCTATTAAAAAACAAACGCTTTGGGTCTGATTCTTCTCCCGTTCTTTATCTGTAAATTGCCAGTAATTACACTGACATTAATGGTGATATTCCCAGTATACACTGGGGAAAGGAAAAGGAACATCATGGTGAAGAGGAAAAATCCTGTTGTTCTACTCACAGACAAATTTAATCCTGCTTGATTTTGCTTTGATAATTTGTGTGAGTAAAGCAAACAAGCTCATTAGTTACTCAGGAGACAATCTTTTCTATGGAGCCCACACTTTCAAACAGCTATATAACAGAAGCAGATTTTCAAGCACTAACTCAGGCATTTTTTTTTAACTAAGCAAAGGCTCTCTCATCTATAATCCGGTCTAAGTGTCTTCAAAATTGCATTAAAACCATTTCAGTGGAATTCATCTGGTTCACACTCCCTTAACATTGAAAAGTATACTTTTAAAATATAATACATGCAAAAAGCTTCCTCTCTGGCTATGATCTTATGTGCCAAGTTTCAGCTTGGAACAGTTTTTTTACAGCCAAGTTATAAACCTCTAAAAACAGGGTTTGTAATAGAAATCCTGATAGACTCACTTTAATGTTTTGAATTATAAAACTACACCTTTTAAAAGACAAGTGTCATTGCCAAACAGTGAAATTACTATACTTTACTTCCACCCACTACATTTCAATTTTAATTTTATGAATATTGCAAATTATAACACTCACATTATAACCTCTAAAGGGGATAATTTATAAAAGCAGTGTCCATCAATTATAAATTTTCCATGACATTAATAAAATGGCAAGAACTAATTATGATGACTTCTGAGATGAAGATGCCTTGGACAAATCATTAATACGTTGAAATGATATTTTTTAAAACATAGCAGGTTCTAATTATGACTGAAATGAGATTATGAAAATGATCACAGAAAGGACATTAACCTGATGAGTTCCACAGTCTCCGAGTACATGGTGTATGGAGATTTAGCTTCTAATGGATCTCGCTCCATAGCGTTCCCACACTCGATGAAGGAGAGGGCAGCATCAGCATAATTCACTGCTTTGCCGAACTTCTCCAGCTGAAATACGAATGGCACCAACAAGAAAATACTTCAGCTTTAATTTCTGGGTAGACAGATCATAACGCAAAGCAACACCAGCATTTAAAATAAAAGCAAAGTGAGGCTGGTGGTTAAAGGTGAATGCATAAAGGAATTAAAGCAAAGTCTATGTTTTTACTATGTCTTTTCAGATAACACAAGGCCAGATGCTCGACAGAAGTAAATCAATGTACATTCACTGACGTCTGTGGATTTACACAGGCAATGAAGGATACTCAGCATGCTTAAACATGAGCTCCTTATTGCTCCCTGATGCACGAACCAGGTTTGAATAGCACTATGCAAGGGTTAAGCAACAACTCCCTGCCACTTGTCATGTGTCACATTCTGTGGGGACTGTGACAAAAAACAAAACAAAACAAAAAAACAACTCATCACTTATGTGATGACTGAACGGTGAAAAAAAGGGGAAAATCTAGCGCTGCTAAATATTTTATTTTAGTAGGATTTTATTGCAAAAGGTTTTAGCCCTGATAATGGTTGTGATTAAACTGACTTAGACATACTGATTTCTTTTTTATGTGTAATGAATATTATATATGACATTTTTATAGTATATACTTTATAACAGTATTTAACATTTTCAATTTTTGATAGTTGGATGTACGGAATCTACTAATGCAGCATTTAATATAAGAAAACCAATATACTGTAAATCATTTAAAAATTTCTTTGCACATCTCTATCAAAATATTTTTGATGCATCTGCATATGTTTTCATTCACAAAATAAAAGCCTCTTCTAGCAGTATATTTAGTAGAATATTTAACACTGGTACACAATAACAATATATGTGGTTTTGTGGCTGCTCCTAAGCTCTTCCTATAGCTAGCAGAGCTCTGTCTGCATTCGTAGGAGGCTTTTTCATTTCCAGTTCTGCTCTGCACACAACCACGTACGAAACCTTTGCTTGTCTGATTGATCAGCATTACTTGAATGATCAAGAGGAAGGATATAGTCTACATATTTTCACTGTATTCCTTTGATTATTCCTGTATAAGCTACAAATTTCTTTGGTTTGAGTTTTCATAAGAAGACACCACACCGACAAGCATGCATGTCTTAGATGTCTTAATTTAAAGAAACGAGTTCAGTAACATTAGATTTTAAATAAGCTGTTGTTCTGCACTTTGTATATGGGAGCCTGGTCTATATGATAAAGCAAGTGACCACTAAAGGTACTTCAGGGCTGGCAACAGAATGGACACTGAACAAATTATGTTGGAACTATAATCTGATAGATTTTGTAATTATAAAAGGGGGGAAAAAAAACACTTACAAAATTCGGTCAGTTTTAAGAAAATTTCATCTGTGGAGAAACCAAAAAAGGTTTTTCCAAGCATTGATGTCACTGCAAGACTTTTTGGAAAAAAGAGTGTTGAGTCTTTATTTACCAATCTAATAGCCTACAATAAAAATGAATGAACTATTTAAAAATTGATTGTTGCAAAACAAGATTTTTTTTAACGTGATAATGGGATAGAGGGTGACTTGCCTTCCTAATTCTCCATTACAGAATATTGCAAAACTTTTGTTTTGGGCTCAAAATGAGCATGTGGGTAAATTTCAAAAACATGTCATGTTTCAAGAAACTGATCTTACATCCTTCACACACAGCATGAATGTTGCTTCCTCCCAGAAGCGATGCCAGCTATTGTAAGTTGGCTAAGGAGTTTTGGTTGTTTTGGAGCATCACTTTTGAGAGAATGAGGCATGAAAGCCTAAGAGCAGCACTCAGGTTTTGGCCTGCAGTGGGCATAGGGTTTTGGAGCACAACCTGAAGCCCACTGTTGTCAATAGCAGGGTTCCTCATTTCTGAGGCTTTAGATGAGATATGCAATGTATATTTTTGTAACGCACAACTCAACTGAAGAAAGGGGCAAAAAGCCATGAAAACATACCAGTGCATCAGCTTTATGCTTTAGCTTCTTAGCCTCTTGCATGTAATAATCTGCATTGTGAAGCCTAAAGAGACAAAATTAGTTATTTCAAGTCTGGTTTTGTACATTTGGACAAACATTGTCTGCAAAAAGTGCTGAGTCCTTCCAAGAACAATTTAGGCATATACACCCATGTATCTCTTTAAGTCTTATCCTGGTATTAAACTGAAGCTGATAAATGCAAAGATACGATGGGTGACCAGAATGCAAAATAGCTAGCTGTGGAAACTGGCTGCCCAAAGGGGCCATTAATGTACACTGAACAGAGGAAAAGGAAAAATAATTCAAATCAATTAAGTATATGAACCTTCCATTAGAGAAGCTAAGAGAAAATAATTTAAAAAGAAGAATTACCTGTGATTCCAACGTTTATGATCTGAAAACATTTATCAAAAGCGTTTCCATTAATCACGGACAACAGTTCATTTGTAAAATGAAGTTGTATGTGCCATTGCACAGCACTGCCTGCAAAGGTGCCCAATTCTAGCTTTATTGCAAAGATAGGCTCTCCTTGTGAGCTCTGCCTGTGTGAAGTTCCAAATCATACTCACACATCATCAAACGTTATTTTAGGCCTTCGGGGCTCGGGGTTGCCATTGGAGAGCGCTGGCATTGCAGACCAGATGTCCGTTTCTAGATGGCTGGTGTCAAGGAGAGTGGTGGCTGTTGGTGCACTGTGGGATTCTTCCTCCTGGAGAAAAGGGCTGCTGTTAGTTCTCTGTAGCTCAAGCAAGTGCCCACCCAAAACAAGCAACAACCAAGTAACATTCACACACCCAACTGCATCCTCACAAAAGCCCATTCCATGCTCTTACGTAACGAGCCTGTGAAATTACATGAGCATTATGATTCCTTTGATGATTCCTCTCCTGACTTCATTAACTCTCAGATGAAAAGCTGGTCTGGATACCACAGTGCTACTGACTAGGGACACCCTTTAAAAAAAGGTTGGGGAAATCAAATGTGCAGGGGTTGGATGTAGACTCAAGTTCACTTGAGGTAGACCACATTAATGTAACTTCTTTCCTATATTATCATCAGATGACTTTAAGGTTTCTGAAAAGTCTACTCAGATTTCAGCAAGGAATGGTTTCTTCTCCCTTGCGATAGAGAGAGAAGTATTTGAAGAAGAACACAGGAGCTGTGACTTTGCATCGATTAAAGAGAGGAGCATAACAGAGTGTTCAGATCACGCTACGTCCACAACCAGAGAAACGAAACTACAGGTAGAGCAAAGAACTAGGGAAAGACTTCTAGCACATTTTAGTAGACAAATATTTCAGATACTAGAGTTACAAACAGAACAAGGATGAATTTGACTGGTGATGCTGGGCGTGAGGGGAAGTGGCCCTGCTGTTCTTATGGCGTTGTTTATTTGCTGACATGGACAGTTCATTTGGGCACTGATTTCAGTTGAAGGTATGTACATTACTGCCGCAGCCTGAAGTGGCACAATGATATCAGGAAGCAACAGGGAGGAATGAATAAGGTGCAGTGATTTGTCAGATACATTCCCGTGCCACTTGTGAGTTCTACCATGATTGTGCAGGGCTAGCAACCTCTCATGAAGTGGCAAACTGTGAAAAATGGGGCCACATATGCCTTTTTTGTGTGACAGAATTTTCTTCTTGTCTGTTAACTTTGACAGTGATACTAAGATACACTTCTATACTAAGCACTAAATTTGAAACCTAAAAGGAGGACTTTTCTAAAATGGACCTAAAAATTAAAGTTTCCCAGATTTCTCTAGGAAAACATGGCAAATTGGTATGAAATTTTACTTTTTTACTTTAAGTCAATTTGCTATGCAGCTTCTAGTTTGGGATTTTTTTATGCATTTTTAGTAAAGACTCATCTGAATCTGGGGAAAATGCAAAAAAAGTTTGAAGTATTTGGAGGGGTGATAGCCCTAACAGAATATTTGAGGTTAAGGGGAATTAGCTATGACAAAATCCTACTAAATGATTTTTAAGTATGTATACCTACTATTTAAATACCATGCTTTACATGATATTTAAAAGTTTACCTACAAGATCCTTGACAGTCAGGTGCAAATAAACTTGACCATCAGACTGTATTATTCTGGGAACTTGTGATCTTTCACATGCTAGGAATAAATATATTTTCTGGCTGAGTATTTGAGGTTGGATATTAAAATTCTTTCAGTTTTGTTTTAAAAATGTATGCAGCTTGGAGTTACAGAGTGGGGTGAGTAATTGCAGCTCATCGGTTGCTGCAAAGGCTTTCCTCTAAAGCTCGAGGACCAGATGTGCCAGGGAGTGCTACACATTGCAAGGAGATGCCTAACACTGGTCTAAAAATGGAATTTACAAGAGTTGCTTATGCATAGCTCTGCAAAGATTCACTCCCTGTTGATCTTGAGTAGGACTACACAAGGATTTAAAAATAGATATTGGAAAAGAAATCAAATAGAACAAAGCTGAGTTAATTTCATTTTATCTTTGCTCTCTCTTCAGCCACAGAGGTCGGCTACTTACACAGATTCCTTTGGGGTTAGAAGAGGATTTATTCTCATTCTTTCTGTGTTTGGAAACAGAAGAGGACGAGCTGCTGGTCTGGGAGGTGTTAGTGATGTTGGTCTCCTGGCTGAAGGAGCTGTTGTCGCTGCTGTGCCGCCTGTGCACCGGCTCATCCAGCAGCGGGGACAAGGGAGGAGGGAACAGCTTCTCTTCTCTTTTCTTTGCCACCTTCTTCACTGAGCTAGTGCTGCTCCTGGAACACAGATATGAACCAGTTAACTTGCAAGTTCCTTGGTTAATTCTCTATAGCACAAAGCTCTACATACTGTATACAGAGAAGCCAGCTCTACCCTCAAATACTGCAGCAATCCCCATGTTTTAGGAACAAAGCCAAGAGGAGGCAGGAACGGAAAATAAAAGAGCCATCTCTGCCTTTTCAATGGCTGCAGAAACCTCCTGCCTTGAGGACGACTTCCAGCGCATTAGCACGAACTGCACCCACTTTAAATGCTAATTTGAGTCAGTCTTCATTTGAGAGGGCACAGAGGTTCGGATTCAGCAAAGTGCTGGAAAGTTTTATGCATGGGGTTAGCTCCTCTGACATCAAGCATGGCTATTTATGTGTTAAACATTAAATATCTTTTTAAGAGGCAGATTAAGACCCACATAAGCAATCTTTGCAAACATCCATAATAGCATATGGCATGTGAACAAAAAATGTAATTTATAACATCTACATAATAATAACCATAACAATAACAAGATAGTAATTATTTGACCTCTAGAATAAAAGCAATGCTCAACACTATATTAAAATGATACATTGTAGCTGGCTAAAACCCTTGAGCAAATATTGGTTGATGAATTGAACCTGATTCAGAAAATGAATGTGGTTTTGACATGAAAGCACAAGTAATACGATAATCTATTGTCTGTTTTATGTACAGAAATGGTTAGCTGGCTAGAAATGGCAGCTGTGATACACAGTAAAAATAACAACAACAAAAAACCCTGCTAGACTTATCTCCTCTCAAATCCATCAAAAACTGAAAACCCCACTGACTACTTAACATGTTAATCTACTCATAGATTTTTATTTTAGGTACTGTCCTAGCTCAGTCAATGAAGATTACCTGAATTTTAATCTTTTGTTAGACAACTAATATTGCACTACACAATCATTTACTTTTCAAGATTATTGACTACAATTTCAATAACGAATTAAGTCAACATGAATTTATGTTTCATTCATGGTCACTTTCAGTCAGTGTCAGATATTATAGATCTGCAGTATCTTGAAGGAACCAGTGAAAGAGGAGAAGGCCACACGAGCTTCCTGACTGCACATCCTGGCAACACTCGATAGAGCAGCACTAATTCCAGCCTGGCCTCTGCAGCACAACTTTACCAACCATATCAATATCTACACCTGCTTCGGTCATTCCCCTATTTACAAATACAAAATATTTCAGTGGAATAAAAAAACAAACAATTCCCTATATTTGAGGTTTTATAGCTCTTCCACTGAAAAAAACTTTAATTTGACTGAAGAGGAGCTCAAACTATCTTATTTGAAATTCTCTGATATTAAAGGTCTTCAGCTAGAAGAAATAAAACTAGCAGAGCGTTCTTACTGCCTTGCAGCAGGAAAGGCACGGATGCTGTCATGCTTGGAAAACATGTGGGCCTAAAGAAGATCAAAAGAAAGCAATCCGGTTGGAAGAGACTGCAAGTCCTTGGGAAGACTGGGGCTGGTTTTACCCACATATGGTCCTGTAAACATCCTCCAAAGCGTTCTTGCCTGAAATGGCATCAGTCAGTCTGCTCATCACCACAAAGCACTTGGGATTCTGGACAACAGAGCAAACCAGGCTACAGGTGAAGCTGCTCAGCTTGGCATACAAGCTCTGGGTGGGAAGATCTCACCAAAAATGAAAAGGAACTTGGAGATTTTTTTTCCTGCATAACTCAAATTCAAAACCAAATAACAATTCTTTACAGTTATTTCTGCTGTTTTTTTCCCCCTCTCTATTTCCTACTTAATCCTGTGCGTTTTCACATGAATTAATCTGATAATTTATTTAGCAATGTTATCTCCCACAGATTTATGCTAAAGCATTTATGTCAACAATAACCTCCATGAAATAGGTTGTTACCAGCAGTTAACCAGATTGTCACTTTGCTTTGGGCTGTTAATGGGCTAAGAAACTGGTCTTTGATTGCAGTAATCACTAATTTTGAATGAATTTATTGCAATAATTACCAAGACTCAATGGTTTAATTTGCTGACATGATTGTTAGTTAAACTATATTTAAAATGTAGGGAGAAACACAATAAAAATGCAAGGAAAAAATACAAGCAGAACTGATGGTCTTGTGTCTGCAGGGTTTAATCTCTGTGTCTGCAAAGGCCAATTACGAGGAAACAAGAAGTCTCCCCATCTGTTTTTTTTCAGCCTGGCTCCTTTTAGAGCAGGAAGCAAGCAAGCAGGCAAGCAACAAGAGGTCAGTGCAAAGGAGAGGGAATTTGTCTCACATTCCCAGCTGCCCTTTCCCTCTCCACTCCGCATGGCAGGCGGTGGCATCTCTGGCCTGTTAGTGAGACAAAGCCACTGCCTCTTCCCATTGCTTGGCTTTGCTCTGCCTCTGGCCTCCCTGTTCCCCATGAAACGCACCGCACTCACTGGGTATCTGATTTTTTGCAGGGCGTTAGCAGGGCAAGGCCACTCTCGCCTCAGCTCAGGCCATATGGGAGCCCCTGAACGAAGCTGACCTGGAGGCAGAACACAAGCACCGCCGTGAACAGCACCCTAACGAAGCACAGGGATCGCCTAAGACGCGGTGCCAAGTGCACCTTTTACTAAAAGTCATTGAAAGGAAAGAGGAAATCTTGAAAAATGCTCCAAAAAGTTTGCTTCAGGCAGACATCTAGCCTGCCTGCTAGAAACATTAAGCGTGGCTCATTCATAGGAGTCTAGGTTGAAATTTAGGCGCATATTTTGCATCTGCAAATAACTGTGTTGTTATACAGTTCCAAATGTCAGTAAATAATGCTCTGTCTGGACTCGCTCCACCAATTGGGTATTTATATATTAATGTTCTTCACCAGGACATAGAATTGATGATACTAAAATCCTAAAAAAAAAAAAAAAAAAAAAAAAATTGCTCTGGCAAGCAAATAAACAAATTAGAAAATTCTCTGCTTAAATGGGCAGCTGATCTGACAAAAATCATCTGGCCTCATAGGGATGTTTCAAGTTGTTACTATGAATTATTTGGACACAACATAATACCATCTATTCCTTAGGATGTTGTGAAATATTAGCAATAACAAAAAATAAGTGAAAATGCTTTGAGTAGCTGCATTTTTAAGTGTCACACCACGGAAAAGCAAAAGCGCCAGACCATGCAATAGATGAAGAAAGAGAGATGACTAGATGTTTATGCAATGACTGAGTGCAAAATGGCCGTTTGACTGTTCAAATGGCTTTTAATTGCACAACTGATTGTTTGAAATGTCTACACCCAAATTGCACGTTTAGTCATAGAGAAATTTTGTGGGAATTAGGCATCTAATTGCCCATATTAGACACATAAACCTTCAAAATTAATTGTTTATCTCTGCTTGCTTCATGTACTTAAGGGCAGATTATAAGAGAAAGGCATTTAAATGCCTAAACCCTACACAGACACCTAGTAGGGGCTGCAAAAACATAGATGTTCTTGATTACTTCAGACACCTTTCTGCCCATCAATAAAAAGGGCCAAACTGCAGTCACTGCACCTCTGCCTTGGGGAACCTACCTTGCCAACACTGGGATTAAGTTCCAGTTGGACAGATCTACGGTTACTCCTGAATGAGAACATGACCACGGGGTTGAACATGCTCTTAACTGAACATGCTCTTAACTGGTGAAGAGTATCTTCTCACTGGGGGCTGGATCACCATCAGCATTTCTCCAAGTCCTCAAGTACAGACCTGGGAGTTCTGTATGAAAATGCTGAGATTTGGGATAAAAGGGGCTTAAATGGCAAAACCTGTTCTTTAAAATTTTACCACTAAAGTGTTGTTTTCCCACATACTTTTGAATCCTGTGCAGCTTTAGCTTCCCCCTTCTTTTCCTTTCCCTTACAATTCTACTTAATCCTGTGAAAAACAGCTTCTGAATGTGTAAAAATAATCTGAGTCTCTCCAGAATTTTGTTATCACTCAGTTCAATCAGCTCCCTAAACTTTGGGAAAGGGGTTGGTCCACATTAGATCAATAGACACTGACAATCTCAATTACCGAACGATCCTGAATTTGTTTAAATTCATACGACTACTAATAAATGCTACTAATAAATGTGGTGTGATCCAGGTTTCAGTGCAGAGGGAAAGAAATTGGAAATTTTTGCTTCACAACTTGAGGCAGACAAGAGAAAAAGCTAGCGTATGGAAATAACTATTGATGGACACAATTATATTTTAACAGAGAATACCAAAGGCTTGAAAGCTCTAAGGAATCAAATTAATGACCTGGAAAACAAGCCCAAATTAAGAAACATCAGGTTGGGGGTGGATCCTTAGGGCCTGCTGGAGACAAGAATAGAAAGATTTTTTTAATGGACTGTGGAGGTGTTGGGGATGGATAATCTTTGATTCCCTCTGCAATATATCTCTGCTCATTGTATTTCTAGGAATGACAATCAAGCAACACCCATCGTGATGTTTATGAAATATGCAACATGTTAAAGACCACACCATAACGTAGACATCCTCTGTCTTTTCTGGGCTCGAGCTCTGAGCTTATTACCAGGGGTGTAATGAGGGGGTAGTTCAGGGACCAAAGATACTCTGTCATTATACCAGTATAAATTAAATGACAACTATTTTTATGGAATTTAAAATCCATGGGTTATTTTATTAATGATTTTTTTCAACTTTATCTACTACAATGAAATGGTTTCACAAACATAGTGTGGACTTGATTCTTTGCTTGTCCTTGTAAGAAGCAGAAAGTGTCTCATCTCAAAACTCTAAAGGCACAAAATTGATGACAGAAGGGAATTGGGCTCTTTGCTTATTTATAGAATATTAATCTTGTGATTATAGTAATCAGAATCATTATTTACGTGGTTCCTGTTTGCTGAAGCATTATAGCCATCTCCCAAAGACATTTTGAAAGGCACAAACTATTTGATTATATGTCTACTGAAATATAAAGCATGTGCATCTAAAATATCAAGATGGTCACCCCTGGCATTGCTGTATACACAGTTAAAGAACTAGAGCCTCTAAAGTGAATGGCAAAGCCACTATTTATTTCAATAAAATTGAGAGTTATCTCTTCAGAAAATGATTTAAAAAATAATTTCCAGGCAATCAAATAAAGCCCACTCCTAGTAGGATTCTCTGCCCATAAAATGAAGAATGATGGGGACAAGATAGGACCTGGAAGAAATGAAGGATGGGGGGGATGAATACTGCAGGATTGTGATGGCACTCTGATTTCTGCCAGCAGAAGGATGAACAAAGTTCATTCAGATCATGTGGCCCCTCTTCCCAATGGATGGGAATGGCAATGCCAGGGCATTTACACTTCCCCACCTGGCTCTACAACCAAGACATTTGTAAAACACTACAAATTATGAATGTCATGGGGAAAAAAAAATAAAAGAACTTACTCTTTAGTGCTGGTTAATCTGTGATTCGGTATTGGAGAAATACAAGGTGGGAGTAGGCATGAAGCTGCAGGGTCCTCCAGACGCTGTTTCTTGCTTTCAACAAAGGTATCCAGGCTTTCAGACTGCTTTAACAAAAAAATGCAGAACTTGAAACATCCAACATCTATGCACAATTTCACTTACCATTAAGAAGAGCTCAGGAATCTCAGCGTATTTCCTTTACAGTAGCAGCAGTAAAAAAAACTGATCTAAGA
Source organism: Crypturellus undulatus (assembly GCA_013389825.1). Lineage (NCBI taxonomy): Eukaryota > Metazoa > Chordata > Aves > Tinamiformes > Tinamidae > Crypturellus > Crypturellus undulatus. Next base: position 488,364 of record VWPW01017965.1, on the reverse strand, counting down.
GAAATGAAAGTCACCTGAAATCAGGGCTAAACGTGTTCCAAACACATGACACAAAGTTATATAATAAGTGGCATAGCCAGATAATTAGGAAGCAAAAAGCCTTATGTGCTATAGTTATCTTCTGTAGTGCACTGGAATTTAATTAATAATTCAGATGGAATGACTTGATAGCACCAAATCTTACTCAAGTAAATAGCTTTTACTCTTTGACTTAATGGAAGTCGATGGGAACACTTCCCTAAGTAAGTATTCCTCACAGGACTAAAAGGCTACAGGAGCAAGCTCTAAGGTAATAGTCAGCAACAGAGATAGCTGGTTTAAAATTTGCTTTGAAAGATTCCCTGATGCATGACTTGTGCGCCTGAACTGGGATGATACAAGCAAAGCTGATTACTGCTCTGTCACTGGAACCTCCATATCATCTTTCAAGCCCACTAGTAGATGGCTAAAATAAATCTTTTAATAGCATGATTTAGAAACCCAAATCAGGCTCTTCCTACTCTGTTTTAACTGTTGATATAACCTAAAGTTATCCTAATTGGTTTGTTTCCTCTTGGGTAGCAACACATGCAGCTGCATACAGCAACTGAGCAGGCTGTTTTGGAGCTTAGTTTGTGTTTGTGCAAACTCAGGGTGAGATTCCTTTCATTTTGTTAGTTTCTGATGCATTCTTAGTTATTGAAGTTGAGTTTCAAATTTTCATATAATCCTTTTTTTTCCTGGAAGTCTGAAATTTAGTTACCAATACCATGCTCTTCTTCAGGATTCCTTCTCCACCATACTGACCCCTCTAACTTACCTAGCAAGCATTTTCATATAATTAATGTGAACCCTGGTGCACTTACAGATACACATAAACATAGATGTTTATCTATCCTTTTCCACTTTCTTTCCTTCTTTTTCCCTTCCTTCCCTACCTTTCAGCCTTCAGTGTACAGCTATAATATAAATTGGATAAAAGCCTGCTGAGTTGACTCATGTGATTATTTCTACTTAATTCAAGAGGGAAGGAGTCAGTGCAGCAACTCACGTGGGCAAGGGCAGCAGACCCTCTGTCTGCCTCACATTGTCTGCTTTGTCTTGTATTAACTCTCTCTTGCCAGAATTGCTCTAACTCAGCATTTTTATACAGTTGAGAAGTCTAATATAACTGACAGTTGAAGTCCCATTCACATTGATTTATAAAATTTTGGGTAAAAAAATAAGCTATAATGTCTCACGGGAAGACCAGAGCACAACCATTTCAGATAGGGAAAAAAAAATCATTTACAAAATAAAACCTCAGTTTCTTCTCTGAAAAGACATTTAGTTTGAAGCGCACTGTTGTATCCCACAAAGTAGGATACCTTTGGGCATAAATAACATAAAACACATGATAAAACACAATGCCTCAAGTCAAAACATACTTGCTTTCTCAGGTAGCTGCACAGAAAGAGTAGCTAGTTAAGCAAATGATATTTCTATGCATCGTATTTGTTTATATAACCAAACAGTATAAAGACTAAATTCACCAGGAGCATAAGCAAGCAGCATTCCATTGACTTTAATGAAGCTTTGCCTGCTTAAGCCAGTGGTGAAAACGCCTTAATTCTGCAGACAATAAAATCCTCCCTTCCAAATAGCAGTCACACTTTGTGAGTGTGGCTGAACCTTAGTAATCCACACTAGTCATTGGGAGTGTTTCTCCAGATTAGTGGGTAAGTGAGCAAATACAATGGAAAAGCTCCTAAGATAAATCTCAAAAAAATACATTATCCATTGATTTTGACAGCTGGAGTTTGTTTTTTAATAGTCTCTGATGTAAATTTGTAATGCACTTGTGAATGTACGCCCTTTGCAGAAGACAGAAAGCCTTAGTGTTGCGATGCCCCTAAGTGCCCTGTGACTGGAGCTGTGCAGGTGCAGCCGGGAACCCCTGACTGCAGCTCTGACCTTGAGGACACACAGAGATGCAGTGCTTTCCTCCAGGCGATGGAAATGACTTACCTTGTGCTTCCTTTTGGATTTTGTGGATGGTTTTTCAGCTGCTGGGGTAGGGGACTCTCGAGATGGTCGCCTGTGTTTCACATTTGCTTCCCTTGGTTCACTTTTCACAGACGTGGTCTCAAAAGGCTCTTGTCCAGGTATTCTAGAGAGTAAACTAAGGTCTATTTTCACCCAAAGAGATTTGAGTTCTTCATATTCTCTCAGTGGGGACAGGAGTTCATTTTGTACGATTGGGATGGGAGAAAAGAGCTGCTCCTCCAAGTCATTGCTGGTTTGGTCAATGGATGTGTTGCTGCCATTGCTGGTTAAACTACTTACGCTGAGGATGTTACTGCCAGAGTCCTTCACTTTGATGCCATTGGTGGCCCCACTGCAAGCTGGCAGTACCTTCGCCTGCAAGCTCTCCTCCTGGTCTGTGTTCGAATCAGAAGTAGATGAATCGGTTTCAATGAATTCCCGGGACTTGGGGACAATTTTGCTGGGGCCTCTGTACTTTTTCTTCTCAGACGTGAGTCCTGTGCTGGTCCGTGGTTCTTTCCTTGGAGCGGTCTTCCCAACTGCTGCTTTAGTTCGAACCTTTGGCTGCTCAGGGGGTTCCTGCGTGTCTTTTTCTTTGGGAGTGTTGCTGGTATTATTTGGTTTGGGCCAGTTATACTCTTCTACACTGGAAGTCCTTTCTACCTTTTTGGGTTGTTTTTTCCCAGTAGTCCTTTGTGAAGTTGGCTCATTATGAGCGGGCGACTTCTGCTTGGAGCTCTTGGCCTCTGGGGTTTTCTGGGCAACCCGCGGTTTGGCTTTCTCTCGGATAGGACTGAGGATCGCCCGGTCTTTGGAATCGCTCGGGGGCAGGCTGCTGCTGAGCTTCCCTTTGCTTTGCCCTTCGGTCTGCTGGTTGCTTGGTGGTTGAGAGCTGGCCTCGCTGTGTGCCTCATTCTGGCTGTTGATGATGGTCTTGTTGTGGGGGTTCACCTTATTTAGCCACTTGTCCAGCTGCCATTTGTTCGTTGAGGGAGGTTCAGGCTGCAGTGGGAAGAACGTCAAGGAGCAAATCTCAGACAGAAGCAACGCTTTTCCCTTTAAATGAGGGCGCTTTTAACATACCCTTTTATTTCAGTCAAGCAGCGGTGACTGCTAGTTTTATGGGAGTATTTATGGAGTATTTATGGTTAATTAGGCTTCCTTATCTGGTTTACAATGTGGCCCTGGAGAAATTTAATACAACTAAAAAGTTTAGCTGGTCCCTGAAGATACAGTTTTGTCATGTTGCCTTTCCTTAGTCCCAGCTGAATACTATGTCAATAAAATCTTCTCTAGCTACTGGCAAAAATCTAAATATTTCTTTAAAGCATTTCAAATGTAGGCCAGAAGGATTCTTCCAAAAGCTACAACGACTATGTGGGTCACCCATGTAACGCGGTAAAGGCAGAGGGACCGCAGAGCGGCGAACCTCAGCACTGCCCGAGGCGGCCCTCACTGCCCTGCCGTGTCGCCACGTGAGGATGGCTGGGGGCGGGCGGCCTTACCTCCGGCGTGGCGCTGCGCGACTCCTCGTTGCACTCGCTGTCGCTGGAGCTGCTCTCGCTGTCCGAGTCGGACTCGGAGCTGCTCTCCGACTCGCTGGAGCTCCCGGAGCCGCCGCTGGAGTGGGCCAAGCCGGCCGCGTGCGCTGCTGGCACCGGCAGGCCGCTGCGGGGAGAAGAGCCCTTGGCTTCAGAGTGTGGTTTTTAAGGGGTCCCTTGGGGAAAGGTGCCTGGTGAACCCTGCTTGCACCAGCCTTCCTTCCTCAACACAAACCCTGCTGCAACCACCCGAGGGGCCATTCTGCTGCGCACAGACCAAAGCAGCGCGCTGGGTTTGCACTTGTTGGGGCGCACTGACCATAGCATTGATAATACCATCACCCCCATCAAATGAGAAATGCTCTGGTGTCACAAGGCAGAGCTAATTAGCCCAATGATTGCAAAAACTAACAATCACGTTTAAATAATTAATTATTGGCAACGTGGCTTCTTCGTTTTTTACGAGTTCATCTATAATTTATGATCAAAGGAAGGGCATCAGACAACTCATATTGGACAGGACACTTTAAAAATTCATTTTAATGAATACTTCTACACTGTGGTGTACTAAAATTACATATTTTTGACAGCTCTCCAGGGAATGCCCAAGAATTTTTTATTTGTAGCTGCTTTTTCTCTCATGATTATGATAATGCAGTGAGGAGATGGAGTTCATGTTAAAAATACGCCTCTCTACACAGTCTGTTTTTCAGTGTTCTCGTTCAGTTGTCCTCCAAGGCATATTTATTAGCAGAGTACTGCATGTCATTGCTTTTCCTCAGCATTTATTTCAAGACGGAGAGCTTGGATGACCCCTGTTTTTAGCATTATGGAAATCTGCCAGACGGAGTCTTTATAAACTCATGTTTAATTTTAAATATTTTTGTCAGGGAGCTAGCCATAAGGTTTTATGTCTCTTCAGCTCATCTATATAGAGACTTTTTGATGATTGATTTTAAATTTGTGAAGCTGACAAAGCAAAGTGTTTGAAAATTGACACCATTTGCTAGTTCTCCTTTATGGATATTCAATACGTCACCTTAATAGATCATATGTGTGCGTCGCACATCGCATCGTCAGGAGAAGCCTTGGAGTCACAACACCTCTTCCCCTTCATTGCTACTACATGTTTTTCTACTTTTCCTCTAGCAGAATTCAAGCAAGCCGTGTGCAGGCCCTCCTTCACCTTTCAAAGCAAAATGCTATGCACATCTAAGTGCCCTCTTGAAAAATCTCTTGAAAAAAACCCTAACCATGAAACTGGAAGTTGGGAAGGCCAGAAACAAACCCTGTAGTCTGACCTTGCTCCACTACAGTCTTCAGAAGCATTGCCATAGGCTTGTGTGACACTTATATATGGTCTTTAATTTCTTCTTACGCTAAGCTACTTTCGCTCCCCCTCCTTCCTGGTAAACCTATCCCTTACCCGGTGGTTGGTACCGTAACTGCCTCTTTGAGCATTACGATGGGCCTGCAGTGCCCATTGCCAAAACAGCTTGGTGCTTCAGGGTGCATTAATGAGACGAAACTACTCACTTGGGTAATTGCTACAGATCACTAACTTTGTTGCTCATTAAATGCATATACTTTTTTTTTCTTCTTGTTCTAGAGGTTCTTAACTGACTCTGATGGAGCTAGTTAGTTACAAAATTTCAGTTGGAAGGAAAATGTAAATCAAAAGAAGACATGCTTTAAAAAAATGGAATTTTCCTGAAGTGTTATATAATTAAATATGGCTGAATCTAAAAAAAAATCTTATAACTCATATCTAATTTCAATGTTTAGCAATCATTTTCCACTTTTCTCATTTTTTTAATCCTTCCTTTTTAGTGCATGCAAGAAATCTGAATTTTCTTACTTTGTTACACTCATCTGCAGGAAGAAAGAATGTGAAAAAAAAGACAAATCTTCAAGGATTCCCAAACTGAGTTGGAAAACACAACATTTCCATTCTGAAAAATCAAACGGAAACTCTAGCTTTGAAAAAAAAAAAAAAAACTGCTATGCAGGGAATGATGAGAACAGTGCAGCTGGAATTCAGAAATGTAAAAATATCTTTTCTCTAGATTTTGAGCTTCACTGGTTTCATTCCTATTTTCTGTTTTCACCCCAAAATGGGAAAGCAAGCAGTGAAACCCCAATGTTTCTGAAAAAAATTATATCACCAAAAAAAAAAAACCCAAAGTTTGGTTCAGTGCTTGGGAGTTTATTCCCATTAAGGTATCTGATTTTAAGGAGTAAAATCCCCCTCCCTGCTTTGGGGCTCAGGGGAGAAGCCAGTCCCCCTGCAGTCAGGGCTCAGACCTCCCCAGCCTTTAACTACAACCTCGTCCGTCTGCAATCCGGAGAACTGACTCCATGGCCAGGACAAGATCCTATGAAATGATGGGATTTGTCCTGTCACAGACTGTAACCATTCGACACACAGCTTCGTGGGCAAGGACGTGCAGATAGACGGCAGCTCCAACCTGGCCTTTTTTTCTATCTTGCTGCACACCAGCCTCAGAGAGGTTATCATATGCCAAACATTACTGAATAACACAGCTCAGCAAGCTTGCAGGAACCAGACAGACTCAAAATAATGGTTTTCATACAAAACAAAATGAGGTCATATTTGTCTTTCATCTGGGATAATAAAATTATGCCTTGGCTACATTGGATGGTTTCATGCTGCAAACATCATTCCTGAACTAGATTTTTAAAGTAGAAGTATTTGCTTCTCATCATGGAGATGCAACTCTGCTTGCATGCGTTGCCACACAGTCAGATAACACCTTTCCTAGGGTCTCCCAAAGCTAAAGACAGGGAGATGTTGCATATAGCTATATACACAATCAAGTTCTCATAACACTGTTCAGCAGAAGAAAATATACAGACCTTTCAGACACAAGATCATGGGAAAGAGTCCTTGCTTCCAAAAAGAAAATGCATTTAATGGAGAGATTATAGGTCTTCTTCTACATTTTTCTTAAATAAAATTACACTTGTAGTTAAAAAAAGAACTGTTTGGTTTGCACTCTTCCCAAGGCTTCTTCAGCTTTAAACTTAAATCACATGTTTTCAAAGATTCTGGGACAGATTCTGCAAACGCGCATTCAAGCAGCTGTTACACAAACAAAACAGGACTTCTTCACATCAGTATCAACTACATGAACTGGGGGTTGCCGCTCTAAGAGACTTTCAAAGCAAGCTTTGTTGTGTTGCTAAGATGCTGGCAAGGAATGCCAGCCCAGACAAGGTTTAAAATGGATTTAAAGCATTTTATCATCAGACACAAGCCCTCAAAGTGGCTAAAGGGGGCAGGAAGCACTGATATTTGAAACTCCTGAATTTTTATTTCCCAGCAGGAGATGAGCACTCATATTGTTCCTCAGTGTTTGGGTGGACAATGTTTTTATTTCATTTGAACGGAAAAAAATTAATAAAAACAATGCTGCACAAAGGAACACAGTGTTATTTGGGTAAATAAGGGACAGAAGAAAGCCAGTTCATTATTATCGCTTGGGATGGGAGGCCCCTACCAAGACCAGTGACCTGCTGTGCTGGGATCTGTGTAAATACATGATGAGACACAGTCCTTGGGCCAAAGATCTTGCAATCCAAACATGCAAAACAAACATTAGAGGTATTATGATCGCCCTCGTCCTCCAGGCAGTCCCAGACTGTAACAAGGTCTTCCTGCCATTAATGGGAGCATTGCTTTGGCCCCATTTTTCATTTTTCCTCTGCGTTTTTCAAACCTGGCATGCTTTACCTGAGCTGAGTTCTGTGTGCCAGCCACACATGATCTACCCCGACCACCAACGGCGGCCACAGGTGTGCTGTGCTGTTTGGGAGGAAAGAAACCCCCAACACAGCAGCAAGACTCCTGTCCTCTGCACCCCCTGAGCGAGCAGCTGCTCTTCCCTCCCCAGACTGGGTCTCTCCTACCAGGGTAGGGCTGGTGCCACTGGAGTGACACCACTGCTGGAAGTGGGATAACCACATCTCCAGCACCAGCAAAGCCCACCACGGTGACATCCCCAGTGGACAAGTGGACTTCTGGCTGCCTGACCGGTACCAGACAAGTGTCGCAGCTACAGCAGAGCTACGAGCTGGAAGGAAGCTGTCCTTTGGCGTTCACCTACCGCCCCTCTTCCCGCTTCTGCAGTCCGTTTGCACATCCCTTGCTGCTCGGCAGCATTACTATGCACAGCGCGGGCACAAAGTGCAAGATGAGAAATGTCCTGCAGGCAACAAACATGAGGATCACCGGTAACTGGCAGTGGTTTTGTGCACTTTGGAGCTCAAGGGTCTGAAGTGCAGAGCTGCTGAGACTCGCAGGTGTGTGGCATCTGTCAAGAGCAGGCACCAGAGCCAACTGCTGACACCTCCTCGTGGGGAATGTATCAAGCTTATCAAACACACCAATAGTCTTTCTTTTGCTGCAGTTCACTGATGTGGGTGATCCGCTTAAATTTAAGTGTCTGCCTTCACTTCAGCTCTTTCTGTAACTCGTAGACTCTTTTTCCAGTGCCGATTAAAGCAGACGTGGCGTTATTATGTGTCTGGATTATTATGCTGCCTAGAGAAGTGAAGGCCAATGTGCAATTTACACTTTTTTGTTGTTGTCATCTAGACTGCTATTATAATATTTTTAACACATCATTTACTCTAATATTGTAATAAATGGTTTTCAAGATTAAACCTGGTACTTACGACAAAGATAACGTGTGATACTAAAACTCATTACCCTTTAGTAAGAAAAATAAGAAACTTTTTACCCTGTAAATACATGTGTAAAAAATGTGTAATTCAGACCACTATAGTAAAGCTCCTCAAAGAACAAAAGGAGTCCGGAGATATTTGCCCAAACTTTTCACCAATTAGATGTAGGCAGGTTAATTGCTGTGAAGAGAATTTGGCAAATTGGCTGTGCACTCTGACAATAGCTTTATTCACCCCAATCCTCCCTTTCTAGGGTAATGATGAATTGGCCCCTTGTTCCATTGCTCTATCCAGAAATCGAAAGGCAAACTTTGAGAAAGCAGGGCACTGCTGGGCAGTGGGAAAATGTATATGGGAACTGACCAGTGAGTCAACAGTATATCAATGCTGGCAGTGTATTTTCACAAGAAGCAGTGCTCTACAAAGGCTGCTCCAAGGAGCAAGTCCCTGTTTGCTGGGAAAGTTCAGCCAAATAAAACTGGGAAAGGGGGAGCTCTGCACTGGGAGAGAAGCTGCAGCCTACAGGGAACGGCTGGGCTCTTGGGTTAGGACTTGGATGAATTTTGTTTTGTGTCTGAGAAGAAATATTTCTGTGCATCAGTTCCTGTTGAGTAAAAGGGGGATTATGTTGCCCACCCTTTATCTGCCTTGCCTATTTAAGCTGTAAATTTTTGAGAACAAAGACTGTGTTTGCACGGGGCACTGAAAAATGAGGACCTGGTGCTCAGGTTTTTGTGTGCTACAACCAGGCTACGCCATGTACAAAGGTGTAGTGCAACCTCAGTCTGGGGGGATGCGACTGCTCTCCCTCTCCCTACACCTTACTCTGCTTCATCTTTTCAGAATCCAGCCCAATCTCTCCTCCAGAGAACCCATTTGCACAGAGAAGGAGTAGAAACGTGAAGGACATCAGCAGGAGCCACTGAGGTGGCCGCATTCAGTGTAAATGTTCAGAAAAGCCCCTTCATTATTCTAGCAGAGAATAATAGAGCAGCACCTTGCAGATTAACATTTAGTGTCAGAATTTAATACCATAACTGCTCAATAATGAAGTTTTATTTCTTTTCTATTCTTGTCCAATTATCAAGGAGTTATATTCTCCTATAATATGAAGAGAAAGAGGTTTTTTTTTAATAATGAATTGCTCATGTCTATATCTTCAAACTTATATATGACTGTCATTAGATTGCATTTTAAAGAAAATGATTGCCCTGAATGATTTGTTCACTGTCTTTCCATTGGTTATTATTAAATTATTTATCATCAGGCTGGCAGGATTCGAATCTAAACTTTCAAAGATCAGGTTGACACAGGAACTGAAAACTGGTATCAAGCCCCTTTTAAATATTAACCAGCAGCCAGGTCCAATGAAATGAAATAAGGTGTGGAAATTGTTACTTCAGCTAACATTAGTGCTCATAATAAGACATCACTTCTGATGGTTCCGTCATGTCAAAACACACAGAGAAGGAAAACCTCCATAATATGCTTTTCAGGATGTGGCAGCCTCTATCAATCCTGAATGCTGTAATGCAAATATGAGTTCTGATTTATGTTGAGGGGGAGGGTAATTTACAAGATGTTGTATGTAAAAAGGCACATTGTCATTTTACAGTGTTCAAAAGTAACTGTTTTAATCAAACACTGTTTATAACTAGGTTGATAGAGTTACTGAAACAGATTTTTTTTTCAAGTACATACAACCCTTTTATACTTCCAGCTTTAAAGACCATAAAAAAGGATAGTAAAGATGAAAGAAATAAAAAGAATGACAGAGCTAACTCCTATGAGCCACAATCTATGTCAAAGCAGAACTAAAGTGATTGACAGCTTGCATTAGTAATGAATAGAGTGGGGAAAAGCTGCCAAGAATCCGTAACAAGGTCAAAGCCTTCCAATAAAGAATTACATTAGCCACAAATCCTAGGTGGAACTGTGCATAGACATCTGCAATGTGACTTTAAGCATGGTACTGTTTCTACTGCTGAATCTCATTCTGCCCCTTTTCCTGGTTTTATTGCTGGGCTACAGTAAACTCTGACTCTTAATCACACCTACGTTAAAGCACAGGTGTAACACATCAAATTGCCTGTGAAATTATAAAAAACAAATAGTGGAAGAGGAGGAATTTTAATGGCACATCCCTAACGGTGCACATAAAAACTTTCTGAACTATTGGTATGGTAATAGCTCTCCTTCCAATTTCACAGTGTTCTTATACACACTTGACAGGGAAGGGAAGGGAATTTTGCATATTAAAAGCAATATTATATCCATGATTTGTGCATGCATCACCCTGCTCACCTCAGAGTTTGGAAACAATTTTCTGAGCATGATATTATGCAGGGAACGCAATGTATATAGACTTTTTGATATACAATACTGTAGTGAATGGATCCAAGTGTCAGAGAGTATTATTTGTACTATGGTCTGATGTGCTACTGTGTGTTTGGCATCCAGAAGAACAAGAATACTATCTGTTACTGTGTGACTCTAAGGCCCCATTTGATGTAAATGGAATCATTTTATTATATCAGTATTGCCATACTGAATCAGGCTGGATATGAGTATTGATACACAGAAGTGGATTTATTTTCCACAAAGGAAATACTGCATCTTTCAGAATATTTTGTGGATCTTCTGTGAAAGTTAGCAAATAGGTACACATCTACTCCTCAACTAATTCATAACTTAAAGTGCACATAAAATATTTTTTGATGAGTAACTTTCTGGAACTTTGATTTTACTTCTTTCAACAAAAATACCCCGGTGAGCTCATGACAAAAATATCTCCACTGTAGTGAGACTCTAAAAGTAAAGAATTGGCTTTTTTTCAGTCCGTTCATGAATGTCAAGAGCTTGGATAAATAACACTAAATTAACTACTATTCAGTATTGTCTAAGTTCTACTTCAGTTCTAATAGCGAACAGGATTTAGCTTATGGGGCCTAGTGGAACAGACCTGGGACCTGTGGGCCACACTGGTGGGGATGGGTCCACGTAAAGCCTCCACACTCCCAGCACCTCCTGCCTTGTCTGCTATCCAAGAAAAGATTAATTTTAACATCCTAGCCAAACAATTAGAAGTAATCAAAAACACAAGAAAATAGGACTTTTTTCCTTCCACATAAAAAACAAGACCTTCAAGTTTTCCAACGCTGAAAAAAAAAAATCTTAAAATCATCAGTTGCCAAAAGGCATATCCTGATTTTCCCCAGCGTTACAGAAAACAGACATCCAACCCTGTGTGCTGTACACAGGTTACAACATCAGTGCACAAAACCTTCTGAGGATTTATTCTCTGGGGGAAGCTCCCGGGAGAGACCTGAGGGTAACCCTCAGTGTAGCTAGCAGTATAACCACGTCCAGACCAGAGCAAGGAAGACAAACCAGTATTTCTAAGATGAACTGGAGCACCATCAGAGCCTTTCAGAGATATAAAGATGTACATCAGGACACACGACCTGGTTTTGAAGTCTAGCCAATATTAATATTACATCTAAAATGAAGCATTAATAAAGCTGAATGTTGAAATACAGGTGTCTTCCTTAGAATTTTTCACCTATTTGAAATAAATTCTATCTGGAGTGAGAAATCTAGGCTCTTTATGCTTCTCTCTGATGCGAGTTCCTGCCTTTGATTTTTGCCAGTTGTGTAATACACCGTTTGACTGATGAAAAAACTATTCAATTTATTTAGGATTAAATATTGTCTTGAAGGATCTTATGTTAAAGATAGAGCTAAATCTTTAAGCAGCATCCACCACTAATTATGACATATATTCATATTAAGAAAAAAAGGTGCTTCTTTCAGTGATAAATAGACCTGAAGATCCTTCACAACATTCACTATAAATCACAAAAGACCATTAATAAACAGTCAGAAAAAGTGACAGTTACTACAAGAATCTGCTCCCATACTTTGCCTAATACTATCAGTGTCATGTTTAAACCTGACATCTTAAATCTTCTACATGAAAACCCTTTAAGTCAAAAGGCTCAGCTATTTTAAACTGAATCTTCTATGTCTGTTATTTTGACTGACAGCAAAAGGAAATACAGAACCTTTAATTCTTTAACTTTATCTGGCTGAAAATCTTGCCTTTCAGCCTTTTTCATCAACATCCAACACAAACCTGAGACCCTGTTGGCCTGGGCACCCCTTTCCCAGGAGCAACCTGAGGCCGGCTTGATTTAAACGAAAAAGACAAGCTGGGATTGCCAGAAGGCGCCCGTGCAGCAGCAGATGCCTCACAGAAGCGTTACTTGGGTGCTGTCCCCTCTGTCACACTACCTGCTTTTAATCCAGGTTGGGAGAAACAGGGATGCTGCTTCTCCTGCATGAGCAGAGGCAGGGCACTTACAACCCAGCAAGGGAGAGCTGGGGACAAACACACCTATTCCCTGAGAGGCAGCCAGGACAAGAACTGTGGAGAGACCACAGTCCTGAGGACAAAGTAGATTTGGTCTAAGGTACTAAGAGAGACAAAATTTTATCTACTTTTTTTCAGTGAGAACAACAACAAAACATCTACATCAGGCTCTGAATTAGTTAAAATATCTGCTCACTAATTTCAGCTTACAGCTAAGAGGTTTTCATCCCAAATGCTCAGTTCCTGAGTTAAAATAAATGGATTTTTTACATTACCACCATCTCTTTTTCCCTCAAACTTATGAAGGGTTCTTGTATCAACAGTGATTTTTCAAAGGTCTGCTGACAAGCCAAGGTCAGGAAGGCCCAAATCTCCCACACATACAGAAGTAAATAAGCAAAGCTCCTTCTCCCTTGAACTTTTTATTGTTTTCAACTCAGTAATCATTCCTTCAGCAAGGCGCACATGTGCTCTTCACAGAGCTGCCCAGGCAGCCTCAACCTCTCCATACTCTGTGGTAGCACAGTGGTTAATTGCCTGTTATACAAGACCTGAAGCTTTCATGCTCTTTAATGACAAAAATCAGGGACAACATGTCACTCGACCAGCAGGGAAGTACAGAAGTATTTACCTGTTTATTTTCTACATTAGATTTACAAAATTCCCTCTATTTTTTCCTGCAGCATTTAGGATATCATAGATAATGCATCTAAATTAACCCAGGGAGAGCTCCAAAGCTAGCCCCGCAGAGGAAGGGAGTACAAATGGTCCAAGAGGCTGAGCAGAACTGACTGCTTCTGTGGCAAGTCTCAAAGATGAGCCTCACCAGTGCTTACACAGCCAGAAACGCACGGCGGGAACACCAGAGATGGGGCTCAGAACTAGGAAAGGGCCCATTCTGCATCTCAGATCAACACTGAGCTCAGCAGGAAGACTACCTGGCCGATCCTTCTCCTTTCTTTCAAAGCAAAAACCTGCAAGGCTGGGAGAGCCAGGCTGCAGATTTGCACATACCAATACCAGTGCAAATGCCTTGGCTTTGTGGAAATAGCTGCGTGTTTACTGGGGCTACTAAACCCTGCAGTCTTCTGCTATGGAAATCCACACTATGCTTTCAAAACCCAGAAGAATTTGGTATCCTGTCCCACACTTAGTTTCTTCTTCTACCTTTTTGATAAAATAACATTCTTAAATGTTCTTATAAGTGAGTTGTGCAAAGGCTGATGAAAGAAAACACGGCATGGCAGCATGTTCCTCCCACCACACTGAAGTCAGGCTGGATTCCTGCACCAACAGGCTGTCAATGGGAGTTTGACATGGGCAGAGTTCTGAAGCTGAAAGCTGCACTTGCTAGTTTTGAAGTGGAAAGGCTGTTATTTTTGAATCTGAATTCATAAAACATCACTTATCATCTAGGTTACAGATGGACTCAGGATCCCACACTTGGCTCCAGAGTTTGGATAACTCATATTGCATATCTGGGGTTTGGGTTCTGGCCCATCTTGAATATAAATTTAGAATGAAAGAAATACATGCAAATACCAGCCATATTACAAGACCCTGCCAGCTGTTTTCTTCCACTTACAAGATTGTTTCTGAGAAAGCAATGTCTTGGTTTTTCTGTAGTATATGGTGGAATACAGGAGTGATGACAAGCTGTATCGCCGAGTTCAATGTGAACTCGACCTCATTCGCGAGTTGAGGGTGTCTCTCGTTCCTGACGCCTGCCTGCCTGGGCCGTTCAGGCTCTGTCTTTATTAAGTTTGTTGAGAAATGGAACAATGTGCTCACAACCTTTTTTGGACCTCCCTTTGAAAAATATCTGGGTTCTATCTGTGCTTAAATGACAGCCTGCTGCTCATTTTCCAAGCAAATCCATGCCAGAAGTGCAGATAACATTTAACTTACAGACTGGTATACGCAGCGCTGGCCCCGTGGGTCACGTTCCCAGCTGAGTAATGGACTCATGCTATTGTCACTGGCAAGACTCACAGGTTGGAATTTTCAAACAAAAGCAAACAAAATCAACTTTTGGTTTGTGATTTGATTATTTTTTAATGCTACAGTTTATTCATTTTGGTTTATTAATTTGTTGGTCCAATGGTTTTTATGTGCTGCAATTCAGACTAGGTCTCTCTCTAGCATCATGTTTTATATAGATAGGGGAAATGAAATGCAAGTCTGATACAATTATGGTTGTATGCCATGCAAGACAATACTGTAAACACGACGACAGCCTAAAAAGCTGCTTAGCAAAATGATCTTAATATACAAGGCAGTGTGAAAATGTAAAAAGAATCTATAATGACAACAAAGATTAGCCATTTGCTCTCTAACCTTATTTACAGAAGCAATCAGAGGTATTCAGGTCGAGTTAATGACCCTGTCTCCAATTAATTCAATTGTCTACAAACAACACTGATGCAGTGGTTGTCTCCGAGTCTGCCACATAGTCTCCGAGGGAATACATAAGACTCCATTAAAAGTGACAATAATAATGCATTTATTACTGAAACACTATTGTATTATAAATAAATTCCTGATGTTAAATTATGCTCCACGCTTTAACAGAAATTCAATTACTGAAATAATAAAAAAGATGGTGTATTTGCCAAGTGCTTGGACTATAATTTGGCTGCTTAGTTACCAGCAGTTGGCTGTTTTGCAATTTCTTGTTCATAGAGTATTTCTTTTGAATAAATGCCAGACTTTTTCATACAAATTTCATGAACAAGTTGCAAAATGAAATTTTGAGCTTTTGAATCCAATTATGAAAGACATAACTAAATCTATTATTGAAAATATATTCTTGAAAACCCTTCTTGCTGTTGTTCAGCTCTGTATAGTAATTGAGGTAAGCACAGGTGCTCTTCATTACGGGCCATTGTGCTCCATCTGAATTCTGGGAACTGAGGAATTCAGCTGGTTTCAACTCCGTTTGTGTGAATAACAAACAGGATGATTCTGAGGTTGTTTGTACAAGCTTGCACATCGCTCTTCTGGGACTCCTAAGACACCTGCTTACCCTTTTGGAGCCAAAACAGTATCATTTATGTCCTGGCTATTTCTCCTGCAATGATTTTGCAGGAGCAACCTATTTCCTCATCCCTTCTCCCTCAGGCTGCTATCAATAGCAGAAATAGGAACAAAAGAAAACAAGGATTTAACAATTATCTAATATAGTGGGGACAAGAGAAGCTTTACAGTAGCTCTTTTTGGCTTGTTGAGATTGAGGGACATCTTGTGAAAAAAGAAGAATCTGCCTCTCATACTTAGCTTTATTCTTTCTCCTAACCAGTTCCCTGTGGCAGACTGTTAAAAACAAAACAGAATTTACTTTTTTTTTTTTTTTTTAACCTAGCACCAACCTGCACTGTCTCTTTGGGGCTTGGCCATGTATTTATCTTTCTGATGTCTCACCTATTGTCTTTAGATGTTTTACATGTAAGACATGAAGAGATGTGAGCAGCTCGCATCCTGCTATGCAAGTGCAAATGAAAAACTGCTGACAGACTTATTGGATCCCATAGGTGTCTGTAACCATATGGCAGAGTGTATGTGGGTCCTGGCTCTTCAAGGGATCACAGACTCTCACCTCTGCATATTTCAAAAGGTGCTGTCTCAACTATATATTACTGCTGACAGTGATTATTTGCTTTGCACTTTATTTACTGATGCATTTCTAGGATGTATCAGCAGAGATGCTACCAAAACATCTGGGGATGGCACGTGTGTGTGGAAAAGGAATAGCAGCTGAGCAGCTCACAGGAAAGAAACATCAAGGGGCAGTCTCTTGTAGTGTTAAACTGAACGATGTTTTTTGTCTTGACACTGATTGCCATGCAACTAAAAATGCAGTAGTTCAAGTACTTTTGGGAATATAGCAAGCTTATGGGAGATGTTGTCAGACAACATATTGCAGAGGCCAGCAGGCACAGAATGAGCAGGTAAAAGATTCAGATATAATTCAACATCTGCACTATAATTTATCATAACTTATAGCAAACAAAGTTGGATGACTTATTCTTTGAATTCAGCTCTCTCAAAAGCCAAGTGAAGTTATTACAGCAAGTTTTAGTGCTGGTTTAAAGCCAAACTAAGACTCAGAAAAGGGAAATAATTCCATACAACACAGCAACAATTACAGAACACCGACCATTTTCCTGAACTTCAGGAAAAATATGCCCATGACAAGACTGAGGCCCCAGTGGGCTGCAGGGCTGTAAGGTTTATTGCATTAGGAACTGGCTGACACCTCAGGCTCCAGGAGATAAACTGAAGGAGACCACATTTAATAGGAAGAGCCTATGGACTTCTAAGCAGGCTTGAACTGGCAGGGAGGACAAAGCAAACAACCATATTCACAGGGTCCTTCTTCATGGCTGAATGGCAGAGTCTGGCTTAGCCAGGAAACAAAAGGAATCCAGTTCAGAAAGGGATGGCTATTTCCTTCCAGATGTGGGAGCAATTAACCACAGATATAGAAAGAGAAGGAGAACAAAGAGAAGGAAAATTGAACGCACACGTCAATGCAAAAACACTCCATGAAATTCAGGTGAAGGCAACATTATTGTATCCAACTAAACCTTGAATGAAGTTCAATAGCAAAAACAGGAGAAGGTTTGTTGCACAAGATGGTCATCAGAACCGTGGCCATGCTTTTAAGCTCCAAATCTAGCAAGGAGCTAAGCTCCAGGGGCAACCACAAAGCTACAGAGTGTGTACACAAGTACAGTTTGTCACTGGGAGTGTGCCATGTTTTAATACAGTAGTGTCAATTGTTTGGGGTTTAGGCTTGTCTTAGTGGTGACCACAAATGAGTCTTATTTATATTCTGCAATCTGTAAACTAACAGTAAACTAAATTCCTGGAAAGGGGCCCCAGCTCTATCCAGCACTTCTGTGGGACAGTAACAGAGAATCAGGAATAAGGCATTTGCTGTTGACCTTGCTCAGCTTCAATAGCTGCTGCTCACATAAAGGGGAGCACCTGGTCACCTGAGGCAGTACAGAAGATTAGATGAGATGGGTTCCTACCTATCTTGTAACAGCCATTTCTTTGTTTCTGGTGATGCTGAACACCAGAACATGGTCATCTAACCTTTTAAAAGGAGGCACGTGAGTCCTTGCCTTTGTGCAGGGGCTAGCTGCACCGGCTCCACACCAGGTCTCAGATGGGAATAAGAGAGAAGAACAGCCAAATACTCTTGGAGCAGATGAGCAGTTGGAGCCAGAACAGCAGAGAGCTGCTCTGCTTAAAATGTGCCATTTTCATTAGGGTAGGAATGAGCGGGGCCAAGTTTGCGGGTTGAACATGGCCTTCATACAGCCCTGACCACATCATTTCAGGGGTGCATTACAGCCAAGTCACACTATGGGGTATGTAAACAAGTGGTACACCGAAAGCTTCAGAATGACTTGTAAAGTCTTAAAAACCTACTGAAGAAACTTGAGAGATCATTTTATTGTTCCTTATTCCTGCAGAAGACCTCTTTTTACTGCAGAAGTTTAACTCACTGAACATCATCTCAGCACAACCAGAGAAAGCAAAGTCCTCCTGGTCTTTACAGCAGGATGGCTCTAAATATCTCTTGGTAAAGCACAGCTATGACTACTGCATGACTGCAAGATAAGACACTGCATGTGAAATAAGGCACAGCAATAATGAGAGGAGGGTGACATTAGCAACATCAGAAGCAGAACAGCAGACATTTAGGCAGGTTATAATTACCCAAGTAGCAATTTGGCCAGGACACCAGGATTAACACCCTTAACTAATTCTTAAGAGGGAGCAATGAAATCTTCAGTGATTGCCAGGACCTTGGATTTATACCACACATGAGGCAGCGCCTCATATAGCACAGTGGCCCCCACCACGACATCAGGTCATTGCTTCAGTGGGGAAATTGGTCACCTAACAGCCCCCACATCACTTTCTACAGAAGCCAAGTGACCTGAAGATGAGGCCCAGCCCAGCACCGCCACGGCCGGCTCTACCCTCCTTCCACAGGTTACAGGAGAAACGTGCAGACCGGCGTGGCTGGGGGCCAGCAGCCCATTTACCTGCCATTATTCCTACCCCAGATTCACACGTACTGCAAAGTAGGTTTAATGAGCAAATGTTAATTTATGTCCCTTCACAATGGTGTAACAGGACTCTAACACCGAACAATCATGGGTCTAACGGGTTTTAACGCTGCAAGGCACTATGGGGATCACAGAAAGTTACAGGCGCGATAACGTCTAATAAATCCAATAAAAATGGAGATCAGCCAAAGTAAGTTCCTGTATGTCAGATATTAAATATGACTAATGTTGTTTGACAGTGCTCCACAGAAGGGGCATTGGAGTTTCACTTCTTCCTTATCATTATCACAGAAAGAGAAAGGTAAAGCACTGCAGGAATATAAATAATTTGAAAAGCCTCATAGACAATATTCTACTGCGCACCTCATTTGCACTTAAAAAAACCTGCCCTACAGACCTTATGTACTTTTAAGATTCATCTGAAAGATACATGAAGAAGTCTTCCAGTCAAAAATGTACATATTTAATGGAATTAGATCTCTAGGCAAGAAAATGTCAGAAGAAAAGGAGAAATATTAAAGTGAATGCAGGGTGCTCCTTTCTAGTGCTTTCCTGCTTTGATAAATATCTTCTGGGATGTCATTTACTAGAAAGTCATGATTTAACAAAAAGAAAAACTGCAGTATAAAATATACTCTCTTTATTGCTGAAGTAAGTTGCTATTTTCATATTTTCCCTCTGTATCCTGCTTTTGTCAGCTAGAGGCCTTGATATTTGCTTTTATATCATCCCTATTGAAAACGCAGTGATTATTGTGAAATATTCAATTGCAGAGCTCTTCTGATTGCATGGCAAGGGGAGATCATAGGAGTCTGTACTGCCACAGCCCTTTCTCTGCCTTCCATCTCATGCGAGGGCAATCAAACTTAAAAAAAAAAAAAAAAAAAAGGAAGACCCTGATTGTAGTGTTTAGTAACCACCATGGGCCCAATGGGCTTGAAAGAAATTCTCTTCACTCGGTCACCCCTGTGACTTTGGTGCCCTTCAGCCCTCCCTGCTCTGGCAGAGCAAACTCTCCCCTGGGTGCCGTTCTGGGCAGCCCCACAGAGCCCAGCAGCTGATCCCATCTCAGGGCGCTGATCTGCACTCTTATGGCCAGGCAGTCCAACCTATTTGAGGGTCTGGGGCTCCAGTGGTCATTGCATTGCATGCAACACCTAGCAGAGCCCTGAGAATTAGTTATTAGACAAAAAACCCTCCCCCCAAAATCATTAAAACTGTCATTACTATGTTCAAGAAAACTTCAAAGTCTCCTCCAAAGCTACACTTCTGATTTTGGAAAACTCAAATTGCTAGTTCCCACCAAAAATGAAATACTATATTTCATTAAATTGACTTAAACTGCTTTATGGCATCAGTTAAACCCAGTGTGCAGTCCCTCCTGAGAGCTTTAAGCTGGTTGCAGCCTGTCCAGAAGGGATGAGTCTCTCATGATACAAGTAGCCAGTGAAACCTCTCCATCAATTTATTAAAGTTTGTGGTTTCTAAGACTGTCAAAATATGTTAGCTGATTGGAAATATTTATGAAAAAGCAATTAAGTTTCATTTTTTCTTCCATATAAAATCATCTATCTTTTAGACTATACTAGGATTTTCCTCATTTCCTCATTCCTACGCACAAGAGTTACCTTTTTTTTTCACATGCTCCTACAAAAACAACAACAAGCAGAATGTGCTAAGAGCTTCTTCCCTCTTTTTTACATATAGATATTGTAAAGATGTAATTAGATTTTTTTTTTCTGTAAAGTCAATACAGGATCATTAAACTGATATGAAAACATCTCATATTTACCCAATATATGAATACTGCAATAAAACGTTGCTCCAAATTCTTTTGCATTTCCCACAATAATTAGACCATTCCCAATAAAAGTTAGTACTCCATATCTCAATGAGGATTTTTAAGATATCTAACTTTTAATGCACAGACAGTAAAGTTCAGCATTGATCAATATTACAGAGATTTTTGGGGAAAAAAAGAAGACAAGCATGAAAAGACTAGAGTTCTTATTTCAATTTCTTGTTCTTAACACAACAGGTCCTCTGTTGTCCACAACAGGTGCTCTTTATCAGAGCATTTTCTCCCTCTTTCTAAATGCAGAAGGGTGATTCAGTAAAACAGCCCTAGGGCCACCTGTGCTGCCATCTATACCTTGCCTAATGCCTGCACGTGTTCATGATTAACCCCCTGCACACACCCTCCACGCTGGTAGCTCTTCACAGACTCCCACAACACAGGTGCAATGTGCCCTGTAAACGACCACACCATCTCCCCAAGGAGATTTTCCATCCTTTCTGACCACAGTGATGGGATGGTGTCGCTCTTTGAAACACTCTCATCACTATCAGCCCCCATTACAATAAACAGTGGAGTTTGCATTGCTGGAGGGTAGTTTCAGCCTCTTCACAAGTCAGACACATGCTTCTGTATCAGTTATACTCACTTCACCTTTTAAAGACTTTTTTTCACATGGCTGTTGAAGAGCTGCATTTGGAAAATGTAAAGTGTGGAGGTCCCTCGGCCAGCGGCTGGGGACACATGGCACATGGAGGCCTGTGTTCAACCACATCTGCTTGTTTTCACACTGAACTCAACTTCAGTTACATGTTTTGAAGGAACTGATCCAACTCCCATTAACTTAACTGAGAGCTGGAGTGAATCCTAAACCATACCCCAAAGCGGTACTGCAATGAAGTACAAAAACTGTAACAAAAAAGCACTAAATTTCCACATTTTTATAGGGGAAAAAAACATACTCTTTTCCTTCTTTATGTTCAGTTTTACTGAAAGTATAAACAGTCCAATGATAAGATCTCCCCAAAACATTCTGGTGGCTGTGAAGTGGCTAAACTTTACTCCTAAACATTAGCAAAAGCTCTGTGTCACTAACATGGTCTCTTAATCCCTTGTCACTTTGCTGAAACCGTTTTTCAAAGCAAATACCAGTAATGAAAAGTCTATTTTGACTGCAAGTCCTAACACTGAGCTAGGAAGAAATAGAATTTCTTTCAGTGTAACAGATATTTCCTTCACTAAAGTTGAATTGTTTTGGATTTATACTAATGTGCTCAGAAGGGAACCTGGCCCTATTTAGAGTGCCTAATGCTATGATAAGCTTAGCTACAGCAGGCCAACTATTAAATAAGGGGGATTTTTTTAAAGTTATATCTTGAGAATTAGCTTGCATAGCCAAACCCACCAAACTGCTTTTCTTCTTTTTATATCTCATACCTCATGGCTTCAGCTATTAGCCTCCTTCTCCTGATGTGGCTAATAGGGACCAGCAGCCCCAAGCTGGAGAGTGCTCCAGCTATTGGCAAACTGGGACGATAAAATAACTAGAATTTCTTTTTTTCTGTTTTGTTTTTCTTCAGCTTGCAGCAAGGGATGCAGCGGGAAGTGGCAGAGATGCTGCACGGCAGCTGCCTGTTCGGTCAAGCTCACTGAGGGAAGGAGATAATTTGCCTTTGTCTTTCAGGACAGTGTTGAGAAATATATTTCATCAGTTAGTTGTACAGGATGATAAAATGGGTGAAAATCCTGCAAAGGAATTGAGGCTGGTTTAGCACTATTTGAGTTTATACAACGAGTAAGATTGACTAATAGGTAAAATGCAATTGGGACATTGCAATTGTCCCTCTCTGATTAATGCATAGAATGGATGTTTTAACATTCACTTATTTGGCATCATTTCAGATTGAAGAACACATAAAAAAATGAACAAGACTGTGGTGATCCAGCAAGCCGGCACTGGGAGACAAAGGGAGAGCTACAGAAGGCAGGCGCCATGCTCACCTCTGCCGTGGAAGTCGCCCCAAAGCCCAGCAACTTTCCCAGGACGTGCACAGGACACGACGGAAACCCAGGGTGTGCAAAAGCAGCCAGAGGTGGCCCCACGACTTTGAGCACGTCCTCAGCATCCAGCGAGCAGCAGGAGCGCGATGCCAGCCTGGCCCTGGGCATGGACCCGTGGTGGCCTCGGCTGGGACATGAGTCACCTCAGCGCATGTCACCCTGCCACGTCCATGCCCAGCCACGGAGCTGTCTCCCAGCCGCAGGCAGGCGGCTGTCACCAGAGGGTGGATGACATCAGGGCCCTGATGGCCGGCACGCTGCGACCTACCGAGAATCCTGCAATATCCATTCTTGTAATGGCATTAAAGGAGGCAGAATTACTTTTCATTTGTCCAGGGTAATCTGATTGAGTGTAACATAGCTGGAATTTCATTTCCTATATCTTTATTAAAGCAGCGCCGTTCTTCAAAGAGAAATGTTAGCAGAAGTAAAAAACAGAAATTATTTTATAGTTTCTAGATTAAAAAAAAAAAAAAGAAGGAAGCAGGCAAGGAGGAAGGTAGACTGGCTCCATATTAGCTTGTAATCAACCATGAATCATAAGAGATTTAAAACAAAAATGTTAAAGGACTTGCAAATGCAGCCTAATTAAGTTTGCAGCCATGGGAGGGATTCATTTAAATCTGACCCTAGACATAGACATGCTAGTTAGTCAGGGAATTTGTTAACTCTTACTGAAAAGTAAAGATTACATATTAACTCACAGGGTACATACAAGACGCTTGTAGAATTGACCAGGAATACCAGGAATGACAAAATTAATGGCGTTACTTGTGATATTCTTTGCTTTGTGGCCTACCACTTTGCCCAAAAGGTTCTTCTATTATCCTGTACTGAGACAGAATTATCTTTAAAAATGTACCTAATTGTGGGGCACCAAAGGTTTGCTGGAGGGTGGCAGGCTCATGTGGCCTTTGCTCTCAGAAAGATTCCTTTGAGTGCTTCACTAGTGCCTTTATCATGCATGAAGATAAAGTATCAAAACTTCACTGAAAAATATTATAAGAGGAAAGTGAGCCTCAAAAGATGCCCAGGTCANAGCTTGTAATCAACCATGAATCATAAGAGATTTAAAACAAAAATGTTAAAGGACTTGCAAATGCAGCCTAATTAAGTTTGCAGCCATGGGAGGGATTCATTTAAATCTGACCCTAGACATAGACATGCTAGTTAGTCAGGGAATTTGTTAACTCTTACTGAAAAGTAAAGATTACATGTTAATTCACAGGGTACATACAAGCGTCTTGTCCCAGGTCACTATAGACCAGTGGCACCACCTTGTTTGATAGTAAATGAACTATAGAAGAGCTAATCGCTTTGAAATTAATAAAGGCTATATTAGCTCCCAATAAGTGGTGTTTGTTTAGCTCCTATGATTATAGCTCCTATCTCCTTCTAGCTCAGCAATGTAAGATGGCAGAAGTTCCACCTTTTACAAGTTTTAAATCCCCGTAGAATTGACAGAAAAAGCCATAACCACAAATTGGTTTGCAATTTTCCTCTTTCTTCCCAGCAAGCCCTGTATGGTTATATTATGAACCTTGCTTCAAACAAACTGCTTCTGACTTTTATGATCCTTTTGTGATCTAAATGGCTATCTCATAAGATATTCCACTGCAGCTTCTTTTTCAATTGCTTTTACTGTGAAATGGCATTCTGGAGATTTCTAGGGACCATTTCACACTCTTACGGTATTGATTTGCTAAACCTGATGATAGGTTTATACTTAAGATGCAGTCTAGTTTATGAACAAAGTGTAAAGCTTATGAAGAACGGATTCAGGACTCTCAGTAACCCCATCTTCTTGACGGGGTTTGCCTCTCTAAAGTAGGTTAGTGTTTACGCTATGTTTTTGAGTGCAAGGCACTATATGGACTGCATTTCTAATTGCTTTGGAAGGCTTCCATTACACTGAATTATGGTCACAGGAAAATATGCAAAGGCATTTGGGAACCCAAATGGAAAAATGCACGTGAAATTGTTCTCCATGTTCTCCCTTCGAAGGATGGCAGAGGACAGGTTTTCTACTATGTGCTCTGCTAGAAAACTGACAGCAAAACCAACTTCTTCCAGCTTTGGTCCTGGAGACGTGAGCTTCTCTTTCAAAGACTGCTTGTTGTACAATGCTTGGGGGTCAAGAAAAAATCTTTTATAGAGTTACAGTGTACAGTTAAAGTGTAAAGAAATGCTTTCACGTGGAGAATGACACTGCTTATATTTTAGTGGGCTGCTTCTACTCTAGCAAATATGAAATTAATAGATGGACAGAGATAACTGNGGGGGTCAAGAAAAAATCTTTTATAGAGTTACAGTGTACAGTTAAAGTGTAAAGAAATGCTTTCACACGCAGAATGACACTGTTGATATTTTAGTGGGCCAAATCACAAGGTTATAACTCTGCTTCTACTCTAGCAAATGTGAAATTAATAGATGGACACAGATAACTGACGAGAAGCAGAATAAAACGACGAGGTGCACACAGTTAGTTCATTCTCCTTGTTTTGCAGTGAGGAGCACATAAAGCGCAGGGGATTGCCTGGAGAGACCTGGCGCTCAGCTCTGGGACATTTTGTTCAGGGACAGAGAGGGAGCACGATACATGCTCTGGCTTTGGGTAGGGCTCTATGTACGGCCATCTGATTACCAGTGTGACAGCAGGCCCTGAATGCTTGTAAACCCCCACAGGAGGGCACAAAAACAGGTGAGTGAGGGTCTGAGACCCTTTCAGGAGGCAGATTTGGGTCGCAGTGTTACCATAAATGGGCAAATTAGGGCCAGGAACTGAGAAATTCACTGCAGTGCATAACACACGTCAAAAGAAGTAGGAAATCCTAACCCTATAACCAAGATGTAGAGCAGTGATTAAAATATAATTTGACTATAGCACAATGGAATGTTAAAAAATGAAGATAATTTGAATTCTTTTGAAAGAGAAACTCAAATAAATATGCAGGAGAATATGTCCTGACCTGCATACTTTAGTAGATATATGGCTTTATTTTTGAAATGCAGAGATGAATTTTGGAGTATGTGCATGAGCGATGATATGATTGTATATGACTGCTGAGTGAAGTCTAGACAAATTGCTTGTTGATATTAAACAAATGAAGAAATTCCTCTAGCAATATCTGGAATAAGTGAGGATAACACTAGTTAGAGCCGACCAGGGCCAGCTTTAGCTTACACAACAACAAGCTTCTATGCTCATTTTTAAGTCTAACTTGACATCTGACTTCTTGCTTTCAGCTATTTCTTTTTTTTTTTTTTTTTTTTTTTTTCTTTTCTTTGCTTGGGTTTTGCATCTCTCTCTGCATTTTGCATCTCATCAGTACACCAGTAGTGTAGGATCTGCACTACTCTTTCAAATGCTGGATAAACTACGTTGAAATTTGGGCATTTTCCTCAGTATAAATTTCATGCCAAAACAGGAACACACAAAACTAAAGAATTGCTAGTGCTGCAAGAACACTGACGGCAGACAGTATTTCATAAAATTCATACGGGGTGGGTTAGCAAAAAGACAATCATCAGAGCTGCAGGGCCATTAATTGCTGCTGAGGGACTTTGAAATGTGTTGCAGTGAGTTCCTTAGTGCATTTTTGTGGCTTGCCAAATGAAAGCTTCATACATGTGCAAAACACTGGAAAGTTCATATCCTCAGAGATGTTCAGACTTCAGTAAGAAGCCCTGCAAGATGCACAGTCATTTTCTAATTTTAAAGGGTTGATCCATTTTCGTAATCTATCCATTATTGATCACATAAACTGCCCTAATCATCACCATTTTATTATAGATCTGGCAAAAAAACAGCAGTCAAAATTGGAGCCTAACTACTATCACAGTAGCTATATGAGAGACCTGAACATTTTAGAATACCATTATGAGACTGGATGACAGAATAGAAAGTATGTGTGTTAAATTAGCAAATAACAGGAGTGTGAGAAGGTCTGCAAGTATGCTGGAAGATGGGACAGAATAAAAAATGATGCTGATGAACTGGAAACGGCAACTGAAACACTAGGATAAAATTAATTGTGGACAAGTGCAAGGTACTACACTTTGGCAAAATGACTCAATGGCATAAATACGGGAGAGAGAATGACCAGCTAGGAAGTTTTCTAGGAAAAGACTGGATGGTTGTAATGGATCACAAGCTGAAAGTTAGTCCTTGGTGTCAGGTGGTTGCAGAAGAGGCAAAAGATGAATAAATAAAAGAGTAACTGGTGAAGAAAATGACAATTCTCTTGCCCTATGTGGCAAGTAAGATCTGAACTTGAATACCAATGCACCCGAGATGGCTGTGGCAAAATGGGAAATAACTCTACATTTTACATCCCTGCTCATCAAACAAAACAAAGTTCTGTGTCCCAAGTGGTTTATGAAATCCGGCCATGTGTGTCAAAGAGGAGAATGCTGCCTGAAGCAGCAATACAGCATGGATACTGAGGAGTAATTCTGCTGAAAAGCCACTAGAAAATGTTGTCATTAGTACCTAATACATAATTCTTCAAAAATATTTCTCTCATTGATAGATATCAGCAAGACAAAATTTTCTTGTCCTTTTTTTTACAAAAAGCTTTAGAAGCATGTCTATATTCTCTAATATCCTGTAAGTTTGCCATATCTGTATCTAAATATCCATATCTATCAATCTGTCTATCTATCTTCATACAGATCTATATGAATGGGTCCTTACATCTGGATACACTGGAGAGAGCAGGCTCTTGATTTCCAATTCCTTTCTGTCACACATCTAAAACTTTCTCCTTAGTTTCACCTTTCAGATCTCTTTTTTTCACCAGGCTGAAAGTTTTCATTGAAATTTGTTGTGCTGCTGAGGCATTTTTTTTTCTCCCAACAGATTTTAGTGATTTTTTTCTACAAAGCACCTTAGGCTGCTTGTTATTAAGAGGTGCCTTTCCCTGAGCATCTGTGGGCTGTGTACACAGTTACCACATTTCAGACAGTGCTTTTCAGACCAGTCATTAAGGGCAACATGAAACGAATCCTCTGGATCAGCAGAGAATAAATTCAAAGTAAAGTTAGCAATAGCTAGTCTGTGATTTCCTCTGTGAAATTTTTCTACAAGGTCTTTAAAGACTGAACCCAACATTTCCAAAGCAGATCAGACAGAAGACAGTATCCCTTCCCACTTGACTTTGTGCCCAAAGCTCCTAGGAATGGAGTCCTTGCCAGGATCAGGTTCCCAACTTCAGCAAAGCTGTGGTGAGTAACAGTGACTGAAAATCCACCCAAATTACATAATAAACAACCCTCCACACGATACCAGAGAGGGACTCAACACACCACTGCTTTACCAAGATCATATCCTATAGATGCCATATCATCCCTACCAGCAGAAAATCCATGCTGACTTCCTATCTGCAAACTTTGTTCAACATCATTCAGGTATGAGAATCTCTTTCTTCCTCATGCATTTGTCTGGATATGCAGGCTAGATGGGTTTTTTCTTATTTTAGGAAATCACACTCCAATTATACAAAGACAGAGCATAAAAACTTTATCTTTAAGATTAAATACTTTATGCAAATATTCAGAGAGGAGATTGAACAATCCAAAATATACACAGCTATTTTTCTATGGATACTCTAGACAAACATTAGCAATACACGGGCTACTTTTCAATGTTGGTATCAATATCAAAAGACTGGAAAATCTTAAAACATTGAAAGACCATCTGTGCCTGCTAGCAACTGCCAAATTTGCAACTGTGGTTTCTTCCCTGCTAATTCCATATTTTCATGATAGATTAATGGGCACCATTTATCCAGAATAAATAAATGTGGAAGGTCCGCCTTCCCCCTTCACCCTGCCTCATCATTTTACTGATTTTCAACCAGACCACTGAGCACATTAATGCTAGTAAGCCACTGTCTGGATTCAGAAATGATCACATTTGGTAGAGAAGGAATGCTTGGCACTGCCAGTTTCTTTACAGACTGAAAGTCCTTGAAGTTGAAAAGAAATATATCCAGAGAACTTTAGACTACAAACAACACAGATAGACCATTAAAGTTGAAGGATTTTTCTTTGCTTTCCTTGACTTATATTTAACCTGTGTGCAGAAAAGCATGTAGGTATTTTCACACACTACTCCTTTTTCACCGTGTGTGTTCATCTTGTTATTTCTTTCAAGAGACACTATTTCAGACACATATATTTAGATTTTTAGTTCGTTAATTTATGCCAGTGAGTGTAAAATTATAGGGTTGGGAATAAAGTTGCAGAATCAAACCTTTATACATGCTTTGAAGGAAAAATTTCTGCTATATACAGGAAGACTTCCCCAATCCACAATTTGCTAATCTTTCCACTTAGTAATTTGCATGCCTGCACACACACATGCACTTTCACAAACACATACTCTTCACATGTTTAATAAGAGAACCATATTTCAATAAGCACTCATAAAATTGAGATTATATCGAATTCTATAAAGTTTATTGCTTTAGCTGTTTTATCTCATACTGTATAATGTCTTTAATCTAAAAAAAGTTTAAAAATACGTATCTAAACACATTCTTGGCCCCTTGGATGATTTCACTGTGTGTTCTTGGGTGCTAACTGCAAATTTGGATTGCAAATAGTACATAATCTTGTTAAATATATTTCTCTTAAAATGAAGAGATATGCCTTTCCTCTACATCTGCTGTCCCTGTTCATGTAGCTCCAGGTTTTGCTAAGAGGAATAAGCTGATAGAGCCTGTTGTTGCACTTGCTGACATATTTTATCCCAAATGACATTATCCTGGCATATTACATCTAAGCAGAAAAAGCTGAAGACCAGGCATCCCATTGGCAAGATATGAACATGTCAAGAGACACGCACACTCCATGGACCTGCCGACGTGGGACAGAGGATCACTGTTGCGCAGCGATGGCTACTGGCAGACGCGTCTGCTGAACCTCACTGCTACCTTCTCAAGAGCCTCTGCCTCCTGCTCTTGCGTGTAAATACACAGCAGGTTAAGAACAAGCCCTGGAAATTCCTCCACGTGAGCTACAAGTGAGGACTTGCACAAACTCCTTAAACCGCAGAGACAGAGAAGGAATAGCAGATGAGATGTGTTGCTTACATCTTCCCTTGAGCAATTTTAACACTATTTAATACTGTATTGTTTTTAGTAAGCTAACCCAGCAATAAAAGGTTAAATTAACCTAAAATAATTTACTAGAAAAAATCAGGCAGAAAAATACAATCTCCTTCTGTCCAAGATGCTTTTCTGGATCTTTTTTATTCGTCTAAACACACAAAAACAGAGGAGATGGTCCAATTCTTTATCTGTCCCAGTCAGCTTGGAAATCTTGGACCTTATTGAAAATGGTTGTGTATTTTTCTCTGTGGCTTGAAGCACTCTGTCCTGGATTTATTCCCTATTTGCCTATTTTTTGCATATATAAAATGATTGTTTGTGGTTAGATTTTCTTACATTTACATCACCATGAACGGCAAATTCAAACCTTCTCTATCTCTAAATACACGAGACTATTAAATAACACTCTGATTACTACTTACGCAACTCCAAAATGAATGAAAGGAAAACTTAATGGGACTCAGTGGGACTACTGAACCCGATAAAACACTTCCTGAAACAGGGGTACCCTTCTGAAGAGTATTTATGGCTAATTTATGGACTGGGTCTAAACAAACAGGTGCCAAGCACTGAAGAAGCTGGAGAAATTATATATTCAGCCTTTGCAAGATACTGCCTGCACCTGCTTGTTCATGCACAGAGTGGCAATGTCATCATTTTGAAAGGAACCACTTATTCAGTCTCTAGGCCAAAAGAAATATATCAAGGGCTAGGAAGAAAGAAAAAATCCAAACACCCAGAAGACAGTTAAAGAAAAAAAGAACTAAAATCTGTCAAAAAACATAGAAGTCCTCAGTTATAGTTTATCCAACATTTTATAGGAGGGAAAAAAGCTTGAATCCTTCGAGCCAATACTGTTTACAGTTGCTGCAATGAAAATTCTAATTTTGTGCTCTAATGAACACAAAACGACCCATAGTCAACCTTGGCAAAACTTATAATGACTGTGTAATTGAAGTGACTTTGTCACACACACACACACCAAAAAAAAAAAAAAATCACAAAACTGTAGGAAACTGCCAAGAAATAAAACTCCGGCATGGGCAGCCCTGGGTCCGCACCACAGTGAAACATTTTGTCTGTGCAGCTTGGTGCGTGCGGGCTACAGAACCGGGACACATTGGTATGCACTTGCTCTTACAGCACGCTAGGACTAATTGCAAATTGCCCCCAGTGCTTCATTATGAATGTGACACCGAGTTTACTTTCTAAAAACAGTGCTCGCCCTGTCCTCGTATCTACCGTCACCAATACGCGCGGCGGCAGCGGGAGCTGGCGGGTGGTAGCTGGTGTGCCGCGAGGGGAATTTTAATGGCGAGGAAATGAAAAGGCCCCAAGTCTGAAGGCCAAATTCACCTCCGATGCAACTCCACTTACAGAGAATTTGGCTTTCAATATCAGTGTTTCGCTCTCAAATATGACTGAACAAATATTTTCTGTCTCCTTAGCACAACAGTGCCTTCAGTGGAGCAGCTGCGCTATGTCCTGGAGAGAATGCTAATACTGTCCCCAAACGCAACGCTAATACCGTCCCCAAACGCAATGCTAAGTCTCTTTTTTTTTTTTTTTTTTGTGAGGCTTCCTGAATGGCTTTGCTTTGGGATCAGGTACCTTTAACAGTATCGGGCATCTTTAAGAGAAATAAATAAATAACTCCTCCCCATTTTCACTGTGGCAAAAATTCTTCCCGAGATCAGTATTTTAGAGGACTTTTCACAGTGCTCTTTCCCTTGAAAGCCAAATCGGATTCGACATGAAGTTCCATTATGAAGGAGCTGTTACATGCGATGACACTGGGTATTGAAAATTGAAATGAAGTGCGAGGAAGCTAACACCAACTTGTATGAAATTCTGCTGTCTTTGAATGACACCGGGAACTCAATATATCTAATCATCAAAGTGAAGCCCATTGGGAACTGCACTACAGTTGCATTGCAGAAGGTTGCTACTTGATTGCTAGACCCAAAAGTGCTAAGCCATATGCCACTTATTTCTGTGTCTAAATAGCTTACTATGATTGATACTAGGGACGGCTCTGCTCTTCACAGCAAAGCAATAATCAAGACAACAGGAATTAGGAAGCAGAGTATCCAAAATATTTTTTACAGCCCTAATTTTTAACCCTGTCTGTTCCTGGGGCTTAATTTAAGTGACTCTTCTTTTTAACAAATCCACTTCATGCTCATTTTCTTCTCCAGAACAGCAGCTTTTGCACAGCGTTTAGCTCTAATGTTGCATTCGGACAGCCTTTGCTCTCATGACCGTTGGTGCGTGGCCAGAAGAGCTTGATTATAAGGGCTTAGCACTGGCCTTGAGTGTAAAAATTTTCCCTGCTTTCTTTAGCAAGGTTGCTTTCCCTCGTCCTCGTGCCAATCTCCTTGATTTTTCCTCCTCGCTCACCTGTCTCTCTGAATCAGCCTTTCCCAAGCGCTCCTCCAGCCTCTCCACGGTCAAAGTCGTCCCAAGGTCAGCGGAGGGCCTGAATCCCCGGCTCCCGCGGGTCCCCGCCGGCGGCCAGCGCGCTCCCGTTGCAATATGCTCACTTTCCACATGACAGGGCCTGCGAGCCGGCGCGCTCGGCCGAGCGCGGTGCCGCGGCT